>OZ025242.1:25281045-25338545 GCA_964019155.1 Osedax fenrisi
TTAAAGATTATATATATTTTAATTAAAATATTCATTAAATATATTCAATAGGTTAACTATTTTATCCAGATATGTATTGAAATGTTATAGCAATGCATTGACCAGTATTCTAAAGCAATTACTATGATTATATTAAATATATATGATAATAATACAAATATTTAGATAAAATATTCTTTATTACATGAAACATAGCTAATATTATTACATAATAATACTAGTTTAATATTATTTATAAATACGGCATAACAAACATAATATGTAATATTCTAGAAATATAACTCGATGTAATACAATTGTTTTAATGATATCTATGTATCTTAAGATAAATAATATATTCACGATAAGCTGGTAATATTCACAATTCATCATTTCACATCGAGACATGTGTTCTAAACGCTTTCCTCTATTCACTACAGTGATTCACATTAACAGCATTATGTGTGTTCTAAACGCTTTCCTCTATTCACTTCAGTGATTCACATTAACAGCATTACGTGTGTTCTAAACGCTTTCCTCTATTCACTTCAGTGATTCACATTAACAGCTGTTAATAACGACTCATTCTGTAAGTATTTGTTTTAATTTAACTGTTGATCAATTTCAAATATTTATATTTTATAATAATTATTATATAAATGATACTGATAATATGACAAAGGCATCTCTTTACATTATCAATTTATTTCATATATATTAATAGAATATTAAATTTATTAGATTAGTAAATTGTATAAAAACTGTACAAAAACAGATTTAGTTCATTTATAAAAATATTTCATAATGTAAAGTATACAATTATTTAGAAATAATGATTGATAATAAAATTTAAAAAGAAGAATCCAGCGATGATAAACGCAGATATAATGAATACCTAGTGTAGGTATACTGTATTGACGTATTATGTGTGTATACAAGTCGATGATTGAATAAGTGATTGTTACTATAACCTTAATATACTCTATCATCTCCTCTGTCATATCCTTTAAGATCTTTAACACTGCCATCCAACTTTTAATGTTCAACAATTTACGGTGTATCCTAATATTGGCAGCACTTTTGAACTTGGATTCTTATGAGACCATCTAAGGGAAGGAAGGATATTATGGCAGATGTTGTATTACCTCACAATAAACAAAATACCACAAATTAATACTACCTATTTAATATAATTCAATAATTTGTATATATCATAAAAATAAGATATATACTTTGATTATTATTATTAATGTATATAGATTAAATATTCTAGTCCGAGTATTATGGTCAAGAGATGCGAAAGTGCCAATAGGATCGTATCATGTATTAGAATATTTAATATTTACATTATTTGAAAATAAATTTATTATATTAACTGAATATTTGTAAAATACATAATTTTATACATTAATTTGTCTGTAAAATTCAGTAAACATTACGTTTTTTTTCAATAAATATTACAAAAACTTTTTTATCTTACAAAGATTTTTTCAAATCGAAAAACAATAGTTAAAATTGATATAATTAAACAATTATTATACTATCAATTTTATAATTAAATTATCTATAATTTTCATATATATATATATATATTTATAATTGTTTAATAGCTATAATAGTGTTTAAAATATCGCTATCGGCCACAATACCCTTCTTTCCCTATCATTAGAGTATATTACTTATTTATATAGTGTGACATACGATGATGTTGCAATTATTAAGATTAATTATTATACCGGATCACAAATTCTAACAATTATTGATCATGTTGAACCTATAGGTAAGTGTATGTTGTAGTATGGGGTAGTTACTCTATAGAGTCTTAGATTTTGCATACAAATATTCGTGTACATTCTCCGAATTTACAAAGTACACATTCCAAGGTTTTCGTTCCTGAATGTTACATATAAGTACACATGTTGCCTCATTTAATAGGCAAATTTTGCCGCATCTACATATATGATGTAAATGTTCCTATACTAAATATATTTTAATTGAATTATTATAAAATATTGTATATATAGTATACCAACATATTCTATTAATATATGTATATACCGGATCACTAATTCTAAAAATTATTTATCATGTTGAACCTATAGGTAAGTGTATGTTGTAGTATGGGGTAGTTACTCGTTGGTTTTAGTAATATTTAATGAAAGAGAATTACAGGAAAACCAAGAGATCAAATCATTAATACAGTTAGCAATTGAAAGTTGAATTATGTCAATATCAGAACCAGGTGGAAAAAAAGTATAAATATGTAAGTCATCAGCAAAGAGGTGATAACGAATATATGGGTATTTTAAAAAAAATCAAATTAATGAGAAGAATATATAAAATAAAAAGAATCGGACCAAGTACTGATCCTTGAACGACTGAGTGTGATCAAATGGAACCGACAAAGATGACTTGATCTCTACCGAAGATGTTCTAAATGACATCAACCAGTTCTATTAATAGTAATATACTTAATAATATTAATAGGAAAATGTAATTTATAGATACAATATTTAAAAAATCATATTCAAAAAAATTATATTTTTAAAATAGTACAATATAAAAATAGCAGTAAAGTCAACCTATTGGTATATATGTAATAATATCAGAATGTAGAACTGGTTAAAGAACAATGCTTATCAAGTAGTTTACATAATACACTTTCCTAAAGAATAATTAGGAGGAGTAAAATAATATATATATATAAGAAAAAAATGTATATTAAAAATGTTAAAAATAAAATTATAAATACAATTTAACTATTTAGTTTTCTATTTGAATAATACATCTATAAAATCAGAGATTTCAAAATTATTAAATTAATATCTAGAATAGCCAACATTAATTAAAATTAATGAGGGTAGATGGTGTATCATAGTCAATAATGTATGTATATATATATATATATATATATATATATATATATATATATATGTTTGGATAAATGTTATAAACTATTAATAAATATTCAATAGTCTTAAGTTATATTATTGTAATTATAAATTATTTCTATAATATAAATTAAAATAAGCATATATATAATTATTATAGTAGTAAATATATATATATAGATGTAACAATATAAAATGAGTATAGAAACTAAAGATGCGCTGACATCATTAAATCATAAGTTGATGGTACAACCCGTAATTATTGAAGACCTTTATGACTCTGAGAATTCCAGAATGTGGAACGATCAAGATGAGATCATATACACGTTGCGGAAACTACTGGCGACCCCTTTGTGATACCATATATATATATATATATATTTATATATATATATATATTTATATATAATATTGACATCACAATATATATATGGGTTAAAATATATGATTATTAGTAATCAGAATGGTAAAAAATTTTATATATTATTAACTTATATATATATATATATATATATATTGTAATGTCAATATTATATATAAATATATATATATTTAATGAAGTTTTTATTATAAAAAATAATAAATCGGAATGATAATTAAAAATAGAATTAAATTTATCTATGAAATATAATTATTATAATATTTAATTCAACTAATAACATCTTATATTTTATAAAATGTATTATTATTTAAATTATATATGTTTATAATATATTATACAGCCTTATATTCTTATAATACATATATTTACATGTTATCTTTGTATTATTAAATAATATAGGTAAATACCTATTAAAATATAATATATATCTACTAAAATAAATGTATAATATATATATAGGCCCTTTATTTTGTATTATTTTATAAATGATATATCTAATATTTTCAACGATAATGATAACATCAATTTAAATTTATATGCCGATGAAACCTCACTATCTATATATGCCAATTCTGATTATGAAATAAGTGAAAATATGAAGTTATATGTAGGTAAACTTGTTCATTGGTTCACTCTTAATAACATAAAATTGAACATAGAGAATATTAAAATATTGCCTTATTTCAATACAATTATTATATATATTATAAAAATAGATAATGTGGATATTGAATTAGTAAACTATTATAAATTTTTAGCTATTACTCTTGATAATAAACTTAAATATTCGTTACATATTGATTTTGTATGTATTAAATTATCCAAAATTATATATCTTTTTAAAAAATTATCCTTTCTCAATTTAATAAACTTAATTTTATTATATAATTCTTTTTTTTTATCTAACGTTTCTTATGGTATTGAAATATGGGGTAACTATAAAAATAGATTACATTAATTAAATTTAATACAAAAAAAGCTATACGTATAATAAACAACAATATTGTTGATCGCAAACTTCTGCCTTTAATACGAAGTCACATACGTGTATATACAACTAAACTATTCAAACATAATTGTATTTTAAAATTTGACGAACAATTAATAAGTAGAAATATATTATTTCTCTATAATCTTATTCATGAAAATTATAATATTGATTTTAAATCATATTTAATTTTTAATAAAGATAAAAGCAAATTTATTTTACCGCTCATGAGAACAACCCAATTTCAAAATACTATATTTTGTAGAGGTCCTAAACTGTATAATATAATGTTTGGTAATATTTAAAAAAATAATTCTATAAACAATATAAATATGTTGAAAAAAGCCCTAACAAATTATTTGTTGATAAATATATTTAAACAGTTTTAAAAAATATATATTTAATAAAAACAATATTATAAAAAAATTAATAAAACAGTATTACAATTCGAAAAAGAAAATTATTATAAACAGTATTATTAGACTTTGTCTATAAACTGATTGCATTCATTCATTCATTCATATATATATATATATATATATATATATATATATATAATAGTAAAATATATATATATATAGATGTAACGATATAAAATGAGTATAGAAACTAAAGATGCGCTGAAATTGTTAAATCATAAGTTGATGGTACAACCCGTAATTATTGAAGACATATACGACTCGGAGAATTCGAGAATCTGGAATGATCATGATGCGATCATGTAGGCGTGGCGGAAACTACTGGTGACCCCTTTGTGATACCATATATATATATATATTTATATATAATATTGACATCACAATATATATATGGGTTAAAATATATGATTATTAGTAATCAGAATGGTAATAATTTTTATATATTATTAACTAAAATTATTATATATATATTGTTATATATATATATATATTATGATGTCAATATTATATATAAATATATATATTTGATATTAAAAAAAATATTTGTGAATACAATTTTAAAGATTTCATTTCTTAATTTGTATTATTATTAATTCAGTAATTAAAAAAACTATATATCTACCTATCTATTTATCTATAAACCCATGTTATATAGGATTATATAGACTTCAAGGCTGTGATATCAGAGGTAATCAATGTGGATATGCTAATGTCACATATATATAGTGGCGCTGGAACAATTTTGTATGTAAGGGGTACCAACCAATCAAAATAAATGTTGTGGTAAAAGTGTGGGGGACCAATACATAGGAGGTCCCCTTGTATTTCAAAGTGGGGGGGACTTATCCCCCCGTCCCCCCCTGTTGCAGCGCCACTACATATATATACAACTATATACCAATTTACCATCGAGGTTCGAATACAAGTTAAACTTACTTATAAGTATATATATATTAAAATAAACATATCATATTATTATCAATAATTAGATATTTATATTGATAATATATACTAATGATTTTCATTACTTTTTTATTAAAATAATAACTTGAATATTATAATTTATTGTGACAATTCCTAAAAATTGTTATATAATATAGACATTTATATTTGTAGAAAGGATATTCATATAATTTCCCGATTTTTATATTTAGATTTCATGATATTATAGAATCTAACTTATTTATAATAATAGGATACATTAGAACATATGGATAAACGATTTAAGACTTTCATAATAGTATATGGAATTATGTCTAAGTTTGTGATGAGGAACGTAACAGAAATATATAAATATAATATATATATATATATATAATTATTAATTTCGAGTAACACCTCATGGGTTTCATGTATAGTATACATTATATACATTACATAATATTATCACATCATTAGTATTGTTATAATAATGTGTTATTAAAATAGTATTGCTGTTAAAGTTTTGTATTACTTCACGACTGGATCGAATATTTACAAATTGATTATTTATAATGTTTATACCTGGAGAGTATTCCCATAGTGAACAGGATTAAAGGAATATTATCCAAACCGGCGGATAGATCAGATAGAGCGGAAGGTTCTCGTATCTCCATGGTAAGAGGATAGCACTGGAGCGCAATGTTGAATGTGCAACCACATATATATATATGTGTTGATTATGATATATTTATAATAGAAAATTATAAATGGCTGTGAAAATTAAAATAGAATTAAATTTAACTATGAAATATAATTTGTTTAATATTTAATTTAACTAATTACTTCATCATATATTTTATAATATATATTATAATTTGAATATATATGTTATACTAAAATAAATGTATAATATATATATATATTATAGTAATATATAGAAGTAAACATATAAAATGAGTATAGAAACTATAATATATATCTATTAAAATAAATGTATAATAAATATATCGATCAATATATTATTTTTCTATACAAATATTAATAAAAATTCAATAATAGTATTAAGTTATATTATTTTATTTATAAATTATATACACAAATCTATAATATAAATATATATATATATAATATATATATATATATATAAATTTATATATAGATGTAATAATATGAAATATGAATAGAAACTAAAGATTCGATGGCATCATTAAATCATAAGTTGATGGTACAAGGCGTCATCATTGAACACGTACACGAATCGCAGAATTCCAGAATTTGGAACGATCAAGATGAGATCATATACACGTTGCGGAAACTACTGGCGACCCCTTTGTGATACCATATATATATATATATATATTTATATATAATATTGACATCACAATATATATATATGGGTTAAAATATATGATTATTAGTAATCAGAATGGTAAAAAATGTTATATATTATTAACTTATATATATATATATATATATATATTGTAATGTCAATATTATATATAAATATATATATATTTAATGAAGTTTTTATTATAAAAAATAATAAATCGGAATGATAATTAAAAATAGAATTAAATTTATCTATGAAATATAATTATTATAATATTTAATTCAACTAATAACATCTTATATTTTATAAAATGTATTATAATTTAAATTATATATGTTTATAATATATTATACAGCCTTATATTCTTATAATACATATATTTACATGTTATCTTTGTATTATTAAATAATATAGGTAAATACCTATTAAAATATAATATATATCTACTAAAATAAATGTATAATATATATATAGGCCCTTTATTTTGTATTATTTTATAAATGATATATCTAATATTTTCAACGATAATGATAACATCAATTTAAATTTATATGCTGATGAAACCTCACTATCTATATATGCCAATTCTGATTATGAAATAAGTGAAAATATGAAGTTATATGTAGGTAAACTTGTTCATTGGTTCACTCTTAATAACATAAAATTGAACATAGAGAAAATTAAAATATTGCCTTATTTCAATACAATTATTATATATATTATAAAAATAGATAATGTGGATATTGAATTAGTAAACTATTATAAATTTTTAGCTATTACTCTTGATAATAAACTTAAATATTCGTTACATATTGATTTTGTATGTATTAAATTATCCAAAATTATATATCTTTTTAAAAAATTATCCTTTCTCAATTTAATAAACTTAATTTTATTATATAATTCTTTTTTTTTATCTAACGTTTCTTATGGTATTGAAATATGGGGTAACTATAAAAATAGATTACATTAATTAAATTTAATACAAAAAAAGCTATACGTATAATAAACAACAATATTGTTGATCGCAAACTTCTGCCTTTAATACGAAGTCACATACGTGTATATACAACTAAACTATTCAAACATAATTGTATTTTAAAATTTGACGAACAATTAATAAGTAGAAATATATTATTTCTCTATAATCTTATTCATGAAAATTATAATATTGATTTTAAATCATATTTAATTTTTAATAAAGATAAAAGCAAATTTATTTTACCGCTCATGAGAACAACCCAATTTCAAAATACTATATTTTGTAGAGGTCCTAAACTGTATAATATAATGTTTGGTAAAATTTAAAAAAATAATTCTATAAACAATATAAATATGTTGAAAAAAGCCCTAACAAATTATTTGTTGATAAATATATTTAAACAGTTTTAAAAAATATATATTTAATAAAAACAATATTATAAAAAAATTAATAAAACAGTATTACAATTCGAAAAAGAAAATTATTATAAACAGTATTATTAGACTTTGTCTATAAACTGATTGCATTCATTCATTCATTCATATATATATATATATATATATATATATATATATATATATATATATATATATATATAATAGTAAAATATATATATATATAGATGTAACGATATAAAATGAGTATAGAAACTAAAGATGCGCTGAAATTGTTAAATCATAAGTTGATGGTACAACCCGTAATTATTGAAGACATATACGACTCGGAGAATTCGAGAATCTGGAATGATCATGATGCGATCATGTAGGCGTGGCGGAAACTACTGGTGACCCCTTTGTGATACCATATATATATATATATTTATATATAATATTGACATCACAATATATATATGGGTTAAAATATATGATTATTAGTAATCAGAATGGTAATAATTTTTATATATTATTAACTAAAATTATTATATATATATTGTTATATATATATATATATTATGATGTCAATATTATATATAAATATATATATTTGATATTAAAAAAAATATTTGTGAATACAATTTTAAAGATTTCATTTCTTAATTTGTATTATTATTAATTCAGTAATTAAAAAAACTATATATCTACCTATCTATTTATCTATAAACCCATGTTATATAGGATTATATAGACTTCAAGGCTGTGATATCAGAGGTAATCAATGTGGATATGCTAATGTCACATATATATAGTGGCGCTGGAACAATTTTGTATGTAGGGGGGACCAACAAATCAAAATAAATGTTGTGGTAAAAGTGTGGGGGACCAATACATAGGAGGTCCCCTTGTATTTCAAAGTGGGGGGGACTTATCCCCCCTTCCCCCCCTGTTGCAGCGCCACTACATATATATACCAATTTACCATCGAGGTTCGAATACAAGTTAAACTTACTTATAAGTATATATATATTAAAATAAACATATCATATTATTATCAATAATTAGATATTTATATTGATAATATATACTAATGATTTTCATTATTTTTTTATTAAAATAATAACTTGAATATTATAATTTATTGTGACAATTCCTAAAAATTGTTATATAATATAGACATTTATATTTGTAGAAAGGATATTTATATAATTTCCCGATTTTTATATTTAGATTTCATGATATTATAGAATCTAACTTATTTATAATAATAGGATACATTAGAACATATGGATAAACGATTTAAGACTTTCATAATAGTATATGGAATTATGTCTAAGTTTGTGATGAGGAACGTAACAGAAATATATAAATATAATATATATATATATATAATTATTAATTTCGAGTAACACCTCATGGGTTTCATGTATAGTATACATTATATACATTACATAATATTATCACATCATTAGTATTGTTATAATAATGTGTTATTAAAATAGTATTGCTGTTAAAGTTTTGTATTACTTCACGACTGGATCGAATATTTACAAATTGATTATTTATAATGTTTATACCTGGAGAGTATTCCCATAGTGAACAGGATTAAAGGAATATTATCCAAACCGGCGGATAGATCAGATAGAGCGGAAGGTTCTCGTATCTCCATGGTAAGAGGATAGCACTGGAGCGCAATGTTGAATGTGCAACCACATATATATATATGTGTTGATTATGATATATTTATAATAGAAAATTATAAATGGCTGTGAAAATTAAAATAGAATTAAATTTAACTATGAAATATAATTTGTTTAATATTTAATTTAACTAATTACTTCATCATATATTTTATAATATATATTATAATTTGAATATATATGTTATACTAAAATAAATGTATAATATATATATATTATATTAATATATAGAAGTAAACATATAAAATGAGTATAGAAACTATAATATATATCTATTAAAATAAATGTATAATAAATATATCGATCAATATATTATGTTTCTATACAAATATTAATAAAAATTCAATAATAGTATTAAGTTATATTATTTTATTTATAAATTATATACACAAATCTATAATATAAATATATATATATATAATATATATATATATATAAATTTATATATAGATGTAATAATATAAAATATGAATAGAAACTAAAGATTCGATGGCATCATTAAATCATAAGTTGATGGTACAAGGCGTCATCATTGAACACGTACACGAATCGCAGAATTCCAGAATTTGGAACGATCAAGATGAGATCATATACACGTTGCGGAAACTACTGGCGACCCCTTTGTGATACCATATATATATATATATATATATATATATATATATATATATATATATATATATATATTTATATATAATATTGACATCACAATATATATATGGGTTAAAATATATGATTATTAGTAATCAGAATGGTAAAAAATGTTATATATTATTAACTTATATATATATATATATATATATTGTAATGTCAATATTATATATAAATATATATATATTTAATGAAGTTTTTATTATAAAAAATAATAAATCGGAATGATAATTAAAAATAGAATTAAATTTATCTATGAAATATAATTATTATAATATTTAATTCAACTAATAACATCTTATATTTTATAAAATGTATTATAATTTAAATTATATATGTTTATAATATATTATACAGCCTTATATTCTTATAATACATATATTTACATGTTATCTTTGTATTATTAAATAATATAGGTAAATACCTATTAAAATATAATATATATCTACTAAAATAAATGTATAATATATATATAGGCCCTTTATTTTGTATTATTTTATAAATGATATATCTAATATTTTCAACGATAATGATAACATCAATTTAAATTTATATGCTGATGAAACCTCACTATCTATATATGCCAATTCTGATTATGAAATAAGTGAAAATATGAAGTTATATGTAGGTAAACTTGTTCATTGGTTCACTCTTAATAACATAAAATTGAACATAGAGAAAACTAAAATATTGCCTTATTTCAATACAATTATTATATATATTATAAAAATAGATAATGTGGATATTGAATTAGTAAACTATTATAAATTTTTAGCTATTACTCTTGATAATAAACTTAAATATTCGTTACATATTGATTTTGTATGTATTAAATTATCCAAAATTATATATCTTTTTAAAAAATTATCCTTTCTCAATTTAATAAACTTAATTTTATTATATAATTCTTTTTTTTTATCTAACGTTTCTTATGGTATTGAAATATGGGGTAAATATAAAAATAGATTACATTAATTAAATTTAATACAAAAAAAGCTATACGTATAATAAACAACAATATTGTTGATCGCAAACTTCTGCCTTTAATACGAAGTCACATACGTGTATATACAACTAAACTATTCAAACATAATTGTATTTTAAAATTTGACGAACAATTAATAAGTAGAAATATATTATTTCTCTATAATCTTATTCATGAAAATTATAATATTGATTTTAAATCATATTTAATTTTTAATAAAGATAAAAGCAAATTTATTTTACCGCTCATGAGAACAACCCAATTTCAAAATACTATATTTTGTAGAGGTCCTAAACTGTATAATATAATGTTTGGTAATATTTAAAAAAATAATTCTATAAACAATATAAATATGTTGAAAAAAGCCCTAACAAATTATTTGTTGATAAATATATTTAAACAGTTTTAAAAAATATATATTTAATAAAAACAATATTATAAAAAAATTAATAAAACAGTATTACAATTCGAAAAAGAAAATTATTATAAACAGTATTATTAGACTTTGTCTATAAACTGATTGCATTCATTCATTCATTCATATATATATATATATATATATATATATATATATATAATAGTAAAATATATATATATATATAGATGTAACGATATAAAATGAGTATAGAAACTAAAGATGCGCTGAAATTGTTAAATCATAAATTGATGGTACAACCCGTAATTATTGAAGACATATACGACTCGGAGAATTCGAGAATCTGGAATGATCATGATGCGATCATGTAGGCGTGGCGGAAACTACTGGTGACCCCTTTGTGATACCATATATATATATATATTTATATATAATATTGACATCACAATATATATATGGGTTAAAATATATGATTATTAGTAATCAGAATGGTAATAATTTTTATATATTATTAACTAAAATTATTATATATATATTGTTATATATATATATATATATTATGATGTCAATATTATATATAAATATATATATTTGATATTAAAAAAAATATTTGTGAATACAATTTTAAAGATTTCATTTCTTAATTTGTATTATTATTAATTCAGTAATTAAAAAAACTATATATCTACCTATCTATTTATCTATAAACCCATGTTATATAGGATTATATAGACTTCAAGGCTGTGATATCAGAGGTAATCAATGTGGATATGCTAATGTCACATATATATAGTGGCGCTGGAACAATTTTGTATGTAGGGGGGACCAACAAATCAAAATAAATGTTGTGGTAAAAGTGTGGGGGACCAATACATAGGAGGTCCCCTTGTATTTCAAAGTGGGGGGGACTTATCCCCCCGTCCCCCCCTGTTGCAGCGCCACTACATATATATACAACTATATACCAATTTACCATCGAGGTTCGAATACAAGTTAAACTTACTTATAAGTATATATATATTAAAATAAACATATCATATTATTATCAATAATTAGATATTTATATTGATAATATATACTAATGATTTTCATTACTTTTTTATTAAAATAATAACTTGAATATTATAATTTATTGTGACAATTCCTAAAAATTGTTATATAATATAGACATTTATATTTGTAGAAAGGATATTTATATAATTTCCCGATTTTTATATTTAGATTTCATGATATTATAGAATCTAACTTATTTATAATAATAGGATACATTAGAACATATGGATAAACGATTTAAGACTTTCATAATAGTATATGGAATTATGTCTAAGTTTGTGATGAGGAACGTAACAGAAATATATAAATATAATATATATATATATATATAATTATTAATTTCGAGTAACACCTCATGGGTTTCATGTATAGTATACATTATATACATTACATAATATTATCACATCATTAGTATTGTTATAATAATGTGTTATTAAAATAGTATTGCTGTTAAAGTTTTGTATTACTTCACGACTGGATCGAATATTTACAAATTGATTATTTATAATGTTTATACCTGGAGAGTATTCCCATAGTGAACAGGATTAAAGGAATATTATCCAAACCGGCGGATAGATCAGATAGAGCGGAAGGTTCTCGTATCTCCATGGTAAGAGGATAGCACTGGAGCGCAATGTTGAATGTGCAACCACATATATATATATATGTGTTGATTATGATATATTTATAATAGAAAATTATAAATGGCTGTGAAAATTAAAATAGAATTAAATTTAACTATGAAATATAATTTGTTTAATATTTAATTTAACTAATTACTTCATCATATATTTTATAATATATATTATAATTTGAATATATATGTTATACTAAAATAAATGTATAATATATATATATATTATAGTAATATATAGAAGTAAACATATAAAATGAGTATAGAAACTATAATATATATCTATTAAAATAAATGTATAATAAATATATCGATCAATATATTATTTTTCTATACAAATATTAATAAAAATTCAATAATAGTATTAAGTTATATTATTTTATTTATAAATTATATACACAAATCTATAATATAAATATATATATATATAATATATATATATATATATAAATTTATATATAGATGTAATAATATGAAATATGAATAGAAACTAAAGATTCGATGGCATCATTAAATCATAAGTTGATGGTACAAGGCGTCATCATTGAACACGTACACGAATCGCAGAATTCCAGAATTTGGAACGATCAAGATGAGATCATATACACGTTGCGGAAACTACTGGCGACCCCTTTGTGATACCATATATATATATATATATATATTTATATATAATATTGACATCACAATATATATATATGGGTTAAAATATATGATTATTAGTAATCAGAATGGTAAAAAATGTTATATATTATTAACTTATATATATATATATATATATATATATATTGTAATGTCAATATTATATATAAATATATATATATTTAATGAAGTTTTTATTATAAAAAATAATAAATCGGAATGATAATTAAAAATAGAATTAAATTTATCTATGAAATATAATTATTATAATATTTAATTCAACTAATAACATCTTATATTTTATAAAATGTATTATAATTTAAATTATATATGTTTATAATATATTATACAGCCTTATATTCTTATAATACATATATTTACATGTTATCTTTGTATTATTAAATAATATAGGTAAATACCTATTAAAATATAATATATATCTACTAAAATAAATGTATAATATATATATAGGCCCTTTATTTTGTATTATTTTATAAATGATATATCTAATATTTTCAACGATAATGATAACATCAATTTAAATTTATATGCTGATGAAACCTCACTATCTATATATGCCAATTCTGATTATGAAATAAGTGAAAATATGAAGTTATATGTAGATAAACTTGTTCATTGGTTCACTCTTAATAACATAATATTGAACATAGAGAAAACTAAAATATTGCTTTATTTCAATACAATTATTATATATATTATAAAAATAGATAATGTGGATATTGAATTAGTAAACTATTATAAATTTTTAGCTATTACTCTTGATAATAAACTTAAATATTCGTTACATATTGATTTTGTATGTATTAAATTATCCAAAATTATATATCTTTTTAAAAAATTATCCTTTCTCAATTTAATAAACTTAATTTTATTATATAATTCTTTTTTTTTATCTAACGTTTCTTATGGTATTGAAATATGGGGTAACTATAAAAATAGATTACATTAATTAAATTTAATACAAAAAAAGCTATACGTATAATAAACAACAATATTGTTGATCGCAAACTTCTGCCTTTAATACGAAGTCACATACGTGTATATACAACTAAACTATTCAAACATAATTGTATTTTAAAATTTGACGAACAATTAATAAGTAGAAATATATTATTTCTCTATAATCTTATTCATGAAAATTATAATATTGATTTTAAATCATATTTAATTTTTAATAAAGATAAAAGCAAATTTATTTTACCACTCATGAGAACAACCCAATTTCAAAATACTATATTTTGTAGAGGTCCAAAACTGTATAATATAATGTTTGGTAATATTTAAAAAAATAATTCTATAAACAATATAAATATGTTGAAAAAAGCCCTAACAAATTATTTGTTGATAAATATATTTAAACAGTTTTAAAAAATATATATTTAATAAAAACAATATTATAAAAAAATTAATAAAACAGTATTACAATTCGAAAAAGAAAATTATTATAAACAGTATTATTAGACTTTGTCTATAAACTGATTTCATTCATTCATTCATTCATATATATATATATATAATAGTAAAATATATATATATATATATAGATGTAACGATATAAAATGAGTATAGAAACTAAAGATGCGCTGAAATTGTTAAATCATAAGTTGATGGTACAGCCCGTAATTATTGAAGACATATACGACTCGGAGAATTCGAGAATCTGGAATGATCATGATGCGATCATGTAGGCGTGGCGGAAACTACTGGTGACCCCTTTGTGATACCATATATATATATATATTTATATATAATATTGACATCACAATATATATATGGGTTAAAATATATGATTATTAGTAATCAGAATGGTAATAATTTTTATATATTATTAACTAAAATTATTATATATATATTGTTATATATATATATATATATATTATGATGTCAATATTATATATAAATATATATATTTGATATTAAAAAAAATATTTGTGAATACAATTTTAAAGATTTCATTTCTTAATTTGTATTATTATTAATTCAGTAATTAAAAAAACTATATATCTACCTATCTATTTATCTATAAACCCATGTTATATAGGATTATATAGACTTCAAGGCTGTGATATCAGAGGTAATCAATGTGGATATGCTAATGTCACATATATATAGTGGCGCTGGAATAATTTTGTATGTAGGGGGGACCAACAAATCAAAATAAATGTTGTGGTAAAAGTGTGGGGGACCAATACATAGGAGGTCCCCTTGTATTTCAAAGTGGGGGGGACTTATCCCCCCGTCCCCCCCTGTTACAGCGCCACTACATATATATACAACTATATACCAATTTACCATCGAGGTTCGAATACAAGTTAAACTTACTTATAAGTATATATATATTAAAATAAACATATCATATTATTATCAATAATTAGATATTTATATTGATAATATATACTAATGATTTTCATTACTTTTTTATTAAAATAATAACTTGAATATTATAATTTATTGTGACAATTCCTAAAAATTGTTATATAATATAGACATTTATATTTGTAGAAAGGATATTTATATAATTTCCCGATTTTTATATTTAGATTTCATGATATTATAGAATCTAACTTATTTATAATAATAGGATACATTAGAACATATGGATAAACGATTTAAGACTTTCATAATAGTATATGGAATTATGTCTAAGTTTGTGATGAGGAACGTAACAGAAATATATAAATATAATATATATATATATATATAATTATTAATTTCGAGTAACACCTCATGGGTTTCATGTATAGTATACATTATATACATTACATAATATTATCACATCATTAGTATTGTTATAATAATGTGTTATTAAAATAGTATTGCTGTTAAAGTTTTGTATTACTTCACGACTGGATCGAATATTTACAAATTGATTATTTATAATGTTTATACCTGGAGAGTATTCCCATAGTGAACAGGATTAAAGGAATATTATCCAAACCGGCGGATAGATCAGATAGAGCGGAAGGTTCTCGTATCTCCATGGTAAGAGGATAGCACTGGAGCGCAATGTTGAATGTGCAACCACATATATATATATGTGTTGATTATGATATATTTATAATAGAAAATTATAAATGGCTGTGAAAATTAAAATAGAATTAAATTTAACTATGAAATATAATTTGTTTAATATTTAATTTAACTAATTACTTCATCATATATTTTATAATATATATTATAATTTGAATATATATGTTATACTAAAATAAATGTATAATATATATATATATTATAGTAATATATAGAAGTAAACATATAAAATGAGTATAGAAACTATAATATATATCTATTAAAATAAATGTATAATAAATATATCGATCAATATATTATTTTTCTATACAAATATTAATAAAAATTCAATAATAGTATTAAGTTATATTATTTTATTTATAAATTATATACACAAATCTATAATATAAATATATATATATATAATATATATATATATATATAAATTTATATATAGATGTAATAATATGAAATATGAATAGAAACTAAAGATTCGATGGCATCATTAAATCATAAGTTGATGGTACAAGGCGTCATCATTGAACACGTACACGAATCGCAGAATTCCAGAATTTGGAACGATCAAGATGAGATCATATACACGTTGCGGAAACTACTGGCGACCCCTTTGTGATACCATATATATATATATATATATTTATATATAATATTGACATCACAATATATATATATGGGTTAAAATATATGATTATTAGTAATCAGAATGGTAAAAAATGTTATATATTATTAACTTATATATATATATATATATATATATATATATTGTAATGTCAATATTATATATAAATATATATATATTTAATGAAGTTTTTATTATAAAAAATAATAAATCGGAATGATAATTAAAAATAGAATTAAATTTATCTATGAAATATAATTATTATAATATTTAATTCAACTAATAACATCTTATATTTTATAAAATGTATTATAATTTAAATTATATATGTTTATAATATATTATACAGCCTTATATTCTTATAATACATATATTTACATGTTATCTTTGTATTATTAAATAATATAGGTAAATACCTATTAAAATATAATATATATCTACTAAAATAAATGTATAATATATATATAGGCCCTTTATTTTGTATTATTTTATAAATGATATATCTAATATTTTCAACGATAATGATAACATCAATTTAAATTTATATGCTGATGAAACCTCACTATCTATATATGCCAATTCTGATTATGAAATAAATGAAAATATGAAGTTATATGCAGATAAACTTGTTCATTGGTTCACTCTTAATAACATAATATTGAACATAGAGAAAACTAAAATATTGCCTTATTTCAATACAATTATTATATATATTATAAAAATAGATAATGTGGATATTGAATTAGTAAACTATTATAAATTTTTAGCTATTACTCTTGATAATAAACTTAAATATTCGTTACATATTGATTTTGTATGTATTAAATTATCCAAAATTATATATCTTTTTAAAAAATTATCCTTTCTCAATTTAATAAACTTAATTTTATTATATAATTCTTTTTTTTTATCTAACGTTTCTTATGGTATTGAAATATGGGGTAACTATAAAAATAGATTACATTAATTAAATTTAATACAAAAAAAGCTATACGTATAATAAACAACAATATTGTTGATCGCAAACTTCTGCCTTTAATACGAAGTCACATACGTGTATATACAACTAAACTATTCAAACATAATTGTATTTTAAAATTTGACGAACAATTAATAAGTAGAAATATATTATTTCTCTATAATCTTATTCATGAAAATTATAATATTGATTTTAAATCATATTTAATTTTTAATAAAGATAAAAGCAAATTTATTTTACCACTCATGAGAACAACCCAATTTCAAAATACTATATTTTGTAGAGGTCCAAAACTGTATAATATAATGTTTGGTAATATTTAAAAAAATAATTCTATAAACAATATAAATATGTTGAAAAAAGCCCTAACAAATTATTTGTTGATAAATATATTTAACAGTTTTAAAAAATATATATTTAATAAAAACAATATTATAAAAAAATTAATAAAACAGTATTACAATTCGAAAAAGAAAATTATTATAAACAGTATTATTAGACTTTGTCTATAAACTGATTTCATTCATTCATTCATTCATATATATATATATATAATAGTAAAATATATATATATATATAGATGTAACGATATAAAATGAGTATAGAAACTAAAGATGCGCTGAAATTGTTAAATCATAAGTTGATGGTACAACCCGTAATTATTGAAGACATATACGACTCGGAGAATTCGAGAATCTGGAATGATCATGATGCGATCATGTAGGCGTGGCGGAAACTACTGGTGACCCCTTTGTGATACCATATATATATATATATTTATATATAATATTGACATCACAATATATATATGGGTTAAAATATATGATTATTAGTAATCAGAATGGTAATAATTTTTATATATTATTAACTAAAATTATTATATATATATTGTTATATATATATATATATATATTATGATGTCAATATTATATATAAATATATATATTTGATATTAAAAAAAATATTTGTGAATACAATTTTAAAGATTTTATTTCTTAATTTGTATTATTATTAATTCAGTAATTAAAAAAACTATATATCTACCTATCTATTTATCTATAAACCCATGTTATATAGGATTATATAGACTTCAAGGCTGTGATATCAGAGGTAATCAATGTGGATATGCTAATGTCACATATATATAGTGGCGCTGGAACAATTTTGTATGTAGGGGGGACCAACAAATCAAAATAAATGTTGTGGTAAAAGTGTGGGGGACCAATACATAGGAGGTCCCCTTGTATTTCAAAGTGGGGGGGACTTATCCCCCCGTCCCCCCCTGTTGCAGCGCCACTACATATATATACAACTATATACAAATTTACCATCGAGGTTCGAATACAAGTTAAACTTACTTATAAGTATATATATATTAAAATAAACATATCATATTATTATCAATAATTAGATATTTATATTGATAATATATACTAATGATTTTCATTACTTTTTTATTAAAATAATAACTTGAATATTATAATTTATTGTGACAATTCCTAAAAATTGTTATATAATATAGACATTTATATTTGTAGAAAGGATATTTATATAATTTCCCGATTTTTATATTTAGATTTCATGATATTATAGAATCTAACTTATTTATAATAATAGGATACATTAGAACATATGGATAAACGATTTAACACTTTCATAATAGTATATGGAATTATGTCTAAGTTTGTGATGAGGAACGTAACAGAAATATATAAATATAATATATATATATATATATATAATTATTAATTTCGAGTAACACCTCATGGGTTTCATGTATACATTATATACATTACATAATATTATCACATCATTAGTATTGTTATAATAATGTGTTATTAAAATAGTATTGCTGTTAAAGTTTTGTATTACTTCACGACTGGATCGAATATTTACAAATTGATTATTTATAATGTTTATACCTGGAGAGTATTCCCATAGTGAACAGGATTAAAGGAATATTATCCAAACCGGCGGATAGATCAGATAGAGCGGATGGTTCTCGTATCTCCATGGTAAGAGGATAGCACTGGAGCGCAATGTTGAATGTGCAACCACATATATATATATGTGTTGATTATGATATATTTATAATAGAAAATTATAAATGGCTGTGAAAATTAAAATAGAATTTAATTTAACTAATTACTTCATCATATATTTTATAATATATATTATAATTTGAATATATATGTTATACTAAAATAAATGTATAATATATATATATATTATAGTAATATATAGAAGTAAACATATAAAATGAGTATAGAAACTATAATATATATCTATTAAAATAAATGTATAATAAATATATCGATCAATATATTATTTTTCTATACAAATATTAATAAAAATTCAATAATAGTATTAAGTTATATTATTTTATTTATAAATTATATACACAAATCTATAATATAAATATATATATATATAATATATATATATATATATAAATTTATATATAGATGTAATAATATGAAATATGAATAGAAACTAAAGATTCGATGGCATCATTAAATCATAAGTTGATGGTACAAGGCGTCATCATTGAACACGTACACGAATCGCAGAATTCCAGAATTTGGAACGATCAAGATGAGATCATATACACGTTGCGGAAACTACTGGCGACCCCTTTGTGATACCATATATATATATATATATATTTATATATAATATTGACATCACAATATATATATATGGGTTAAAATATATGATTATTAGTAATCAGAATGGTAAAAAATGTTATATATTATTAACTTATATATATATATATATATATATATATTGTAATGTCAATATTATATATAAATATATATATATTTAATGAAGTTTTTATTATAAAAAATAATAAATCGGAATGATAATTAAAAATAGAATTAAATTTATCTATGAAATATAATTATTATAATATTTAATTCAACTAATAACATCTTATATTTTATAAAATGTATTATAATTTAAATTATATATGTTTATAATATATTATACAGCCTTATATTCTTATAATACATATATTTACATGTTATCTTTGTATTATTAAATAATATAGGTAAATACCTATTAAAATATAATATATATCTACTAAAATAAATGTATAATATATATATAGGCCCTTTATTTTGTATTATTTTATAAATGATATATCTAATATTTTCAACGATAATGATAACATCAATTTAAATTTATATGCTGATGAAACCTCACTATCTATATATGCCAATTCTGATTATGAAATAAGTGAAAATATGAAGTTATATGTAGATAAACTTGTTCATTGGTTCACTCTTAATAACATAATATTGAACATAGAGAAAACTAAAATATTGCCTTATTTCAATACAATTATTATATATATTATAAAAATAGATAATGTGGATATTGAATTAGTAAACTATTATAAATTTTTAGCTATTACTCTTGATAATAAACTTAAATATTCGTTACATATTGATTTTGTATGTATTAAATTATCCAAAATTATATATCTTTTTAAAAAATTATCCTTTCTCAATTTAATAAACTTAATTTTATTATATAATTCTTTTTTTTTATCTAACGTTTCTTATGGTATTGAAATATGGGGTAACTATAAAAATAGATTACATTAATTAAATTTAATACAAAAAAAGCTATACGTATAATAAACAACAATATTGTTGATCGCAAACTTCTGCCTTTAATACGAAGTCACATACGTGTATATACAACTAAACTATTCAAACATAATTGTATTTTAAAATTTGACGAACAATTAATAAGTAGAAATATATTATTTCTCTATAATCTTATTCATGAAAATTATAATATTGATTTTAAATCATATTTAATTTTTAATAAAGATAAAAGCAAATTTATTTTACCACTCATGAGAACAACCCAATTTCAAAATACTATATTTTGTAGAGGTCCAAAACTGTATAATATAATGTTTGGTAATATTTAAAAAAATAATTCTATAAACAATATAAATATGTTGAAAAAAGCCCTAACAAATTATTTGTTGATAAATATATTTAACAGTTTTAAAAAATATATATTTAATAAAAACAATATTATAAAAAAATTAATAAAACAGTATTACAATTCGAAAAAGAAAATTATTATAAACAGTATTATTAGACTTTGTCTATAAACTGATTTCATTCATTCATTCATTCATATATATATATATATAATAGTAAAATATATATATATATATAGATGTAACGATATAAAATGAGTATAGAAACTAAAGATGCGCTGAAATTGTTAAATCATAAGTTGATGGTACAACCCGTAATTATTGAAGACATATACGACTCGGAGAATTCGAGAATCTGGAATGATCATGATGCGATCATGTAGGCGTGGCGGAAACTACTGGTGACCCCTTTGTGATACCATATATATATATATATTTATATATAATATTGACATCACAATATATATATATGGGTTAAAATATATGATTATTAGTAATCAGAATGGTAATAATTTTTATATATTATTAACTAAAATTATTATATATATATTGTTATATATATATATATATATATTATGATGTCAATATTATATATAAATATATATATTTGATATTAAAAAAAATATTTGTGAATACAATTTTAAAGATTTTATTTCTTAATTTGTATTATTATTAATTCAGTAATTAAAAAAACTATATATCTACCTATCTATTTATCTATAAACCCATGTTATATAGGATTATATAGACTTCAAGGCTGTGATATCAGAGGTAATCAATGTGGATATGCTAATGTCACATATATATAGTGGCGCTGGAACAATTTTGTATGTAGGGGGGACCAACAAATCAAAATAAATGTTGTGGTAAAAGTGTGGGGGACCAATACATAGGAGGTCCCCTTGTATTTCAAAGTGGGGGGGACTTATCCCCCCGTCCCCCCCTGTTGCAGCGCCACTACATATATATACAACTATATACAAATTTACCATCGAGGTTCGAATACAAGTTAAACTTACTTATAAGTATATATATATTAAAATAAACATATCATATTATTATCAATAATTAGATATTTATATTGATAATATATACTAATGATTTTCATTACTTTTTTATTAAAATAATAACTTGAATATTATAATTTATTGTGACAATTCCTAAAAATTGTTATATAATATAGACATTTATATTTGTAGAAAGGATATTTATATAATTTCCCGATTTTTATATTTAGATTTCATGATATTATAGAATCTAACTTATTTATAATAATAGGATACATTAGAACATATGGATAAACGATTTAAGACTTTCATAATAGTATATGGAATTATGTCTAAGTTTGTGATGAGGAACGTAACAGAAATATATAAATATAATATATATATATATATATAATTATTAATTTCGAGTAACACCTCATGGGTTTCATGTATACATTATATACATTACATAATATTATCACATCATTAGTATTGTTATAATAATGTGTTATTAAAATAGTATTGCTGTTAAAGTTTTGTATTACTTCACGACTGGATCGAATATTTACAAATTGATTATTTATAATGTTTATACCTGGAGAGTATTCCCATAGTGAACAGGATTAAAGGAATATTATCCAAACCGGCGGATAGATCAGATAGAGCGGAAGGTTCTCGTATCTCCATGGTAAGAGGATAGCACTGGAGCGCAATGTTGAATGTGCAACCACATATATATATATGTGTTGATTATGATATATTTATAATAGAAAATTATAAATGGCTGTGAAAATTAAAATAGAATTTAATTTAACTAATTACTTCATCATATATTTTATAATATATATTATAATTTGAATATATATGTTATACTAAAATAAATGTATAATATATATATATATTATAGTAATATATAGAAGTAAACATATAAAATGAGTATAGAAACTATAATATATATCTATTAAAATAAATGTATAATAAATATATCGATCAATATATTATTTTTCTATACAAATATTAATAAAAATTCAATAATAGTATTAAGTTATATTATTTTATTTATAAATTATATACACAAATCTATAATATAAATATATATATATATATAATATATATATATATATATAAATTTATATATAGATGTAATAATATGAAATATGAATAGAAACTAAAGATTCGATGGCATCATTAAATCATAAGTTGATGGTACAAGGCGTCATCATTGAACACGTACACGAATCGCAGAATTCCAGAATTTGGAACGATCAAGATGAGATCATATACACGTTGCGGAAACTACTGGCGACCCCTTTGTGATACCATATATATATATATATATATTTATATATAATATTGACATCACAATATATATATATGGGTTAAAATATATGATTATTAGTAATCAGAATGGTAAAAAATGTTATATATTATTAACTTATATATATATATATATATATATATATATTGTAATGTCAATATTATATATAAATATATATATATTTAATGAAGTTTTTATTATAAAAAATAATAAATCGGAATGATAATTAAAAATAGAATTAAATTTATCTATGAAATATAATTATTATAATATTTAATTCAACTAATAACATCTTATATTTTATAAAATGTATTATAATTTAAATTATATATGTTTATAATATATTATACAGCCTTATATTCTTATAATACATATATTTACATGTTATCTTTGTATTATTAAATAATATAGGTAAATACCTATTAAAATATAATATATATCTACTAAAATAAATGTATAATATATATATAGGCCCTTTATTTTGTATTATTTTATAAATGATATATCTAATATTTTCAACGATAATGATAACATCAATTTAAATTTATATGCTGATGAAACCTCACTATCTATATATGCCAATTCTGATTATGAAATAAGTGAAAATATGAAGTTATATGTAGATAAACTTGTTCATTGGTTCACTCTTAATAACATAATATTGAACATAGAGAAAACTAAAATATTGCCTTATTTCAATACAATTATTATATATATTATAAAAATAGATAATGTGGATATTGAATTAGTAAACTATTATAAATTTTTAGCTATTACTCTTGATAATAAACTTAAATATTCGTTACATATTGATTTTGTATGTATTAAATTATCCAAAATTATATATCTTTTTAAAAAATTATCCTTTCTCAATTTAATAAACTTAATTTTATTATATAATTCTTTTTTTTTATCTAACGTTTCTTATGGTATTGAAATATGGGGTAACTATAAAAATAGATTACATTAATTAAATTTAATACAAAAAAAGCTATACGTATAATAAACAACAATATTGTTGATCGCAAACTTCTGCCTTTAATACGAAGTCACATACGTGTATATACAACTAAACTATTCAAACTTAATTGTATTTTAAAATTTGACGAACAATTAATAAGTAGAAATATATTATTTCTCTATAATCTTATTCATGAAAATTATAATATTGATTTTAAATCATATTTAATTTTTAATAAAGATAAAAGCAAATTTATTTTACCACTCATGAGAACAACCCAATTTCAAAATACTATATTTTGTAGAGGTCCAAAACTGTATAATATAATGTTTGGTAATATTTAAAAAAATAATTCTATAAACAATATAAATATGTTGAAAAAAGCCCTAACAAATTATTTGTTGATAAATATATTTAACAGTTTTAAAAAATATATATTTAATAAAAACAATATTATAAAAAAATTAATAAAACAGTATTACAATTCGAAAAAGAAAATTATTATAAACAGTATTATTAGACTTTGTCTATAAACTGATTTCATTCATTCATTCATTCATATATATATATATATAATAGTAAAATATATATATATATATAGATGTAACGATATAAAATGAGTATAGAAACTAAAGATGCGCTGAAATTGTTAAATCATAAGTTGATGGTACAACCCGTAATTATTGAAGACATATACGACTCGGAGAATTCGAGAATCTGGAATGATCATGATGCGATCATGTAGGCGTGGCGGAAACTACTGGTGACCCCTTTGTGATACCATATATATATATATATTTATATATAATATTGACATCACAATATATATATGGGTTAAAATATATGATTATTAGTAATCAGAATGGTAATAATTTTTATATATTATTAACTAAAATTATTATATATATATTGTTATATATATATATATATATATTATGATGTCAATATTATATATAAATATATATATTTGATATTAAAAAAAATATTTGTGAATACAATTTTAAAGATTTTATTTCTTAATTTGTATTATTATTAATTCAGTAATTAAAAAAACTATATATCTACCTATCTATTTATCTATAAACCCATGTTATATAGGATTATATAGACTTCAAGGCTGTGATATCAGAGGTAATCAATGTGGATATGCTAATGTCACATATATATAGTGGCGCTGGAACAATTTTGTATGTAGGGGGGACCAACAAATCAAAATAAATGTTGTGGTAAAAGTGTGGGGGACCAATACATAGGAGGTCCCCTTGTATTTCAAAGTGGGGGGGACTTATCCCCCCGTCCCCCCCTGTTGCAGCGCCACTACATATATATACAACTATATACAAATTTACCATCGAGGTTCGAATACAAGTTAAACTTACTTATAAGTATATATATATTAAAATAAACATATCATATTATTATCAATAATTAGATATTTATATTGATAATATATACTAATGATTTTCATTACTTTTTTATTAAAATAATAACTTGAATATTATAATTTATTGTGACAATTCCTAAAAATTGTTATATAATATAGACATTTATATTTGTAGAAAGGATATTTATATAATTTCCCGATTTTTATATTTAGATTTCATGATATTATAGAATCTAACTTATTTATAATAATAGGATACATTAGAACATATGGATAAACGATTTAACACTTTCATAATAGTATATGGAATTATGTCTAAGTTTGTGATGAGGAACGTAACAGAAATATATAAATATAATATATATATATATATATATAATTATTAATTTCGAGTAACACCTCATGGGTTTCATGTATACATTATATACATTACATAATATTATCACATCATTAGTATTGTTATAATAATGTGTTATTAAAATAGTATTGCTGTTAAAGTTTTGTATTACTTCACGACTGGATCGAATATTTACAAATTGATTATTTATAATGTTTATACCTGGAGAGTATTCCCATAGTGAACAGGATTAAAGGAATATTATCCAAACCGGCGGATAGATCAGATAGAGCGGATGGTTCTCGTATCTCCATGGTAAGAGGATAGCACTGGAGCGCAATGTTGAATGTGCAACCACATATATATATATGTGTTGATTATGATATATTTATAATAGAAAATTATAAATGGCTGTGAAAATTAAAATAGAATTTAATTTAACTAATTACTTCATCATATATTTTATAATATATATTATAATTTGAATATATATGTTATACTAAAATAAATGTATAATATATATATATATTATAGTAATATATAGAAGTAAACATATAAAATGAGTATAGAAACTATAATATATATCTATTAAAATAAATGTATAATAAATATATCGATCAATATATTATTTTTCTATACAAATATTAATAAAAATTCAATAATAGTATTAAGTTATATTATTTTATTTATAAATTATATACACAAATCTATAATATAAATATATATATATATAATATATATATATATATATATAAATTTATATATAGATGTAATAATATGAAATATGAATAGAAACTAAAGATTCGATGGCATCATTAAATCATAAGTTGATGGTACAAGGCGTCATCATTGAACACGTACACGAATCGCAGAATTCCAGAATTTGGAACGATCAAGATGAGATCATATACACGTTGCGGAAACTACTGGCGACCCCTTTGTGATACCATATATATATATATATATATTTATATATAATATTGACATCACAATATATATATATGGGTTAAAATATATGATTATTAGTAATCAGAATGGTAAAAAATGTTATATATTATTAACTTATATATATATATATATATATATATATTGTAATGTCAATATTATATATAAATATATATATATTTAATGAAATTTTTATTATAAAAAATAATAAATCGGAATGATAATTAAAAATAGAATTAAATTTATCTATGAAATATAATTATTATAATATTTAATTCAACTAATAACATCTTATATTTTATAAAATGTATTATAATTTAAATTATATATGTTTATAATATATTATACAGCCTTATATTCTTATAATACATATATTTACATGTTATCTTTGTATTATTAAATAATATAGGTAAATACCTATTAAAATATAATATATATCTACTAAAATAAATGTATAATATATATATAGGCCCTTTATTTTGTATTATTTTATAAATGATATATCTAATATTTTCAACGATAATGATAACATCAATTTAAATTTATATGCTGATGAAACCTCACTATCTATATATGCCAATTCTGATTATGAAATAAGTGAAAATATGAAGTTATATGTAGATAAACTTGTTCATTGGTTCACTCTTAATAACATAATATTGAACATAGAGAAAACTAAAATATTGCCTTATTTCAATACAATTATTATATATATTATAAAAATAGATAATGTGGATATTGAATTAGTAAACTATTATAAATTTTTAGCTATTACTCTTGATAATAAACTTAAATATTCGTTACATATTGATTTTGTATGTATTAAATTATCCAAAATTATATATCTTTTTAAAAAATTATCCTTTCTCAATTTAATAAACTTAATTTTATTATATAATTCTTTTTTTTTATCTAACGTTTCTTATGGTATTGAAATATGGGGTAACTATAAAAATAGATTACATTAATTAAATTTAATACAAAAAAAGCTATACGTATAATAAACAACAATATTGTTGATCGCAAACTTCTGCCTTTAATACGAAGTCACATACGTGTATATACAACTAAACTATTCAAACATAATTGTATTTTAAAATTTGACGAACAATTAATAAGTAGAAATATATTATTTCTCTATAATCTTATTCATGAAAATTATAATATTGATTTTAAATCATATTTAATTTTTAATAAAGATAAAAGCAAATTTATTTTACCACTCATGAGAACAACCCAATTTCAAAATACTATATTTTGTAGAGGTCCAAAACTGTATAATATAATGTTTGGTAATATTTAAAAAAATAATTCTATAAACAATATAAATATGTTGAAAAAAGCCCTAACAAATTATTTGTTGATAAATATATTTAAACAGTTTTAAAAAATATATATTTAATAAAAACAATATTATAAAAAAATTAATAAAACAGTATTACAATTCGAAAAAGAAAATTATTATAAACAGTATTATTAGACTTTGTCTATAAACTGATTTCATTCATTCATTCATTCATATATATATATATATAATAGTAAAATATATATATATATATAGATGTAACGATATAAAATGAGTATAGAAACTAAAGATGCGCTGAAATTGTTAAATCATAAGTTGATGGTACAACCCGTAATTATTGAAGACATATACGACTCGGAGAATTCGAGAATCTGGAATGATCATGATGCGATCATGTAGGCGTGGCGGAAACTACTGGTGACCCCTTTGTGATACCATATATATATATATATTTATATATAATATTGACATCACAATATATATATGGGTTAAAATATATGATTATTAGTAATCAGAATGGTAATAATTTTTATATATTATTAACTAAAATTATTATATATATATTGTTATATATATATATATATATATTATGATGTCAATATTATATATAAATATATATATTTGATATTAAAAAAAATATTTGTGAATACAATTTTAAAGATTTCATTTCTTAATTTGTATTATTATTAATTCAGTAATTAAAAAAACTATATATCTACCTATCTATTTATCTATAAACCCATGTTATATAGGATTATATAGACTTCAAGGCTGTGATATCAGAGGTAATCAATGTGGATATGCTAATGTCACATATATATAGTGGCGCTGGAACAATTTTGTATGTAGGGGGGACCAACAAATCAAAATAAATGTTGTGGTAAAAGTGTGGGGGACCAATACATAGGAGGTCCCCTTGTATTTCAAAGTGGGGGGGACTTATCCCCCCGCCCCCCCCCTGTTGCAGCGCCACTACATATATATACAACTATATACCAATTTACCATCGAGGTTCGAATACAAGTTAAACTTACTTATAAGTATATATATATTAAAATAAACATATCATATTATTATCAATAATTAGATATTTATATTGATAATATATACTAATGATTTTCATTATTTTTTTATTAAAATAATAACTTGAATATTATAATTTATTGTGACAATTCCTAAAAATTGTTATATAATATAGACATTTATATTTGTAGAAAGGATATTTATATAATTTCCCGATTTTTATATTTAGATTTCATGATATTATAGAATCTAACTTATTTATAATAATAGGATACATTAGAACATATGGATAAACGATTTAAGACTTTCATAATAGTATATGGAATTATGTCTAAGTTTGTGATGAGGAACGTAACAGAAATATATAAATATAATATATATATATATATAATTATTAATTTCGAGTAACACCTCATGGGTTTCATGTATAGTATACATTATATACATTACATAATATTATCACATCATTAGTATTGTTATAATAATGTGTTATTAAAATAGTATTGCTGTTAAAGTTTTGTATTACTTCACGACTGGATCGAATATTTACAAATTGATTATTTATAATGTTTATACCTGGAGAGTATTCCCATAGTGAACAGGATTAAAGGAATATTATCCAAACCGGCGGATAGATCAGATAGAGCGGAAGGTTCTCGTATCTCCATGGTAAGAGGATAGCACTGGAGCGCAATGTTGAATGTGCAACCACATATATATATATGTGTTGATTATGATATATTTATAATAGAAAATTATAAATGGCTGTGAAAATTAAAATAGAATTAAATTTAACTATGAAATATAATTTGTTTAATATTTAATTTAACTAATTACTTCATCATATATTTTATAATATATATTATAATTTGAATATATATGTTATACTAAAATAAATGTATAATATATATATATTATATTAATATATAGAAGTAAACATATAAAATGAGTATAGAAACTATAATATATATCTATTAAAATAAATGTATAATAAATATATCGATCAATATATTATGTTTCTATACAAATATTAATAAAAATTCAATAATAGTATTAAGTTATATTATTTTATTTATAAATTATATACACAAATCTATAATATAAATATATATATATATAATATATATATATATATAAATTTATATATAGATGTAATAATATAAAATATGAATAGAAACTAAAGATTCGATGGCATCATTAAATCATAAGTTGATGGTACAAGGCGTCATCATTGAACACGTACACGAATCGCAGAATTCCAGAATTTGGAACGATCAAGATGAGATCATATACACGTTGCGGAAACTACTGGCGACCCCTTTGTGATACCATATATATATATATATATATACATATATATATATATATATATATTTATATATAATATTGACATCACAATATATATATGGGTTAAAATATATGATTATTAGTAATCAGAATGGTAAAAAATGTTATATATTATTAACTTATATATATATATATATATATATATATATTGTAATGTCAATATTATATATAAATATATATATATTTAATGAAGTTTTTATTATAAAAAATAATAAATCGGAATGATAATTAAAAATAGAATTAAATTTATCTATGAAATATAATTATTATAATATTTAATTCAACTAATAACATCTTATATTTTATAAAATGTATTATAATTTAAATTATATATGTTTATAATATATTATACAGCCTTATATTCTTATAATACATATATTTACATGTTATCTTTGTATTATTAAATAATATAGGTAAATACCTATTAAAATATAATATATATCTACTAAAATAAATGTATAATATATATATAGGCCCTTTATTTTGTATTATTTTATAAATGATATATCTAATATTTTCAACGATAATGATAACATCAATTTAAATTTATATGCTGATGAAACCTCACTATCTATATATGCCAATTCTGATTATGAAATAAGTGAAAATATGAAGTTATATGTAGGTAAACTTGTTCATTGGTTCACTCTTAATAACATAAAATTGAACATAGAGAAAACTAAAATATTGCCTTATTTCAATACAATTATTATATATATTATAAAAATAGATAATGTGGATATTGAATTAGTAAACTATTATAAATTTTTAGCTATTACTCTTGATAATAAACTTAAATATTCGTTACATATTGATTTTGTATGTATTAAATTATCCAAAATTATATATCTTTTTAAAAAATTATCCTTTCTCAATTTAATAAACTTAATTTTATTATATAATTCTTTTTTTTTATCTAACGTTTCTTATGGTATTGAAATATGGGGTAAATATAAAAATAGATTACATTAATTAAATTTAATACAAAAAAAGCTATACGTATAATAAACAACAATATTGTTGATCGCAAACTTCTGCCTTTAATACGAAGTCACATACGTGTATATACAACTAAACTATTCAAACATAATTGTATTTTAAAATTTGACGAACAATTAATAAGTAGAAATATATTATTTCTCTATAATCTTATTCATGAAAATTATAATATTGATTTTAAATCATATTTAATTTTTAATAAAGATAAAAGCAAATTTATTTTACCGCTCATGAGAACAACCCAATTTCAAAATACTATATTTTGTAGAGGTCCTAAACTGTATAATATAATGTTTGGTAATATTTAAAAAAATAATTCTATAAACAATATAAATATGTTGAAAAAAGCCCTAACAAATTATTTGTTGATAAATATATTTAAACAGTTTTAAAAAATATATATTTAATAAAAACAATATTATAAAAAAATTAATAAAACAGTATTACAATTCGAAAAAGAAAATTATTATAAACAGTATTATTAGACTTTGTCTATAAACTGATTGCATTCATTCATTCATTCATATATATATATATATATATATATATATATATATAATAGTAAAATATATATATATATATAGATGTAACGATATAAAATGAGTATAGAAACTAAAGATGCGCTGAAATTGTTAAATCATAAGTTGATGGTACAACCCGTAATTATTGAAGACATATACGACTCGGAGAATTCGAGAATCTGGAATGATCATGATGCGATCATGTAGGCGTGGCGGAAACTACTGGTGACCCCTTTATGATACCATATATATATATATATTTATATATAATATTGACATCACAATATATATATGGGTTAAAATATATGATTATTAGTAATCAGAATGGCAATAATTTTTATATATTATTAACTAAAATTATTATATATATATTGTTATATATATATATATATATATTATGATGTCAATATTATATATAAATATATATATTTGATATTAAAAAAAATATTTGTGAATACAATTTTAAAGATTTCATTTCTTAATTTGTATTATTATTAATTCAGTAATTAAAAAAACTATATATCTACCTATCTATTTATCTATAAACCCATGTTATATAGGATTATATAGACTTCAAGGCTGTGATATCAGAGGTAATCAATGTGGATATGCTAATGTCACATATATATAGTGGCGCTGGAACAATTTTGTATGTAGGGGGGACCAACAAATCAAAATAAATGTTGTGGTAAAAGTGTGGGGGACCAATACATAGGAGGTCCCCTTGTATTTCAAAGTGGGGGGGACTTATCCCCCCGTCCCCCCCTGTTGCAGCGCCACTACATATATATACAACTATATACCAATTTACCATCGAGGTTCGAATACAAGTTAAACTTACTTATAAGTATATATATATTAAAATAAACATATCATATTATTATCAATAATTAGATATTTATATTGATAATATATACTAATGATTTTCATTACTTTTTTATTAAAATAATAACTTGAATATTATAATTTATTGTGACAATTCCTAAAAATTGTTATATAATATAGACATTTATATTTGTAGAAAGGATATTTATATAATTTCCCGATTTTTATATTTAGATTTCATGATATTATAGAATCTAACTTATTTATAATAATAGGATACATTAGAACATATGGATAAACGATTTAAGACTTTCATAATAGTATATGGAATTATGTCTAAGTTTGTGATGAGGAACGTAACAGAAATATATAAATATAATATATATATATATATATAATTATTAATTTCGAGTAACACCTCATGGGTTTCATGTATAGTATACATTATATACATTACATAATATTATCACATCATTAGTATTGTTATAATAATGTGTTATTAAAATAGTATTGCTGTTAAAGTTTTGTATTACTTCACGACTGGATCGAATATTTACAAATTGATTATTTATAATGTTTATACCTGGAGAGTATTCCCATAGTGAACAGGATTAAAGGAATATTATCCAAACCGGCGGATAGATCAGATAGAGCGGAAGGTTCTCGTATCTCCATGGTAAGAGGATAGCACTGGAGCGCAATGTTGAATGTGCAACCACATATATATATATGTGTTGATTATGATATATTTATAATAGAAAATTATAAATGGCTGTGAAAATTAAAATAGAATTAAATTTAACTATGAAATATAATTTGTTTAATATTTAATTTAACTAATTACTTCATCATATATTTTATAATATATATTATAATTTGAATATATATGTTATACTAAAATAAATGTATAATATATATATATATTATAGTAATATATAGAAGTAAACATATAAAATGAGTATAGAAACTATAATATATATCTATTAAAATAAATGTATAATAAATATATCGATCAATATATTATTTTTCTATACAAATATTAATAAAAATTCAATAATAGTATTAAGTTATATTATTTTATTTATAAATTATATACACAAATCTATAATATAAATATATATATATATAATATATATATATATATATATAAATTTATATATAGATGTAATAATATGAAATATGAATAGAAACTAAAGATTCGATGGCATCATTAAATCATAAGTTGATGGTACAAGGCGTCATCATTGAACACGTACACGAATCGTAGAATTCCAGAATTTGGAACGATCAAGATGAGATCATATACACGTTGCGGAAACTACTGGCGACCCCTTTGTGATACCATATATATATATATATATATTTATATATAATATTGACATCACAATATATATATATGGGTTAAAATATATGATTATTAGTAATCAGAATGGTAAAAAATGTTATATATTATTAACTTATATATATATATATATATATATTGTAATGTCAATATTATATATAAATATATATATATTTAATGAAGTTTTTATTATAAAAAATAATAAATCGGAATGATAATTAAAAATAGAATTAAATTTATCTATGAAATATAATTATTATAATATTTAATTCAACTAATAACATCTTATATTTTATAAAATGTATTATAATTTAAATTATATATGTTTATAATATATTATACAGCCTTATATTCTTATAATACATATATTTACATGTTATCTTTGTATTATTAAATAATATAGGTAAATACCTATTAAAATATAATATATATCTACTAAAATAAATGTATAATATATATATAGGCCCTTTATTTTGTATTATTTTATAAATGATATATCTAATATTTTCAACGATAATGATAACATCAATTTAAATTTATATGCTGATGAAACCTCACTATCTATATATGCCAATTCTGATTATGAAATAAGTGAAAATATGAAGTTATATGTAGATAAACTTGTTCATTGGTTCACTCTTAATAACATAATATTGAACATAGAGAAAACTAAAATATTGCCTTATTTCAATACAATTATTATATATATTATAAAAATAGATAATGTGGATATTGAATTAGTAAACTATTATAAATTTTTAGCTATTACTCTTGATAATAAACTTAAATATTCGTTACATATTGATTTTGTATGTATTAAATTATCCAAAATTATATATCTTTTTAAAAAATTATCCTTTCTCAATTTAATAAACTTAATTTTATTATATAATTCTTTTTTTTTATCTAACGTTTCTTATGGTATTGAAATATGGGGTAACTATAAAAATAGATTACATTAATTAAATTTAATACAAAAAAAGCTATACGTATAATAAACAACAATATTGTTGATCGCAAACTTCTGCCTTTAATACGAAGTCACATACGTGTATATACAACTAAACTATTCAAACATAATTGTATTTTAAAATTTGACGAACAATTAATAAGTAGAAATATATTATTTCTCTATAATCTTATTCATGAAAATTATAATATTGATTTTAAATCATATTTAATTTTTAATAAAGATAAAAGCAAATTTATTTTACCACTCATGAGAACAACCCAATTTCAAAATACTATATTTTGTAGAGGTCCAAAACTGTATAATATAATGTTTGGTAATATTTAAAAAAATAATTCTATAAACAATATAAATATGTTGAAAAAAGCCCTAACAAATTATTTGTTGATAAATATATTTAAACAGTTTTAAAAAATATATATTTAATAAAAACAATATTATAAAAAAATTAATAAAACAGTATTACAATTCGAAAAAGAAAATTATTATAAACAGTATTATTAGACTTTGTCTATAAACTGATTTCATTCATTCATTCATTCATATATATATATATATAATAGTAAAATATATATATATATATAGATGTAACGATATAAAATGAGTATAGAAACTAAAGATGCGCTGAAATTGTTAAATCATAAGTTGATGGTACAACCCGTAATTATTGAAGACATATACGACTCGGAGAATTCGAGAATCTGGAATGATCATGATGCGATCATATAGGCGTGGCGGAAACTACTGGTGACCCCTTTGTGATACCATATATATATATATATTTATATATAATATTGACATCACAATATATATATGGGTTAAAATATATGATTATTAGTAATCAGAATGGTAATAATTTTTATATATTATTAACTAAAATTATTATATATATATTGTTATATATATATATATATATATTATGATGTCAATATTATATATAAATATATATATTTGATATTAAAAAAAATATTTGTGAATACAATTTTAAAGATTTCATTTCTTAATTTGTATTATTATTAATTCAGTAATTAAAAAAACTATATATCTACCTATCTATTTATCTATAAACCCATGTTATATAGGATTATATAGACTTCAAGGCTGTGATATCAGAGGTAATCAATGTGGATATGCTAATGTCACATATATATAGTGGTGCTGGAACAATTTTGTATGTAGGGGGGACCAAACAAATCAAAATAAATGTTGTGGTAAAAGTGTGGGGGACCAATACATAGGAGGTCCCCTTGTATTTCAAAGTGGGGGGGACTTATCCCCCCGTCCCCCCCTGTTGCAGCGCCACTACATATATATACAACTATATACCAATTTACCATCGAGGTTCGAATACAAGTTAAACTTACTTATAAGTATATATATATTAAAATAAACATATCATATTATTATCAATAATTAGATATTTATATTGATAATATATACTAATGATTTTCATTACTTTTTTATTAAAATAATAACTTGAATATTATAATTTATTGTGACAATTCCTAAAAATTGTTATATAATATAGACATTTATATTTGTAGAAAGGATATTTATATAATTTCCCGATTTTTATATTTAGATTTCATGATATTATAGAATCTAACTTATTTATAATAATAGGATACATTAGAACATATGGATAAACGATTTAAGACTTTCATAATAGTATATGGAATTATGTCTAAGTTTGTGATGAGGAACGTAACAGAAATATATAAATATAATATATATATATATATATAATTATTAATTTCGAGTAACACCTCATGGGTTTCATGTATAGTATACATTATATACATTACATAATATTATCACATCATTAGTATTGTTATAATAATGTGTTATTAAAATAGTATTGCTGTTAAAGTTTTGTATTACTTCACGACTGGATCGAATATTTACAAATTGATTATTTATAATGTTTATACCTGGAGAGTATTCCCATAGTGAACAGGATTAAAGGAATATTATCCAAACCGGCGGATAGATCAGATAGAGCGGAAGGTTCTCGTATCTCCATGGTAAGAGGATAGCACTGGAGCGCAATGTTGAATGTGCAACCACATATATATATATGTGTTGATTATGATATATTTATAATAGAAAATTATAAATGGCTGTGAAAATTAAAATAGAATTAAATTTAACTATGAAATATAATTTGTTTAATATTTAATTTAACTAATTACTTCATCATATATTTTATAATATATATTATAATTTGAATATATATGTTATACTAAAATAAATGTATAATATATATATATATTATAGTAATATATAGAAGTAAACATATAAAATGAGTATAGAAACTATAATATATATCTATTAAAATAAATGTATAATAAATATATCGATCAATATATTATTTTTCTATACAAATATTAATAAAAATTCAATAATAGTATTAAGTTATATTATTTTATTTATAAATTATATACACAAATCTATAATATAAATATATATATATATATAATATATATATATATATATAAATTTATATATAGATGTAATAATATGAAATATGAATAGAAACTAAAGATTCGATGGCATCATTAAATCATAAGTTGATGGTACAAGGCGTCATCATTGAACACGTACACGAATCGCAGAATTCCAGAATTTGGAACGATCAAGATGAGATCATATACACGTTGCGGAAACTACTGGCGACCCCTTTGTGATACCATATATATATATATATATATTTATATATAATATTGACATCACAATATATATATATGGGTTAAAATATATGATTATTAGTAATCAGAATGGTAAAAAATGTTATATATTATTAACTTATATATATATATATATATATATATATATTGTAATGTCAATATTATATATAAATATATATATATTTAATGAAGTTTTTATTATAAAAAATAATAAATCGGAATGATAATTAAAAATAGAATTAAATTTATCTATGAAATATAATTATTATAATATTTAATTCAACTAATAACATCTTATATTTTATAAAATGTATTATAATTTAAATTATATATGTTTATAATATATTATACAGCCTTATATTCTTATAATACATATATTTACATGTTATCTTTGTATTATTAAATAATATAGGTAAATACCTATTAAAATATAATATATATCTACTAAAATAAATGTATAATATATATATAGGCCCTTTATTTTGTATTATTTTATAAATGATATATCTAATATTTTCAACGATAATGATAACATCAATTTAAATTTATATGCTGATGAAACCTCACTATCTATATATGCCAATTCTGATTATGAAATAAGTGAAAATATGAAGTTATATGTAGATAAACTTGTTCATTGGTTCACTCTTAATAACATAATATTGAACATAGAGAAAACTAAAATATTGCCTTATTTCAATACAATTATTATATATATTATAAAAATAGATAATGTGGATATTGAATTAGTAAACTATTATAAATTTTTAGCTATTACTCTTGATAATAAACTTAAATATTCGTTACATATTGATTTTGTATGTATTAAATTATCCAAAATTATATATCTTTTTAAAAAATTATCCTTTCTCAATTTAATAAACTTAATTTTATTATATAATTCTTTTTTTTTATCTAACGTTTCTTATGGTATTGAAATATGGGGTAACTATAAAAATAGATTACATTAATTAAATTTAATACAAAAAAAGCTATACGTATAATAAACAACAATATTGTTGATCGCAAACTTCTGCCTTTAATACGAAGTCACATACGTGTATATACAACTAAACTATTCAAACATAATTGTATTTTAAAATTTGACGAACAATTAATAAGTAGAAATATATTATTTCTCTATAATCTTATTCATGAAAATTATAATATTGATTTTAAATCATATTTAATTTTTAATAAAGATAAAAGCAAATTTATTTTACCACTCATGAGAACAACCCAATTTCAAAATACTATATTTTGTAGAGGTCCAAAACTGTATAATATAATGTTTGGTAATATTTAAAAAAATAATTCTATAAACAATATAAATATGTTGAAAAAAGCCCTAACAAATTATTTGTTGATAAATATATTTAACAGTTTTAAAAAATATATATTTAATAAAAACAATATTATAAAAAAATTAATAAAACAGTATTACAATTCGAAAAAGAAAATTATTATAAACAGTATTATTAGACTTTGTCTATAAACTGATTTCATTCATTCATTCATTCATATATATATATATATAATAGTAAAATATATATATATATATATAGATGTAACGATATAAAATGAGTATAGAAACTAAAGATGCGCTGAAATTGTTAAATCATAAGTTGATGGTACAACCCGTAATTATTGAAGACATATACGACTCGGAGAATTCGAGAATCTGGAATGATCATGATGCGATCATGTAGGCGTGGCGGAAACTACTGGTGACCCCTTTGTGATACCATATATATATATATATTTATATATAATATTGACATCACAATATATATATGGGTTAAAATATATGATTATTAGTAATCAGAATGGTAATAATTTTTATATATTATTAACTAAAATTATTATATATATATTGTTATATATATATATATATATATTATGATGTCAATATTATATATAAATATATATATTTGATATTAAAAAAAATATTTGTGAATACAATTTTAAAGATTTCATTTCTTAATTTGTATTATTATTAATTCAGTAATTAAAAAAACTATATATCTACCTATCTATTTATCTATAAACCCATGTTATATAGGATTATATAGACTTCAAGGCTGTGATATCAGAGGTAATCAATGTGGATATGCTAATGTCACATATATATAGTGGCGCTGGAACAATTTTGTATGTAGGGGGGACCAACAAATCAAAATAAATGTTGTGGTAAAAGTGTGGGGGACCAATACATAGGAGGTCCCCTTGTATTTCAAAGTGGGGGGGACTTATCCCCCCGTCCCCCCCTGTTGCAGCGCCACTACATATATATACAACTATATACAAATTTACCATCGAGGTTCGAATACAAGTTAAACTTACTTATAAGTATATATATATTAAAATAAACATATCATATTATTATCAATAATTAGATATTTATATTGATAATATATACTAATGATTTTCATTACTTTTTTATTAAAATAATAACTTGAATATTATAATTTATTGTGACAATTCCTAAAAATTGTTATATAATATAGACATTTATATTTGTAGAAAGGATATTTATATAATTTCCCGATTTTTATATTTAGATTTCATGATATTATAGAATCTAACTTATTTATAATAATAGGATACATTAGAACATATGGATAAACGATTTAAGACTTTCATAATAGTATATGGAATTATGTCTAAGTTTGTGATGAGGAACGTAACAGAAATATATAAATATAATATATATATATATATATAATTATTAATTTCGAGTAACACCTCATGGGTTTCATGTATACATTATATACATTACATAATATTATCACATCATTAGTATTGTTATAATAATGTGTTATTAAAATAGTATTGCTGTTAAAGTTTTGTATTACTTCACGACTGGATCGAATATTTACAAATTGATTATTTATAATGTTTATACCTGGAGAGTATTCCCATAGTGAACAGGATTAAAGGAATATTATCCAAACCGGCGGATAGATCAGATAGAGCGGAAGGTTCTCGTATCTCATTGGTAAGAGGATAGCACTGGAGCGCAATGTTGAATGTGCAACCACATATATATATATGTGTTGATTATGATATATTTATAATAGAAAATTATAAATGGCTGTGAAAATTAAAATAGAATTAAATTTAACTATGAAATATAATTTGTTTAATATTTAATTTAACTAATTACTTCATCATATATTTTATAATATATATTATAATTTGAATATATATGTTATACTAAAATAAATGTATAATATATATATATATTATAGTAATATATAGAAGTAAACATATAAAATGAGTATAGAAACTATAATATATATCTATTAAAATAAATGTATAATAAATATATCGATCAATATATTATTTTTCTATACAAATATTAATAAAAATTCAATAATAGTATTAAGTTATATTATTTTATTTATAAATTATATACACAAATCTATAATATAAATATATATATATATAATATATATATATAAATTTATATATAGATGTAATAATATAAAATATGAATAGAAACTAAAGATTCGATGGCATCATTAAATCATAAGTCATCATTGAACACGTACACGAATCGCAGAATTCCAGAATTTGGAACGATCAAGATGAGATCATATACACGTTGCGGAAACTACTGGCGACCCCTTTGTGATACCATATATATATATATATATATATATATATATATATATATATATATATATATATATATATTTATATATAATATTGACATCACAATATATATATGGGTTAAAATATATGATTATTAGTAATCAGAATGGTAAAAAATGTTATATATTATTAACTTATATATATATATATATATATATTGTAATGTCAATATTATATATAAATATATATATATTTAATGAAGTTTTTATTATAAAAAATAATAAATCGGAATGATAATTAAAAATAGAATTAAATTTATCTATGAAATATAATTATTATAATATTTAATTCAACTAATAACATCTTATATTTTATAAAATGTATTATTATTTAAATTATATATGTTTATAATATATTATACAGCCTTATATTCTTATAATACATATATTTACATGTTATCTTTGTATTATTAAATAATATAGGTAAATACCTATTAAAATATAATATATATCTACTAAAATAAATGTATAATATATATATAGGCCCTTTATTTTGTATTATTTTATAAATGATATATCTAATATTTTCAACGATAATGATAACATCAATTTAAATTTATATGCCGATGAAACCTCACTATCTATATATGCCAATTCTGATTATGAAATAAGTGAAAATATGAAGTTATATGTAGGTAAACTTGTTCATTGGTTCACTCTTAATAACATAAAATTGAACATAGAGAAAATTAAAATATTGCCTTATTTCAATACAATTATTATATATATTATAAAAATAGATAATGTGGATATTGAATTAGTAAACTATTATAAATTTTTAGCTATTACTCTTGATAATAAACTTAAATATTCATTACATATTGATTTTGTATGTATTAAATTATCCAAAATTATATATCTTTTTAAAAAATTATCCTTTCTCAATTTAATAAACTTAATTTTATTATATAATTCTTTTTTTTTATCTAACGTTTCTTATGGTATTGAAATATGGGGTAACTATAAAAATAGATTACATTAATTAAATTTAATACAAAAAAAGCTATACGTATAATAAACAACAATATTGTTGATCGCAAACTTCTGCCTTTAATACGAAGTCACATACGTGTATATACAACTAAACTATTCAAACATAATTGTATTTTAAAATTTGACGAACAATTAATAAGTAGAAATATATTATTTCTCTATAATCTTATTCATGAAAATTATAATATTGATTTTAAATCATATTTAATTTTTAATAAAGATAAAAGCAAATTTATTTTACCACTCATGAGAACAACCCAATTTCAAAATACTATATTTTGTAGAGGTCCAAAACTGTATAATATAATGTTTGGTAATATTTAAAAAAATAATTCTATAAACAATATAAATATGTTGAAAAAAGCCCTAACAAATTATTTGTTGATAAATATATTTAAACAGTTTTAAAAAATATATATTTAATAAAAACAATATTATAAAAAATTTAATAAAACAGTATTACAATTCGAAAAAGAAAATTATTATAAACAGTATTATTAGACTTTGTCTATAAACTGATTGAATTCATTCATTCATTCATATATATATATATATATAATAGTAAAATATATATATATATATAGATGTAACGATATAAAATGAGTATAGAAACTAAAGATGCGCTGAAATTGTTAAATCATAAGTTGATGGTACAACCCGTAATTATTGAAGACATATACGACTCGGAGAATTCGAGAATCTGGAATGATCATGATGCGATCATGTAGGCGTGGCGGAAACTACTGGTGACCCCTTTGTGATACCATATATATATATATATTTATATATAATATTGACATCACAATATATATATGGGTTAAAATATATGATTATTAGTAATCAGAATGGTAATAATTTTTATATATTATTAACTAAAATTATTATATATATATTGTTATATATATATATATTATGATGTCAATATTATATATAAATATATATATTTGATATTAAAAAAAATATTTGTGAATACAATTTTAAAGATTTCATTTCTTAATTTGTATTATTATTAATTCAGTAATTAAAAAAACTATATATCTACCTATCTATTTATCTATAAACCCATTTTATATAGGATTATATAGACTTCAAGGCTGTGATATCAGAGGTAATCAATGTGGATATGCTAATGTCACATATATATAGTGGCGCTGCAACAATTTTGTATGTAGGGGGAAACCAACCAATCAAAATAAATGTTGTGGTAAAAGTGTGGAGGACCAATACATAGGAGGTCCCCTTGTATTTCAAAGTGGGGGGGACTTATCCCCCCGTCCCCCCCTGTTGCAGCGCCACTACATATATATACAACTATATACCAATTTACCATCGAGGTTCGAATACAAGTTAAACTTACTTATAAGTATATATATATTAAAATAAACATATCATATTATTATCAATAATTAGATATTTATATTGATAATATATACTAATGATTTTCATTACTTTTTTATTAAAATAATAACTTGAATATTATAATTTATTGTGACAATTCCTAAAAATTGTTATATAATATAGACATTTATATTTGTAGAAAGGATATTTATATAATTTCCCGATTTTTATATTTAGATTTCATGATATTATAGAATCTAACTTATTTATAATAATAGGATACATTAGAACATATGGATAAACGATTTAAGACTTTCATAATAGTATATGGAATTATGTCTAAGTTTGTGATGAGGAACGTAACAGAAATATATAAATATAATATATATATATATATATAATTATTAATTTCGAGTAACACCTCATGGGTTTCATGTATAGTATACATTATATACATTACATAATATTATCACATCATTAGTATTGTTATAATAATGTGTTATTAAAATAGTATTGCTGTTAAAGTTTTGTATTACTTCACGACTGGATCGAATATTTACAAATTGATTATTTATAATGTTTATACCTGGAGAGTATTCCCATAGTGAACAGGATTAAAGGAATATTATCCAAACCGGCGGATAGATCAAATAGAGCGGAAGGTTCTCGTATCCCCATGGTAAGAGGATAGCACTGGAGCGCAATGTTGAATGTGCAACCACATATATATATATGTGTTGATTATGATATATTTATAATAGAAAATTATAAATGGCTGTGAAAATTAAAATAGAATTAAATTTAACTATGAAATATAATTTGTTTAATATTTAATTTAACTAATTACTTCATCATATATTTTATAATATATATTATAATTTGAATATATATGTTATACTAAAATAAATGTATAATATATATATATTATAGTAATATATAGAAGTAAACTTATAAAATGAGTATAGAAACTATAATATATATCTATTAAAATAAATGTATAATAAATATATCGATCAATATATTATTTTTCTATACAAATATTAATAAAAATTCAATAATAGTATTAAGTTATATTATTTTATTTATAAATTATATACACAAATCTATAATATAAATATATATATATATAATATATATATATATATAAATTTATATATAGATGTAATAATATAAAATATGAATAGAAACTAAAGATTCGATGGCATCATTAAATCATAAGTTGATGGTACAAGGCGTCATCATTGAACACGTACACGAATCGCAGAATTCCAGAATTTGGAACGATCAAGATGAGATCATATACACGTTGCGGAAACTACTGGCGACCCCTTTGTGATACCATATATATATATATATATATATATATATATATATATATATATATATATATATATATATATATTTATATATAATATTGACATCACAATATATATATGGGTTAAAATATATGATTATTAGTAATCAGAATGGTAAAAAATGTTATATATTATTAACTTATATATATATATATATATATATATTGTAATGTCAATATTATATATAAATATATATATATTTAATGAAGTTTTTATTATAAAAAATAATAAATCGGAATGATAATTAAAAATAGAATTAAATTTATCTATGAAATATAATTATTATAATATTTAATTCAACTAATAACATCTTATATTTTATAAAATTTATTATAATTTAAATTATATATGTTTATAATATATTATACAGCCTTATATTCTTATAATACATATATTTACATGTTATCTTTGTATTATTAAATAATATAGGTAAATACCTATTAAAATATAATATATATCTACTAAAATAAATGTATAATATATATATAGGCCCTTTATTTTGTATTATTTTATAAATGATATATCTAATATTTTCAACGATAATGATAACATCAATTTAAATTTATATGCCGATGAAACCTCACTATCTATATATGCCAATTCTGATTATGAAATAAGTGAAAATATGAAGTTATATGTAGGTAAACTTGTTCATTGGTTCACTCTTAATAACATAAAATTGAACATAGAGAAAACTAAAATATTGCCTTATTTCAATACAATTATTATATATATTATAAAAATAGATAATGTGGATATTGAATTAGTAAACTATTATAAATTTATAGCTATTACTCTTGATAATAAACTTAAATATTCGTTACATATTGATTTTGTATGTATTAAATTATCCAAAATTATATATCTTTTTAAAAAATTATCCTTTCTCAATTTAATAAACTTAATTTTATTATATAATTCTTTTTTTTTATCTAACGTTTCTTATGGTATTGAAATATGGGGTAACTATAAAAATAGATTACATTAATTAAATTTAATACAAAAAAAGCTATACGTATAATAAACAACAATATTGTTGATCGCAAACTTCTGCCTTTAATACGAAGTCACATACGTGTATATACAACTAAACTATTCAAACATAATTGTATTTTAAAATTTGACGAACAATTAATAAGTAGAAATATATTATTTCTCTATAATCTTATTCATGAAAATTATAATATTGATTTTAAATCATATTTTATTTTTAATAAAGATAAAAAGCAAATTTATTTTACCACTCATGAGAACAACCCAATTTCAAAATACTATATTTTTAAGTGGTCCAAAACTGTATAATATAATGTTTGGTAATATTTTAAAAAATAATTCTATAAAAAATATAAATATGTTATTACATGTTATATTACATAATCTTATTATTGGTATTGTGATGATCAATATTATACAAATAGCATATAGGATACTTAATTATAATCATTGTTCTGTGAATAAACTATAGATGTATACTATACATTGTATAGTAGTTTTGACGTATTCATATGTAATCAATAAGTTTAACAAAATACGCTTACCTTACAATAATCATTTATCACTAAATATTATATAATGAATATATATATATAGTTATATTATTAAATACTTATAAGTAAATATATAAACATATTAGTATTTTTAGTAATGGTTTCACTTGGTATATGTACAAAAAAATTACTAATTTTAAATACATTTAAAGTGACTTAAATATCTGAATACTGACGTAATACCGAGTAATTCAAATAAAATTAATTTGTATATTCTGTACATAGTGAAATCATTACTTATGACACTAATATATAAATACATCAGAGACGTGCTAAGGATCCTCGAGGTGTGTGCAAGAATTACTTATTTAAATTTTTCATAAATTAATTTCCGAATGAAATTACTTCAGATATAATAGTAAATAATTACTTTATATTAAATTAAATTATATTACATATTATTAAACTAAAATATAAATATTTATTTTAAAATTCGTTTAAAATAAAAAAAATATTTTGTAATTTGTATATTTGTATATTAAATTAAATTATATTACATATTATTAAACTAAAATATAAATATTTATTTTAAAATTCGTTTAAAATAAAAAAAATATTTTGTAATTTGTGTTCTTAAACAATCTAAAATTTAATGATTTGAGGACCTCATAGTTTATTTTGTTCGACTGGGAATGTTTTATTTAAAACGTCCCTGATATATATATAATATATTAATATATAATTTGTATACCAACAATATTTGTTCATGAATGACATTACATTCGAAAACGCATATATTGTACCCGTATTATAAGAGATATAGCCCTTATATGTAATTAATATAGTTCATAGATTATATTGGCACCTATTTTCATGCGGCTTATTACTCATGTAATTAATTACACCTAGCCTGAAAGACAATTGCGGGTATTCTACTAACCGATCCACTATAAAATTATTTAAGAAATGTAAAAATTGATGTTTAAATCGACGTAAAGAAACTTTCTTTATATCGAATCTCGAACACTTTGCTGCTTTTAGTAAATGTAATATATTTATATATATATAATATAATACAATAATCTACATTATATCACATATCCCACGACAATACGTTTAGTTATTTGATTATCTCGAGAATATGACAAATCATAAAATTAAACCACTACAATGCATATTTTGTTGGTTACGATTTTTTGATATCAATTATTTATTTAGTTTATATGCCATTATACATAAAAAAGCTGACTATATTATAAAAAAATTGTATGAATAATGAAACAAATATAAATAAAAATATCTTTATAGAAATCAATAATCCTTAATAATTGTATAAATATAATGTAATATTAAAATATATTAAAATAATTAATTGTTATCAAAAAATTATATATGAAATATTATCTGGTTATAAGCCATTAATTCCTGAAAATATAGTTATTACATAATTATATAATCTAAGATAATAAGCTGATACAGACTACTACATATATGATAATCATGTGTTAACCTAAACATTATTGCTTAAATCAATTATCAATCGATTATATACTAAAGAAAATACATACACTAAAAATATAAATTGATAATGAATAATTATTAAACAATAATTATTATAATATAACGATAATAAAATATATTTAATTAATAGTTTAATAATGACACAATATTGTAGAACGCATTATATTATAGTTAATAAAGTAATCAATTAAATAATTTATATATTACTGTCTGTGTGGCTCTGTTGGCTAAGGCATCAGACACAAAAGCAGTAGGATACAGGTTCAAACCCCATCTGGACCATTACAATATCACTTCTATAAAATATCACTTCACAATATGGATGCCTTAATGTAGCCATATTGTTATAAATAATATAAATTATCTTTATAATTATTTGTGAATTTCTTAAAATTTGGTTTATTTTTAGAAATTTTTAAAATAAAAAATAATAATTAAAAATATAATTGCACAAATTTGATATCTAAAATATCTAATGAAATAATATAATCAAAAAATATATTTTATAATGTATATTTTTTTAATTTTCATTTATAATTTAAATTAAAATCAAATTATATTCTAATATGAATTAAAATGAGTATAATATATAATAATGTAATGTATCTTTAATTTATCTTTAATTTTTCATTAAAAAATATATGAATTACATTTTTTATTTCTGCAATTAATTCAACAATTAATTTTAAAAACAAAGATTTTTGGGCAGGCAAAACATGACATTTGAAAAAAATATATTTTTGTATTAAAAATTTTATACAAAAATCAGTAAATTTAATATATCATATTTAAAATGATATATGGTTTGATGCATAAAATAAACTATAAGTGTTATAAATACAACCGTATAGTTATATTAAATAGATTAAAATGTTAGTCAAATATTTATATATATTTTTAAAAACTGATATTATGCTCATATTTTTTAACTTAATTTTGAACACATAACTATAACTTTTCATTTTATAAATTTATTTGAAACTTTCAAAACTTAATAATAATTATCTCTTCATATATATATTAAGCAAGAGCTATAAATAAAACTTAATTACTCGAATTTACTAGACAATTTTTTAAAATATTTTAAAATAAGTGTTTTGTATAAGTGTTCTCGTCATCTAATAATTAACTTCCATTACTTAATATATATATATATATATATAAATGTAATTAATAAGAAATAACAAAATATAGTCATTCTCTTATTTATTTCAGAAGTTATTATACTTTTTGTAAAAAAAAATATCCTATGTTCACCATGTAACATTCAATGTTTCGCCGACCCTTTGATTAAAATTTTTTTTTTTTTTAATTTTCCTTCTAATAGAATATTATTATAATTATTAGGTATACAAATTAATTATGAAAATAAATTACAATATATATTTACAAATATATATAAGTATAATTATACTAAATAGATAGTATATTAAAAGTGTGAAATCACTAATCTTTTAATTCTGAATTTCTTTGCGCTAGTTTCACAAATTCACCGATTCCCAATTTTCTTCGAATACATCTACTTCGGTTAATACGTGCGATTCCTTCGACTTCGAAATAGCTAATTTGTAATCAGCATAATTAACTATATTATTTAAACTTGATAAATTTGATAGTTTCCCTAACTTTCTCTACACCCATTGTTTTTTCAGAACTTTAATAAATCTTAACATCAGATCGTATAAATTACATAAATTACATAAATTACATAAATTACAATATATATTTACAAATATATATAAGTATAATTATACTAAATAGATAGTATATTAAAAGTGTGAAATCACTAATCTTTTAATTCTGAATTTCTTTGCGCTAGTTTCACAAATTCACCGATTCCCGATTTTCTTCGAATACATCTACTTCGGTTAATACGTGCGATTCCTTCGACTTAGAAATAGCTAATTTGTAATCAGCATAATTAACTATATTATTTAAACTTGATAAATTTGATAGTTTCCCTAACTTTCTCTACACCCATTGTTTTTTCAGAACTTTAATAAATCTTAACATCAGATCGTTACTACCTTTTCTTCTCCATTATCATACGTTTATTTGTATTCTCTTGAACTGTTTGATTGAAGATAAAAATTTACGAATATAGTTGTTATTATATTAAAAATTATTTATATTATAATAATAAAGATAATTATAATATATATATATGGTTGAAACTTATATTGATATTTATTAATTGATATTTATCAGTCCATATATGGATATATATATATATACACTTATAAGTAAAGACTTATTACATAATATCAAGAACAAGACGTCATCTAATGCATATTCTATGAAACTTTTATTTCATTCTCACATTATTATGTGACACTGTATTAGGGAATGGCCTCTTTATCGTGGTAGACTTCTTATTTTGTTCAATTTTAATCTAGAATATTAGCTTTTTATAGACTTTTTCTTCAATTTATTTATAGAATAAATTAAAGAAAAATACACATTAATATCTGATAAAGATTATTTTATAATATTGACTATTAATTCAGTAAATTAATATATTATATTCATATATTTTTACATGTTTACATGTTTTTATTTCTTTTTACATGTTAATAAAACAATATTTAATTAGTATAATATTTGGTAAATATTGTCAAAATCTATTTAAAATATTAATGTTTTTATCTTGTAAAAATACAGAGATTAGATTCTAAAGTTTTGTTTTAAACAATATATGACGCACATAAAATATCTAAGTTATTAAGTCACTAAATAATTATAATAATTTATTAATACAACATTTTTATAATTTTAAATTAATTATTTGATGGATAAAATAATCCTCAACGTTTAAGATCATCAATTTATTTGAAACATTCTTTATTAATTTCAAATATAAACTCAATGTTATCCTCACTCATTACAATTAATTGATATTCTTCATCTGTCTTAGCATCGTACGCCTTATTTGCAATGTAACCAGATATATAGCGTCGTGCGGCCATATCTTCATTATTATTTAATATATCATCATGATCTAAATACTATAAATAATTAAATTTAAACAATAACTTAAAATATGTGTTATTACTTATGATTAGGATAACCATATTACATTTTTACTGACCTTAGCAAAGTTGGCATCGTACTTTGATTGATCTGTAATGAATTTGTAATAAATAGTGAGAGGAAGGTTAAAATGAATAGCATTTTAAACATATATACAAAAAAGTCAATACATATTCTAATACAAGAATATCTGGAGGAATTCGATACAGAATAATCATGATGACAACTTTACTAAGATCAGTTGCTCAATAAAATGATATATTTTTCATGTGAAGGGGTTTATTAGGTAAAATATTAGAATGTAATCTAGGTATGATGGTGAATGGTATGATATATTAACCTATGCATATCTAAATATGAAGAACAATTTACTATATCTACCTATGATATGAATTTTATTAGTAAATAATAGTAAATAGTATAACATATATTTTATACTAACATTTAAATAAACTATTACTAATACCAAAGTACTAGCTTTATTCATACTATTTATTTATTACTTCATATTTAATACTGAAAATATTTAATATTAAATATGAAATAATATTTGGATATAATAATATAATTAATATAGTATATATATATATATATATATTATAACATATGAAAGTACTTTTTAATATAATTTTATTAAAATTATAAATATTATTTGTATTTAATAAAATTTGAATTTTAAATATAATATGATTTATTAAATATACATAATATAATAAATGTATCGTTCATGTAAATTTCATAAATATAATATACAAATATATTTAATTAATTTTGAATACCATTTATTAAAACGTATGTTTAATATATAAATTATATGTTTTTTGTAATTTATAATTTAAAATTATCTTAAAAACATCTATTTAAATATATAATATGATTAATTAAGTATGCATACCATAATCCAGTAATATAGATAAATCATTACATTTATAACTATATAGGTAAATTTATATATTCATAAATTTAATTAACTAAAATTGTAATTAAATTGTTTTAACAAGATAAACAATTTTCATTTCAAATATAATGTAACTATATTTACCAAAGATAATACCAATTAAGGGAGGGAAGTGTTCGTTTCAGTTTTTAAAAATTATTTTACTTTTAAATATTAACATTTAATTAATTTTCTTTAAAATAATGTATAATATGTTGCTCAGTATTAACTATAAGTAGATTATCTATGCATTATAAACATACTATTGTAATACATATAATATACATTATTATGTAAAATTTATTACACACTAAACTTTAGAAGCTTATCTCTGTATTTTGTTTACACAAGTTATGATGTTGGTTCCACCATTTGGACAGTTCAATAAATCTTTAAAAAATATTCAGATTTTATAAATACTATATAGAAGATGTTATATAGTTCTTTTGAATATATATATATAGGTAGAATATATATTTTTTCGATATATTTATGATAAAGAGCATAATTTTTTTTACACTTTTTGACAAAATAATGTATTTTTTTATAATAAGTGTATCAAATAAATATATTTATATTTTCAAAAGTACCAATATAACATCTTCTATATAGTATCTATCAACTCTCATCATTTTATAAAGATTTATCGAAAGGTTCAAACGGTGGAACATTTCAAACATCATAAATTGTGTTAGAAAAAATACCGATATATAAGATTCTAAAGTTTTGTGTGAATGAATATTATATAATAATGTATATGTTGTATATTGATAAAGCACTTGTAGTTACTCTTGAACGGAAATGTATACATCATTTAAAGATAATGAATTATTTTTTAATATTTAAAGTAAAATAATTTTTGAAAAAAAAATGAAACGAACGCTTAAATAATGTTACTTTATATTATACTTTATTAATGAAAAATATGTAAAAAAAATATAAATATAATATGTTAATTTACAGATTTAATAGTTAATTTTATAAAAAAAATCTTTATCAGATATTAATTAGTATATATTTTATTCAATATATTCAATAAAAATGTACGAAAAAGTCGATAAAAATAGTTCCTAAAAAAATTATATTATTATAAAAATTAAAAAATTAAATAAAATTATAATTATAAATACTGAAAGCTATCATTGTAACAATGATATCAGCTATCATATTATATTTAATAATTAAATATAATAGTATAGTATTTATTAAATATTATATTATTAGGACTATAATATAAATTCTAGGTAGGGGAAATTCTCCGATTACCGACCCTTAAATGATTATTTGTAATAACGTATTCAATATTAAATATATTTATTTGAAATTTTGTAATGCGTGTAATATTATTGCAATGAATAATGTGGCTATTTTAAATTTTTTATATAATTATATTTACAAGAATAAACAGGGGGATCGGTAATCGGATACATGTGCCTAATACCGACCCCCATATCCTATTACCGACCCCCTAAAATAATCGTGGTATAAATTGTTGTAGTATTCTAATATCCAATAAAAATAATAGATATACATAAATATAATTAATTGTAACATACTCGCAATTTATTTTTTATTGAATTTATGTTTTAATAGTAATATTAAATTTAAACTTTATAGTAATTATTTTAAAATAGTCTATATTATTATTTAATATTTAGCTATTAATCAGTATGTGTATAATCGAATGGAATCATGAATCCTTAATCTATATCAATGATACACACATAACTTATGACATGTTTTAAAGTAAAATACTGATCTATTTTGATTTGATATTATAAATCACATGGGGTCGGTATTAGGGTCATTTAGGGTTCAGTAATAGGAAAATCATATGGGTTGCTATAATTAAGATATTTTGATTAATAGTTATTCAAATTGAATTATTTTTATAATAGTTATACACATTTTAGTGATCTACAATATTATGCCCACTATTAAGTTTTCTTTTAATTAATAAAGTATTTACAATGATTTAAATAAAGTTAATATTCAAATATTTAAAAAGTAAAAACAGAATATTACCTTTTATCAAATTTGTAAATTGTATGATTGAATATTTTTTTAAACAAAATACTTATTCATATTTATCATTACATTTCTAACAGTTCATGTATATATAATTGTTTGATATATTTTATTGTTGCCGAGATACGTGAGGGGTCTTTATTAGGAGGGGGTCGGTAATATGAGACTTTCCAATATATAATTATTATAGTAATCCTACTAATGATTATAATAATAATAATTATATACCGCTGTTGGCATTTTAAGCAATTTCTAAACCATATTATAATAATGAAGTGTTTATCGTAACTTAAAAGTTTGAGTGTTTTTCACATAATAATAGTTATTATCATAAAGAGAGTACAATTCTTAATAGGACTTAATATTATATTAAATATTAAATATATCAAAAATTAATCCCTCATGAATCTGCTATTGTGGAATATTTAATATAAATTAATTGTATTTATATATTATTAACAAGCTATATAACTAATAATATCATTGATAGCATCCTTAGAAAAATATTTTCCTATATACAAAATTATATTGAATATAATTATGTTGCGATAAAATAATAAAACATATAGGATATATGATATATGTAATATATGATATATCCTAATATATGATATATGATATATTATATGTTTTTAAACAAATATATTTAATATGATTATCATATTATATAATATTATATTATCATATTATAAAATTATATATTAATATCATAATGATATTAATATATAATGTTACGTTATAAATATATCATAATCAATGTAATATTGTCAATATAAAATAATTATTTAAAAACCTTATATAACGATTATATTGTGTATAATTATTTTCTAATAATGTTTATTCGGGTTTAATTTATATTTAATAATATTTTTTAATAATGAATTCCGAAAATACAGTAATAAAATTAAACGATAATTCCTTGATAAACATCTAGTAAATAACCAGGGTAAATAAGTATTTTAATATCACGTGATTGAAACACGTCATCTCTTACGTGATTCGTCAATTTAATAAATAATGGGATGTTGAACAATAGGCTGTAGAAACTATTGGTTGTTATATTATACTATAATATATAGGTATATATATATATATATATATATATATATATATATATATATATTATATATATATATATATATATATATATATATATATATAATAAAAAGATTTTAATCCTAAAATCTAGGGCTTTGAGTCCTTCGAATTGAAAATATATATTATATAATTTCATATATATAATAAATTGTACTTATATGTTTTAAAACTGTACATAAAACATAT
>OZ025242.1:25343545-25368545 GCA_964019155.1 Osedax fenrisi
AACTCTAATAATAATATGAGTTATTTTCACATACTTAAGTGTATCCCAGCTAACAGTAATATCCTCATAATAGTAACATAATAGCATAACTAATAATCTAAAATGTTTACAATGTGTTATTATGTTACTATTATGTTGCCATAAAAAGGCTATTATTATGCTTCTATTAATATAAAAATTCTATTATGCTGCTATTATATTTCTATTATTAGAAGAGCTACATAATAGCAGAATATATGCTAAAATGTCTATTATAATAGACTTTTTAAATTAATAGCAACATAATAATAACATAATAGACTTTTAATGGCAAAATAATAGCAGAATAATAGAATTACAAATTAATAGCAGCATAATAGACTTTTAATGACAACATACTAGCAGCATAATAGCACAATTTAAACATTTGAAGCTATTAGTTATACTATTATGTTGTTATTATTATGAGACTATTACTGTTATCTGGGATACTTTTAATACATAAATTATAAAATCCTCTAATGCAAAGGGTTAACAATTGTTATGCCGTACGCCGTAAGCCGTACGTATACGTACTATATATATAGTAGGTATTAAATAGTAGGTATTAAATAGTAGGTATTAAAAGTAGTAAGTATTAAATACTATAGTATTTAGTGTTAGACATATATATATATATATATATATATATATATATATATATATATATATATATATATATATATATATATATATATATATATGGGTATTTCATTATATACAATACATACACGTAATAACTAAATACCACTTAGATATTTCGTATTGTATATTCAAACATAGCTAATGATTAGGATATCAAGTGGATGGGAATGCATATATCGATGTGACGTTTTAGGTAAAGTGTTATATTGCACTGCAATGCAAGTATCACGTGATATAGCGACACCTATCGATAAGTGATGTATGTGTATAGTATATTAAATACATACGTAGAGAGATATATATATATATATATATATATATAACTATATATATATATATATATATATATATATATATATATATATATATATATATATATTTCGTTAATGGTTATGAATTTATTTCAGGTTAGAAATCCGTACAAAGTAACGGGTAATAACGGTAAATACGTAATTCATTAGGTAAACTACGGACACTGTCTTTTTTCTTATTAATTTATTATATTAATTTTAAATTAATCCAACAATAACATTTTTATTTTTATAATTTATAAATCAACTTTAATATATTTATATATACTTCTTATAATACATTTACATTTATATAATATGAAAAAATAATATCAATCTTTTTAACATTTCCCTATTAATGTAATTATACAGTTATGAATATTTCTTGGTGATAAATTTATAGTTATAAATAAATATAAATTGAATGTGTTAATATAGTCACTTAATACATTATGAATCTACAATCAAACTATTAACTATGTATATATATAAATAATATGATAGAAACAATTCTATGATTTATATTTTATGTTATTGTGATTTAGTAAATATTTGAAAATATAAAATTTTATATGATTTTTATTTATTTTTAAATTTATATTAAAATTAGAAGCTATGCTCCGATTCAAAAAAAAAAATGTATGTGTATCAATGATGTTAAGGTATCATTAAAAAATAAATAAAATTAAAAAAAAAAGTAACCAGAAAAATATATTTGAGATCTAAAATTTTTTAAGATTTTTTACTAAATAAGTGCATATAAGGTAATATTTTGATCATGTATTTATTAAATATCACAATATTAACATAATATGCCTCCTTCAATATCAATATATATATATTCAGTAGTTTTTTACTCATTATTTAATGATAGTACATAATAACACGGACAAATTATTATTTTTTTTTTATCCTAGAAATTAATAAAAATTCTTGGAAATAAATCAAAAAAAAATAAAATGTATTATTTTTTATTAAATTTATATTTATATATATATATATATTATTGACACAAAAAAAGTGTGTATCTAACATGGTAGTATTATGTAATAAAAATGGTAAACAAATATACGCCTATTCACCCCATTATAAATTTCCTATCTTCCCCATGTTAAATTTCTAGGCCTTCCTGCCTGATATTCTAATATAGCGATTTCAATTTTTTTTTCGTAATTCATTTATTAATGATCTCTTCTAGGTAGACGAATGCGTTTCAATTCCCATTTTAGGAAAAGTATACTTTAAAAACCGCCTTAACGGACAGGGTCTGTCGGACACCCTAATAATAAATCGTCTTAACATGTTTATTACGCAATATTTTAATTACCCTAACAACGTACCTATAATATAGGTCCTATATTTTCGTATAAACGTGCATATTATTGTCCTAGTTTAATTTTATATAATCTTTTTATTCTATGGATAACTAGGATGTCCGTATTAGGGACACATGCCCAAATTAGGAAACCATGCGTTATATTATGAACAGTATCCCTAACCACCACTATAGTTATATGCATATATATATGCATCACTATATATTAGAATATATAGCATATAGGTATTTTATTGATGCATCATGAGTATTCAATCTGCTATAAGTATATATGTTATACTATAAGCGTTTATTGGATATTGATTGCCTATATGGTATCTATATTTGTGAGCACGTTATAGGATGTTATATGACCTCTAGAAATATACTAATACCAAAGGGCTGGGCTTTGCTAATACTATTGTTATATGATTGAGAAGGTTTTTTGATTGCATTTGTTTCATACATTAAAAAAATACGAAAATATCAGTTTATTGGATATATAAATATAATGTATAATTATTGATTACATAATTAAAAGAACAACAATAATTATTTAGATTATAAATATTGTATTTTATAAACATGTGTTATAAGATATATAGTTTATTAGATAGTGTGGGCAAAGATTTTCCGAAGGATGCTTCGCAAAATCTTTGGTGTGGGTGTCCGTACAATATTGTGGTACTTTCCATATTTGATCATAGGAAAAATAGACGTGCCTAAATAAAACTCTATAAAAACTGCCACGATTAACGATAGCGCAGCCGTCGTCGATATGTATCGCTACATACCCTATAGAGTTGATACAACCAGACGCAGGGGCACTGAGGTTTTTTAGGGTCAGGCAATTAAAAAACTGAAGAAAAAAATGAGAGATTTTTCGTAATTAGAATGATTTAGGTGATATATGAAAATAAATACGGAAAAATCGATAAATCACATCTTGACGTGAACCAGAAATATAAATATACCTACATACAATATACACACAAACACACACACACACACACACACACACACACACACACACACACACACACACAAACACACACACACACACACACACACACACACACACACACACACACACACACACACACACACACACACACACACACACACACACACACACACACACACACACACACACACACATACACACATATATATATATATATATATATATATTATAAGTTTATTTGATAGATTAATAAATAGAAGTAAATAACATTTATTATTACAGATGTTATCGATTGAAGAGAAGCATACATGTGTTCAATACATGCTCTAAGTAGTAGCACGCCACCACTGCATGCGCGTACAACATGGACTTGCATAGGGCACCCGACTATAGTCTACCTATCGCACTATAGTGGCACTACAATACACACGAGTACTCACGTGACCTGACCTGATCAATAAGTAGGCCGCGCCCCATATTCTGGGAATTAGTTGAATTCGACGCTATAGTTATAATTACAGTTCGTCTGTAAAACCTAGACGGAAGATCTATGTTTACGAGATCTATCACGCGTTATCTCGCGTTATCTCGATGAAATCACACTCGTCATAGATTTAAGTTGTGTCGCGGTAGTGCGCGCTCCGGGATGAGAGAAAGAGATGACGAGCAGACTATATTTAGAATATAGATGATATCTATATTTAGAATATCGATGAGTCATATTATATGAGTCATATACGACGTCTCATGGTGAGATATTTGTAATTTGGACCATTAAACATAGTACACATAGGACCACATAGAACACCTATATGTAGTATACTACCTCTATAGTAGTGGAAACTATCCCACTTCGTATACTATAGTATATAACCTAGTATAGGTTAAATACTCAGATCATATAGGTATACCTAGTATATAATACTACCCAATAACCAGATAATTCACTTATAAGTATATTTGAATAATTCTTTTATATACTAATATCTTCAATAATAATATATTTAATTAAATATATCTATTTTATGTTATGAAATATATTAAAATTTATAATGTAATTAACATAGGCGATGATGTTAATGTATATACTATTATATTTTAATGGATATAAATAATATATTCAAATTTCAATACTAATTATAGAATTATTATTATATATATATATATTTTGAAATATTTTGTTGTATTTTTAAAATATTTTTGTTGAAATTTTGTGGACATTTAAAAAAATATTTGTAGATATTTTTAAAAAATATTTGTGAAATTTAAAAAAAATATATTTTGTAATATTTTGAAATATTTTGTGTATTTTTAAAATATTTTCTCATTAATTATTGAAATTAAAAAAAAATATTTGTCTACATATGTTTGTATATTAGAAATATATTATGTTATAGTATATACTAGCAATGCAGAATCAGGTATGGCTACAATTAATAAATAATATTTAGGCAAACAATAAAAAACCGAGCAATAACGGGTCGGTTACGACAAGCAATGTATAATCAGGAATAGCTATAATTAACAAATAATTATTTATTATCTATTATAAATGATAATTTATAATAGATAGACAAACAATCAAAAACTAGAAATGCTGAGTCTGGACGGCTTGTTGACATGTTTTTTATATTAAAAAATATAATGTATACAATTTAAAAAAATATAAATCGTAATATTTTAAAATATTGTTTGTATTTTAACCATAGATATTACGAATAAATCTTAAAAACGAACAACTCTGGCTCGGATACTGTTCGAAATAATAAATATTAACTAGGAAAAAATTTAAAATTAGCAGGAATAACTATAATTAATAAATAATAGATAGGAAATTAATCAAAACCGAGCAACGTCGGGTCAGGTACAGCTAGTATGGTATAATTGTAATCGAGTATATTTCAAAGTTCAAATAAACATGGTGCTCAACTACTTTTTAAATCTGAATGAATAAATTAAATAATAAAGATTATGTAATATAGCTAATCCGTAGTTATATATAGATATTTATAATTTTATATTTTCCACATTTTCAATATTTATATATATATATTCATATTTATTTAGTATATAGGTAATAATACATTTATACATTGATATTATTAATAGGTCACAGTCTATGGTATATATATTTCCTCCGTCGATAGGATATGCCTAAAATCCAGGCTTGAAAATTCTCTCATTCATCCTATTCACTTATACATAAGTTATATAAGATATAATAGATAGTTATGTAATATATATATATATATAAGTATATTGTTCGGCATGCATAATCCAAGGCGTTTTGTTATTATATGTAAACCCAATGTTAATTTAGGTACCATGTCGATTTGGGTATCAATTCATATCTATTTTTTCTTCCATATTTTTGTTTACCTAATAAATTATATATTATATTAAACTATATATTATATATAAGTATGAGATGATAAGTATTGAGCCGACTTTGTCCGTTATGCATGGCTTTGATACACGTCACATGTGAGTTAAACAAAAGGATTCAACCGTTTAGTTTTTACTTCGACGTTATCGAAATGGATTCGAAGCGGGGAAGGTATACAACTAATCATGTTATCACGCTTCGTAGATTAATATAGCGCGCGTAAGTAGAATATCCTTAAGGCAATCACCCTACTTAAACTGCCTTACATCACCACAGATATCTATTTCAGTAGCGCCGTTTGAAAGTAAAACGGGATCCGGATGTTCTTTTACCGACTACGGTTTAAGGAAAGCTTACGTCGTCGAAATGTAAAGTAAACGCGAAACAACGCTCGCGTAAGTACTAACCTCGGATGTGTAAACGGCTCGTTGCAGATGTACTCTACCCGTGTACTACGCGGAGATATCTTAGCACTGTCCCCGTATAACATGGTAGTCCTGTTTAACATGGTAGTCCCGTTTAACATGGTAGTCCCGTTTAACATAGTAGTCCTATTTAACATGGTTAACCCTATCAACATGGTAGTCCACTAAGAATAGATACCACGAATAGGAATTCGGCTTCCAACTAGTAAAGAAACCAAGACGAAGACATCCTGCTACGACCATTACAGTTATGCATCGCTCTAATCTCTGAAGACATTATTCTGCTCGTGCGCAGCAAATAGGTTTAACGAATATAGTTAGTGACAAATTAGCATCAATTGTTAATGCGTCATTATTAATATATATAATTTCTATTTATCAAATTAAAATATACTGATTGATGAATTTTGTTATATAATTATGAATTAATGACACTTATGTTTTAACATAATTAAAATCATACCATTCTTTTTATTTTTATGATATGAATAAGTTAATTATATCCAGGAACGGGGTTGGAAAAATCAAAAAAAAATTTGAATTATTTTTATTGGGATTTTTATTTTTTGTATATGGGTTTTTGGGTTTTTCCTTGTTTGGTTTTAGCTAATTTGAAAAATATATTACATTTAATCACATATTTAATTCTAATATCATATTCTAATTTAGAGTATGAATCGTTAACAAATTATATTAATAGTACTAAGTATACTTTTAATATGAAATTATTGATTAAAATTAATAAAAAGATATGTAATGCATTATTTACATACAATTATTTATTGAAAAACTACAAATATTTATATAAATCTAAACATAGTCCTCTTTATTGTTGGCTGCGAATACGTTTCTCTGTGCAGCATACAACAACAGGCAAACTTATAATTTATAACCTTATTATTAGGGGACCTTATATTCATTAACAAAAACAGAAAATAAAATTTAAATTCTCCATTTAAATATTATTTATACAAATTATATAATTACCTAAATGAAATAAAGTTAATGATTTATGTTGCTGCACTTTGATAACACATTACTTACGCTTAGTGTATATTATTATCGTACATTCGTGTATGCGTGAGAGAGTTGTGATAAATGGTATTTACTTTGTTATGATTGGCTATAAATTTGGAATTATATATTTTTATTATTTAATGAATTATGAATATTAACGATGACAATGTATAGATTCAAAATATAAAAGATTAAAAGATGACAATGATTGCGTTACAATTATTATATGTTTGTACACCATTAATAATCTAAAAGATATAATACTGATAAATAATATAACAATTAGCATCAAAACATAATAATGAAACATAAATAATCGTTTCTGGAATTACGTAAAGACAACTATTTCTTATTAAAAATGTATAATTTATAATGAAATTATAAATTACTATCCAATAATGAAACTACATCTATAAAATAATAATATCGCAGCCAATATTTGTAATATTTAAATAACAATAATTATGACGAGTTTAAAATCTGATTAACGATACCTGTTTTAATGGAAATGGTTCTAATGGCGGTAAAAGTGAAGCAAAAGATGGATTCTATGTGTCAATAACGTACGCGATTCATAAACGCGCATAAATTAATAAATGTATTGGTCGGTGGTAATAACGATTTAGGGTCGTCGGTAAATAGGGGGCGGATAGTCCGTATCGATGACACAGATTAAGTAGCGGTGTAGGTCGTCGTGAAGGTCATTCGTCGAGGTAGTTATCTCTACGATAAGACATATAATCGGCATCGACGCACGTTTCGTAGCTAAGATTATGATTCGCGTTGCTCGAAGATATCGGTGTAGACACGGTGGTGTACGATTGGCCGGACATCGGTGAAATCGACATGTACTCGACTTCCGAGTCGCGGCTAGGGACGCACCGCGTTCCGAAGTCGGGCGGTGGCAGCTGCTCGAAGTTACGGTTAACTAGGCCGTGGTACATTCCTCCTGATGCCAGTAATTCATCGTGTGATCCCTGTAGTAGTGGAAGTAGTAGTAGTAGTAGTAGTAGTAGTAGTGGTGGTAGTAGTAGTAGTAGTAGCAGTAGCAGTAGCAGTAACGCAATTATTAACTCTAATTATTAGAGGTTAATGTTTAACTATATTATTTAAATCTCCGAAAAAGCGGTTTTACACCTAATTATTAGAGTTAATAATTGCGTTCGAGTTGGTGTAAAACCCCTTTAACAGGCTCTATTCGCCTTCCTCGGGTCGGACGTAGATCGCATCGTCCGCTACATCGACGGGCGCGGCTAACTAAAGGGGGCGCGTCTAGTGTCTGTGCGCGAGGAGGCGTGACCCTAAGCGCGACCTAACCTGTTCGACGACGCGACCTTGATCGATGACAATGATTCTATCGGAGCGTTGCACGGTGCTCAGACGATGCGCGATGATCAGCACGGTGCGGCCGGCGAGGTTCTTGTACAGAGCTTCTTGTACCTAGTGTAGTGGTTCGCGGGGTTACTAGGGTATCGGCATGGTTACTATGGTATACGGGTGGTTACTAGGGTATCGTCATGGTTACTAATGTTATAGTCGCGGTTACTAGGGTATACGGGTGGTTACTAGGGTATCGTCATGGTTATTAATGTTATAGTTCTAGTTACTATGGTATTAATATGCTTAATTGTATTACTAGTCAAAGGCTAGGTTCTTGTATATCGCTGTTATAACTGTTGTCATCGCTGTAGTGGTTACTAGCATGGTTAATAAGGTGACAATCATGTTTACTAGCAGGGTTAATAGGGTGACAATCATGTTTACTAGCAGGGTTGTTAGTTTTTTTGGTTTAATTGGTTTTTTATATAAAATCATTGATAAATATATTAATTTCAATACTATATTATCTTTATTAACTTTAATATTGGTATCAACATTATTAATAATAGTATTAACTATATTATATAAAGTATATATACTAAAATGGTATACCATGTATAATATCAAAAATATAAGAAAATAACAATTCATTAGTGGTTTATTTATTTGATTTATATTTTCAAAAATATCCCTTCATTCTACATACTATGCCTTCAATAGTTATATTGCACTTTTTACATTTAGCCTAGGCTATAAGCTTACAACCTTTTCTAGATTTATCAGCTATTTTTATCAGTAAATTCATTCCAAATTATATTTTTATTTTGGTCAGGCATATTTATTAAATGAATACCAAATGTAATGAAATAGGTATTTAAATATATTTTTTTTAATGCATTCATAATAATATAATTATATTAATTTGTATTATAATATACAATTGTAGTGCAAGTAAATACTTTGATTTGATCATATATAATATTATATAATTACTATACTTATTATTATTATATATTAATTATTACATTATAATACATTTAGATATAGTATACACATTAGAATAGTGTCATATGACATATGTCATATGACATATGTCATAAGTACAAATATTTGTACTTATAATATAATATACAATTTATATATAATTCTTTGACCTATTCCAATAAAATATGAATAAATTTCATATTTCATATCACCATAATTAATAATATTATTGTTTTAAAGTAAATTATTATTTTCTTATATTTATACATGGTGTACTTTATATAATATAGTCAATAATATTATTAATAATGTTGATACTAATATTAAATGATATTATAGTATTGAAATTAATATATTTATCAATAATTATATATATAAAAATCAAAAATCCATTAAAAAAACAGGATCAAATAACTGATTAAAAAAAACCGAACAACTCTGGTTACTAGGTTTCGTTATAGTTACTAAGATATCGTGGTGGTAGGTAACCATTGGTTACTAGGATATCGTTATGGGTATTAGATAAAGTGTTCGTCGTCGTCGTCATAGTGATTGAAAAACTCATTACTTATATGAGAATATACGTAGCTACTCGTCGGTAAATCTTAACTAGATCACCATTGCTTCTTTAATCGTACTATACACTACTAATTGCTCATTGATGTATCGCTGTTGAGGTATACATCACTAATGATTTGAGAATATTAACTACAAATCTATATAAACATAACGTCTGTACATTAGTTGTACAATATTTCAAGATTTCAAAAGATAAATATTCAAAATATGATTTATTTATTATTAATTTAATATTACGACAATCATATTCTAGCTTTTTATGTTATATCTATTAGTAAAATATTAAAATAACAAATATATCTCTGATATAAAATAAATTAAACTAACTTTTAATTAATAAAATATTTAAAATTTAATTATATTGATTATAGTCATGATAAAATAAAAATATAAAAATGGCATCAAATGAACCTTGTATACTAATCCTATTATTGATATTATTTTATATGAAATTATAAGAATATATATGCTGTTTTAAATATATATGTTTTCAAGAAATATATGATTTATTTCTAATGATTTTGACATTCATATATGATTTTAAAAATTAAAAAAAAATCTAAATTATAATATTATATATCATATAATAATAATTGTGTATAATGTTAGATATAAAATTGATGAAATACATTATATTTAAATTATGATCTTTAGTATCTTTAGAGCAACATTAACTTATAATATATATATATATATATTTGATATCTACAATCAGTGTGACAATAGCCTAATACATGTGATAGTGGCGGCAGATATTAACCAAGTACTCGGAATGAGAATCTAGGGAAGAAGTGGCTTCGTCCAACAATAATATGTTCGGCTTTCTGATGATAGCTCTGGCGATTGCAATCCTTTGTTTCTGTCCACCTATCAGGTGAGCGAGGTCAAGGGTTAAATATCCCGCGGGGTTATGTCCATAGTGTGGTAGTGAAAGTGATACCCATTGATCACCACCATCACTACTATTATCACCGCAGCTAATGAGTCACCGGCAATAATCAGTGTGTATATACCTTGGCATCAATAATGAAATGACACTCGTACGAAGTATTATAGCGATATTTTTCGAAAATACTAATGTATACAAGAAAGAAAAAATGATAAATAAAACATTAACGCAAAAAACGTTAATAAATAATTGTTATTCGATATAATCGCTACCACTAAACTAGAAATGTGGGTACCTACGTGAAATATACGACTACCCCACGCAGGCGGCTCAAAGGTATCACTCAATAGTTCAGCAGTATATTACGGTAACGATAGAACCACTATTATCACTACCACTATCACCATTACTAGCACCATTACCACTTGAACCACAACTATTACTATCACCACCATTACTAGCACCATTACTAGAACCATTTTCACTTGAATCACAAATACCACCATCCCCCTTACCATCACTATCACCACCATTACTATCACCACCATAACTAGAACCACTACAACTTGAATCACAACTACCACCATCCCCCTTACTATCACTACCACCACTACCACCATCACCACCACTACTAGCACCACCGCTACTACAAACCTGAGAATCTGGAACCCCTCTCGCCCGCCTGCGATTCATACTCGTCCGCCATCTTCATGATGAACTCGTCAGCGTTAGCGAGTTTAGCAGCCTCCCTGACGACCTCCAGGGAGACCACGCGTTCGTAGTCGCCTAGAGTAGTATCCGCAGTAGTGACGTCGGCTGTCAATCAAACGATAACGTTAAAATCATGACCTAGTTAGGTCGCTAAGACCTAGTACCGGGTGCGTCGATGTGCACTGCATTGTAGAACACCGCACTGTCAACCGTGTTGTCAAGGTTACGCCCAATGAGATCGTCATCAGATATAAACATACTTTTATTTATCTAAACGTATATTTATTTTATATTATAATACGCAAGGATTTCGTAAGAAAATTAGAAATATTATACAACATGGATTTATGATGTCGATTATAAATATAGATTAATTAATATTGGTTCGACTTATTTATAATGTGATTAATTTTTTTTCTTAATGCATATTATGTAAAATAGCATATATAATATATTTATTTTTATAATTATAAAAATATTTAATTAGGTTTAGTTTATAAAAATCTGAAATAAATATTAATTTAAATGACTAAAATTTATATGGTTATAGTTAGTCTTATTATAAATATGTAAGATAATATATGACATTATATTTCTTATTAGCATTTTATAAATGCGTGTGTGGCTCAGTTGGCTAAGTCATCAGACACACGTAAGCAGTAGGACAATGGTTACGTTATCCATCCGGAACATTAAAATAGGTCTTTAAATAATATTTACGAGTGATCTTATATAATTGTGTATAAATAAATGATCATCTCTCGTATAAACTATGGATGCCTTAACATGAGAGAGTGGCTTCGAAGGGACATTAGAGCCACATATGGTTATAAGTGAAACTACATCTAAGTTCCTAGATGAGATGAAAGGACTCCACCAAAATATAATAAAAATAACAATAGTAGTTGATTCACTCATACTGTATGAGTCATATACACACACACATATAAACACACACACACACAAACATACATGCCAACACACATACAAATATTCTCTTATAAATACATACTCACACGCACATACACAAACATACTAAAACATACACAGACATTCGCTCATAAATACACGCAAATAACAATATTTAAACGAAGCTAGCCTACCTTGATAAGTAGGCGGGTCGATAACGATACGAGTGTCGGGCTGTCCTCCTTCCATTCCGTAGGCGATGTTATCGCGGACAGTGGTGGCGTATAACACCGGCTCTTGATTCACGATCGACATCTTAGGGGGGCGAGGAACAGGTATTAGATGATCGATGTAGATGTACGAGACGAGGAGAGCGTTAATGCGGTAAATGGAAACTTATTACGAAATGAATTATGATCAATAATCGTAATGTTGATTAGCCGTATTAAAGTCGATGATATATTGCTTAGTAATAAGATTTAAATTTAATGCATGCAGGCTTATAGTAAATATTTAAATTTAAATATCGACTATATAAAAACTAATATTATTTACAAATGTTCCGTGTATATCGACGATTATATATTAGGTCGATGAATCATCGACCTAATATATAATTATTCGTTGGAGATTCTATTTCGATAAAATATGTCTAAAATTCTTCTAAATCCGTACATCAAATTTTCTAATCTATTTTTAGGCTGCGGTTTTAATGTTCGCAGATTCAATAAGATTGTTACTTTTAAAGAGCCGCATTAACAGATCAGCGGATGATAATGATCAGATCAGCCGGTGTCGAAGTGTAACCGGTAGGGGTGCTGGAACTATTTTGTATGTTTGGGGGGACCAATCAATCAAAATAAATGTTGTGGTAAAAAGTGGGGAGGACCAATACATAGGAGGTCCCCCTAGATTTTAAAGTGGGGGGGGGAAATATCCCCCCCCAGTTGCCGGGTGTGCTCAAACCACTGCATTAGTAACGCCCCCCACAAGCTACATTAACATTTCTATGATATATGTGTTGTACGATCGCATTCTTTATCGCGATGTTGTGTGTGCCGTATATATCTTAACGCAATGCCTCAATCTATCATGAATAATCTCAATCTATTTGGACGATAACATTAGATGATAATTAATATTTATTGTGAAGCCGTTTAGATGAAGCAACACACTTGTATAAATTAAATAACAAAATAAAAGTGAAAAAAAATATCTCCTCTAATACATAATTATTATATAACCTCATTTTTTTCCGATGTAAAAAAAAACACTTTTTTATTTCCTAATCTATTAATATTACATTCTCTCTTTTTTTGTGAATTTTAAAGACCACATTTGAGTCTGTTTTGTGTGTGTGGTTTTAACGATGCGTCGGTGATATATCGTCATCCAATCAGATTTTTATATTTAAATTATATAATAATCTGATTAGATGACCACAGTCACAAGACGTCACTGAAAATTGTTAAAACCAATTTATAAACAATCTACCGATATATTTCTAGCACTCTTAAACATTGGATTTAATTATGGCATTGATATTATCGGCTGTATATTATATTCTACCGGGGATTAACTTATCATGAGTTTATCTAGTCAATAACTATTTTTAAATCTCTGGATACCGTTTCCGAGTATACTCTATATATAACTAAGTGAAATCTAAATATGTGTCGGAGCATTATAATAAAAGAGAATGATCAATAGGTTTCTAACGCACTTAAACTGAAGCCGCTGACTTACGAATATTCTCTCGAAAAACTGCGTTCGCGATTAATCACAAATATCGAATACGTTTAATTTATTAAACAGCTATTATTACATGCTAACAGTAGGAATATTAAGTGCGGCTTCAGCTCTAAATTGTGGATTATGATAAGTAGTCGCGTTAATTTAGTAAAACACTGGAATCTAATTAAATTTAAGCGCACAATCAATAATGAGTAAATTGATATGCCATTCGAAATAAAAATGTATTATATTTATATAACATAATATATATTATGTCCATTTATATTTTTAAAATATATGTATTGTAAAGTATGGACTTTATAGTTGATAATAAATACAATTCGATTCGATGATTAAAAAGTCAAACAGCTGAACTCGATGCGACCAACTGACACGCGACAGTAATTAGTAATTAAAGCCGGCGAGAGATAACGGGGTGTCGAAGGAATAATGCACCAAGAACAATAAACAGACTAGCACGAACTCCGAGCCACGGCGGCGACACTAAGATAACAATATGCGACTCGTCAAATAAGAAACTCAGACAGCCAGGGGAAAATTCCACGCTGGAACCAAAACTCTCGACCAATGAACAAATAGCAAAGTTACAAAGATCATAAAGAGGCGGGACTAAACTAGACCACACCCATCTGCCTATATAAGAAGATCATCCATAGATAATCTCTCTCTTCCTACTTTGCCTTGCGACATTCATTGAACGACATCTGAAGTCAAGCAGACTGCATCATACACCCGAGCTGAATCGTCAAGAATGCCGTACTCTTCAACATCGTAGATCGAGCCCTGAGAAACCATCCAATTGTGAGTTGACCCACTCTTGCTTATTACTCTTGTACTATTCTAACATTATATATCGATTTGTTGTTTCCTATTAAACTTAATTAACTTAATTGAAAACCTGCCTTATTGATTTATAATAGTGAATAGAACAAACCACATAAACTCTCGCTTTAAGAGCTCTGTTCAGTCATACAAATAAACTATACATTCTGTGACAACCAGATCAAATTCTTCTCACGAATTATTCTTGATTCTTGTTCCACTTGAATAGATACTTTTGTTGATCGTTATATTCGCAATATAACGCAGAATCTTACAGTATAAATACTATTTTTTAAATAGAATATATTTGCTTATCTATATCCGTATATATATGTTTATTTTCTTTATTTTTATATATCCTATCTTTTTTTAATATTATTTAGGTTTTCTACATTAGTATGTATATTTTGCATAAATATGTGAAAAATTAGATGGATAATTATAAATTATGAAATATTATATAACAATTTAAAATATATATAAATGTTCATTAAAAAGTTATAAAAAAACTATTTTTTCTATCTTTTGCATCTAAAATAACGAATATATTATTTATAATTTCTTGTATAATAAAAAATAGTTTCATAAACAATCTTTTAATTATCTATTTTATAAAAAATTAAATTATTGTAAAATCTAAAAAATAAATTATTTATGCACATTTTTTACAAAATATTATTTATTCTAAAATTATACATCCAATAAATGATTTATGAATTTAATATGGAGTTATGAATTTAAAAAAATTAATATATACATTAAGATATTTTCCCTTTCCCTTTTCCCTATATTTTAGATATAATACACTAAATATTCCACACACCCTTAATATATATATATTGAATTGAATATAGTTTATTGAGTAGAAATAAAATATAATGCTGTATATACAATTTCTGCTCAAAGGAGATAATCGCCGATTGATGTAACCTATTCAGTTACATATCCCATAAGGTAACAAACACGACATAAGGGGTTTTACACAATCTCAAAAATAGAGTGATATCGGACCGATTTTTATAGCTCGATATCGTCGAGTATAAAAATCGGGCAGTTTCTGTGTGAATGGCTGTACCGATATCAGGCAGGCAGACGCACTCCTTGTGTGCGTTTATGTATTAATTACCTATTATCAAATCTTAAATATTTGACTTGCCCAATATCGGGTAAATGTTCTAAAACGAATAAAAAACATATATATTATAGCCCGGTATCGAGCTGTTTTGTTGGTGTGTACCCCCTTTATACATTGGTGTGGACCCCCTTTATACCTTGGTGTGGACCCCCTTTATACCTTGGTGTTTACCCCCTTTATACCTTGGTGTGAAGCCCCCTTTATACCTTGGTGTGGACGTAGCGATGGTCGTATTCGGAGATGTCTATTCCGTCGAGGAGGACGTGACCCGCGTCAGGCCGATAGAAGTTCTGCAACAGATTAAAGCACGAACTCTTACCGCCACCAGAGGGACCCACTAGAGCTACCACTTCGCCGGGGTTGATCGTGAAATTCACGTTCTGCGTACGGTAAGCGCATTAGACGCGCGTAGTCCGGGTAGGTGTAAGTAGTACAATATGTACAATGTACAATGTACGGTGTACATAGTGTATTCGAGCTTGTTTTAGTTTTACGATTGTAAATTAAACTATTATGACCTATTTTAAACTAGTATAGACTATTTTAAATCATTATAAAATATTCTTAATTATTATAAACTAATATAAATTATTACGAATATTTATATACTATTATAAACTATACACTATTATAAAATCTATTATAAACTATTACAAAATATACAAAATCTATTATAACCTATTATAAAATCTATTATAAAATCTATAATGAACTATGATATCCGTGAAACTCCCGGTTTACATTAAAACCTTGAGCACCGGTTCGTCAGATCTTGTTGGGTAAGAGAAGCAGACATCTCTAAATTCAATGTGTCCTTTTAGTGGCACTGTAGGGTCTTCTCTTCCTTTTATTCCTTACATCGATTATTTTCATTCAATTTTAATAGAAAACATCGGAAAACAATATGAATATGAGTTATTTATAGTAATACATATTGTATTTGTTGTGTACTACTTTAGGGGTGACTCGATGGAAAATCTTAAACTTAATATTTGTATACATATATATATATATAATGATATATCGTTCAAATACACGTTTAACTTGCACTTATTTCCGAAATTGAATTTATCATTATTGACTACTTTATAATTACAATGATTTTTACGATGAAATAACTTTAATAATTTAGTAATTTAACGATTTAAAATAATATGTATTATTGAAATTGTATATGACATAGATAGAAGATAATAATAATAATGGTATAATAATTATACTATAATTAACAATTAAAGTTAAATATATTAAAATATCTAATTAACGTGTTAAATATAGAGATTAATAAATTTATAATTTTGATAAAAATAATATTCGTTAATCATAATTTTAAAGTTAATTTATAAATCTATATTTTTATAATAATAAAAAAATATAATAAGTATTCTAAAAGATCAATCAATATTTAAACTTCTAGGAATGAACTAGAAAATCTAAAATTCATAATAAAAAGTAAATTAATTATTATTAAATAACGTATAAATGTATGCAAAAAAAGGCCATTAAATTGACAGCTGCATTCATAAGCCTGGGTAGCCGATACTATGCTATTGTAGTGTAGGCTATACTAGGGTAGGCTAGGGTATACTAGGGTAGGGTAGGGTATTCTAGTGTAGGCTAGGGTATATTAGTGTAGAGTAGGCTATACTAGGGTAGGGTAGGGTAGGCTATACTAGGCTACTGTAGAGTAGGCTATACTAGGGTAGTGTAGGGTAGGCTATACTAGGCTACTGTAGGGTAGGGTATACTATGGTAGGGTAGGGTATACTAGGGTAGGGTAGGGTATACTAGGCTACTGTAGGGTAGGGTATACTATGGTAGGGTAGGCTATGATAGGATGGTGTAGAGTAGGGTATACTAGGCTACTGTAGGGTAGGCTATGCTACCTTTGGTGTGATCGAAGGTAGGCTCGCGATCCATGTACTCGAATACTTTCTCAGACGCTCCGATAGCCGTCATCAGTCCCGTGTACACATCGCTCATAGCCTGCGAGTGAGCGGAGTAAGGCTAGTTAGTTACTACGGCTAAACCAATGAATAAAGCATCCGTAATGCGCATCATTCGTAGCCCGAATAATGCGCCATCCTATTCACTACGGCTAAACCGATGAATGAAGACTCCGTTAAGCTGTTATAGCGCGCGCTCACTAGTCACTCGGCCCGTTATGCTTCGGGTGCTGGTTAGCGTTCTACGAGTTGTCGTTCATTATTTACGTTTTTGTTACGACCGATATGTACGAAACCATCTCTTTAACACTTTCAATATTCACACTACATACATATACGTAGGCGTGGCGAGCGTTTACTATACGAAGATATCGTGAAAATCGTTAATTTTTCGCGATATCCACTCAGTGATATATTCGCGTTTAAACTCGATACATTTAATATTATTATCGTTTTAAAATAACGACGCTAATCGTTAATATATTATATCTCATTAATAAATATTAGAATGTGATATTTAAATGTTTAATTCGTCGATACCGTAGTGATCTCGTACTGATCGGTGATTTCGTGTGTATGGTAAATTCTACTATTCTAAACTAATGATATATATCGATGTATATTATCGTACTGCGCCAGAGATCACTCGCCGGTAAATCACTCCAATAAGTCGCTTCACCTGAGATCGTTTCACATGAGATCACTTCACATGAGATCACTTCACATGAGATCGTTTCACATGAGATCACTTAATATGAGATCACTTCACATGAGATCGCTGGTATTCTCGTTTTCGCATATAAGCGACGAGTAGTTAGAAATGAGAGACACTCGCGAGTGAAGAACTAATATTATCGTGTAGGCGCGGGGGTTTGTAGATATATTACATAGGGGGGAGTGTATAGTGCCCGGGGGTCTATAGATATAGTACTCAGGGGGTGGGGTGTGCATAGTGCCCGGGGGTGTATAGATATAGTGCCTGGGGGGAGTGTATAGTGCCCGGGGGTCTATAGATATAGTACTCAGGGGGTGGGTGTGTATAGTGCCCGGGGGTGTATAGATATAGTGCCCGGGGGTGTTTAGGTATAGTACGCAGGGGGGGAGTGTATAGAACGCAGGGGGGAGTGTATAGTGCCCAGGGGACCCCATAACATTGATATCGCGGGCGCGCAACGTAAGCTGGTAATGGGTGACTCATCGAGGCAAACATCGAGACAGGCAGACAACTCCATCTGGTAGAGAACGAACGACACGAGGTTACCTCCGGCCATGAGGTCGTGCATCACTAGCCGCGCTCCGTAGGCCAGGGTCGCCGTCAGCATCAGCAGATCGAATAGCTGAGGGTCGTTTCAAGGTCAATAGGGGGCGGTTTTTTTTTATTAATTTTTAATTAAAATATAATAGTATATTGATATACACATAGATATTCAAAAATATATATATATATATTAGGTTGTAAAATAATTTAGAACCAATTAAAATATGTATAATATTTATATTCGTTACTAGAAATAATAAATCAAGTGAGAGCCAGAAGTTAATACATAGCAAATTCGCATGAAGTTATTGAATAATCGATACAGATGTTTGCTGAACCTACTTGAAGTAGAGCATGAGTCTCTAAAGAGGATCCCATTGGATGAAATCACCGCAAGATGGCTAATGAGAAACTATAGTTATATGTATTATGCTTGCAAGCTCTAATGAATTGTACAAAATATCATCAATATATAAACAAATTTGTTTAATTATTTCCTCATATTTCTATAATATAATATTCATAATAAATTTCAAATTATAATTATTTTATAAAATCGTCATTTATGAGTCCCAGTTAAGGGAAGGTGTGACCTATGTTCTATACATAGATTTTTACATGTATTTAATATGAAAAATAATGGTCTACTAAAAGTTTATTAACTTATTTTGTATTGAATTATTCAATACAATATTTAACACAATGATAGATATTATATAGATATATACACATTTTATTTTTTATAGAATATAAAAGAAAATATTTAATATAAATTATGTTTAACTAATAAATTATTCTTTTGAAAATAAAAGATAAAATTATGAATATTTTAAATATCACTAATAATTAAATTATTAAATACAAATATTTTGTAATTATATATTATAAATTATCTGAAATTTTAAATTAATTTTAAGCATTGTGGAATTACTTAATGATGTTTGAATTTGTGAAATTGGTCATAATTATTATTCTGAATAAATTGATTTTAATGATTTACAATATAATCATGAAAAAGGATATGAAATATATATATACAGATGATAACTTATCCTATTATATTATTATAAATAAAGAGCCATCTATGATATTGATTATTTAATTGTATATATTATATTCTTTATTTTAGCTTTTTAAATTTTAAAAACCATTTTATTCATTATATTATGATGATTATGTTAAATTAATTTTTTTTAATTATTTTTATAATTCATTTAATTGATATACTTTTAAAAATGCTTATTTTATAGTTATATTTTACATAAAAATATAATTTATATATCATTTTAAATATAATATTATATAAAAAATAATTAAAACAAAAATGCTTTCTTCTTAATTTCAGAGTTTGCACCCATACAAAATAAGGAAAAAATATATTTAATAATTCATAAAAAACTTCTACTTGAATTCTGATTCATTTATATTACCATTAGATAATTTATAGTTATAAAATTAGATTAAAAAAAATAAAATTCAATAAATATCACAATTAGATAATAATCGTGAACATGAATAATGATGATAAATTACTCCGATAATAAAGTAAACTTTAGTTATAATCAAAACTAATACATGAATATCCTTCGTGTTAAATTTAACTTTAACTTTAAATTCACGAGAATTGTATTTACAATTTCGTTTCATAACATCACATCGTTTCATTACATCGATAGCGAAGAAATAGCGCGTAAACAATGTGAAGTATACAAGTACATCGATAGTGCTTTTTTTTCTTTTTTTTTTTGTATTTATTTATTTTTTTTATTTTTAATTTACGAGTCCAAAGTGCGACTACAGAGAGTGATTGACAGGCGATTGATTATTACCACCTGATTACACCACACGAAACCGGCGTAAGCGAACGCCTCCCGCACTTTAAGCCGCTTCGTAAGACCGAGGCGTCGCATGTGGCGGTCGGATTCTATCATCTCGGTGGCAAAACTTCTCACCTATAGGTGGTGGTTGTAGTCGTCGTGGTTATCAGATAGGTGAATAATGATTAGTCGGGTGTTTATTTCAAATATTCTATATATACACACACATATATATTAAACTGCTTGTGTGGCTCAGTGGCTAAGGCGTCAGACACACAAGCAGTAGGACACGATTTCTAACCTTGCCGTCGGGACAATTAATTAATTTTATAAAATGGGTCTTAAAATATTATTTAGAAGTGATCTTATATAATTGTGTATAAATAAATGATCGGCTCTCGTTAAAACCATGGATGCCTTAACATGAGAGCGGCTTCGAAGGGACATTAGAGCCATATATGGTTATAAGTGAAAACTTCATCTAAGTTCCTGGATGGGATGAAAGGACTCCACCAAATAAAAATAACAATAACAATATATTTATAGATATATATATATATATATATATATATATATATATATATATGTATATATAGTATATATATATATGTATATATAGTATATATATATATATATATATAAATGTGAATTATTTTAATGATGATATGATGTTTATAATATGTATCGATGAGTACAGCTATTATATGATATATATGCACGTTACGCGGAGATTGCCGAATGCACTGTTCCGGTCCATTGACCACGATAACAGAGAATGCGTCTAGTAGTGTACATCATTAGTATTGACATTTACAGCTATGAGACATAGCATAGCTGAGGTATTCTACATAGACCGGTATTGCTATATCGCACCAATTTAAAATTCTTCAACACACATGGTGCCTCGATTTAGGAAACTTAAGATGGCCGACCATCATATGAACAATGCATTTATCGTACATATATTCGCTTATAAAGTGCGTTTCAATCCAATAAAAATAAACATTTATATTTATTTATATTGCAATATAATTGCAACATTTAATTTGATTAAATATTACTTTATATATGATGGTCGGCCATCTTAAGTTTCCTAAATCGAGGCACCATATATGTTGAAAATAAACCACATGACTACAAATATATGTAAACTATAAATCTATGCTTATGACATTCACGTATATTGCTATTGTCTATTTCACTCGATATTTAAACGAACCCAAAATAGACAATATTTACGTAATCATACAAAGGTTATATAATGTTTATGTTTATATCATAGTTATGTTTATATTATTTTATATACATATATGTTTATGTGTACTCTACTATATTATCTATTATTGTTCGTGTAGGTTGTTGACGATACGGATATTAACGTATATCACACTGACCTCTATGTCAAGTTACGCCACACTCGTTATGCAATCAATGTATGTATGTGTGTCAGGGTTATATTCAGATTAATTGAATATATACAATAGTATACACTGGAAGTTAGGGTGGAATCATATTTAAAGGTATTATATATAATATATATTTTATATAGTATATATATGTATATATAGAATAATTTGAATATATATATATATATATAGAATAATTTGTGACTATTGAATATGGTTCCTCATACTGATAATGTAAGTTGTAATATTAGTGTATTAGTCTAACCATAGATATATATATATATATTTCTAAACCTCTATACAATACTTTTAACAATACCTATAATCTACAATGGAAAACAATGAAGTTTATGTTCTACATATGACTAGGTCAAGGTACTGTGTGAGTTTGTGTGCTATGTTGATGTTACTACTGGGGGAAGTGTGTGAGTATGTGTGTATGTGTGTATGTGTGTGAATGTGTGTCTGTTTGTGTGTATGTATGTATGTGTATGACTTGTACAGCAGTTGTGAATCAACTTTCAGTAACTACTATTGTTATTGTTATTTGTATTTTGGTGGAGTCCTTTCATCTCATCCAAGAACTTAGATGAAGTTTCACTTATAACCATATGGCTCTAATGTCCCTTCGAAGCCGCTCTCATGTTAAGGCATCCATGGTTTTAACAAGAGCCGATAATTTATTTATACATAATTATATATGATCACTTCTAAATATTATTTGAAAACCTATTTTATAGGTCCGGATGGGATTCGAACAATCATCCTATAGCTTGTTTATCTGACACCTTACCAACTGAGCTACACAGGCAGTTTAACTACTATGAATGAATCAGTGTAGGGACATGCTTTAAATCAATAATGTATGTATACATTTATATTCATATGCAACACAGTTATTATTCAATTCTTTATTATATAATTTATTTTTTCTAATCTATTATTACATTTAATATGAAATTTCTTGGACAAGTTATGTGATATACAAATAGTAGACATTTTCTTAAAATTAACTGTTATCATTAACTATACTATTAGATTTTTAAATTACATTAGTTTTTATTACTGACAATCGAATTTAGATTTGAAATATCTGCCATTTGATTATCAAAAATGATGAAGTCTGTACGATGTGATGAGACCATCATTTAACACAACTAACAGTTTTGATAGTGGACACCGATTCTTCCGCTATTTCGTTGACTTTCGCCAGTGAATCTTGCACATCTCTTGCCAGTTTCTGGCGGCCGTATTTTTTATTATTGTATTACTATCATTGTATTATTGTCATTGTATTATTGCCATTATATTATTGTAATTGTATGAAGAGAGGCAATTACTAATACAAATAATATTATTATCGAAAAGAATGAAACCAGCGCAATAAGAATCAGTTTTACGGTAAGTCTTTTATTATTTTAACAAAAGCATTAATAATTCCTACTTTACTAATTGTCATCCGTTATTAATACAACAATAACAAATCATTAATGACTAAATTAGTTCACTATTTAGACACTGTCACGCGGATACCCTCACTTGTGTATAATGTAACAAACGCGCAAATAAAAACAAAAGTAATATATATGTAAATACATCATATACAATTTTGTTTAGTTTAAATAGTTTGTTGTACCTAAACTGAATATATTATTAAGTGCTAGATACTTCTGGGTATGCGTATTAATTAAATCTGATTAGTTAAATTAATGAAAATAGTTTGAATTCATTCCGATCTACGACTTTGAAATGAGATCTATTCGCACTAATAATAATGTTGTATTCCGTGGAGGCTAGTCGTACGATCCATCGCAACTCTCTTCGTAACGCACTAATAATACCAATCTTCGCATTATTTGTCTATCTAAACGAGAAACTTTCATTCGACGACAACATCATCGGTTCGACTATCGTTACGCGACTAACTCTGTAGAATGTTCCGTAAACTTTCGCGATGCTCAAGAGAATCGGCAGAGCTATGAAGTTAACCAGACTCAGTCTCCACGATAACGTGAACATGAATACGCAAATTCCGACTGTATAAATCAAAGTTGCGAATATAGCGTAAGGAAATATTGAGTAAGGAAGATATGTATATTACAAATTTAAATATATATGTAAATATTTAAAATTTATATTAACGATAAAAGAGTTCAGAATTTTAATATTATCACGAATCGAGATGATTGCGTTGATAAAACTAAAATATTATGTCTTCTCAACCAGTCATTGTACAGGTATTAATATAGATGTTTAATGCAAGAGTTTACAGATGCATATTGTTAAGGGTGGCGATTAGGTTGAGGCCGACGATCACAAAAATAACGCTATTTATAACGATCAATCGAAAATGCTAACAATAAATACTAAAAGAGATAATTAAATAATTGTTGTTATTCAACAGATGCA
>OZ025242.1:25371045-25438545 GCA_964019155.1 Osedax fenrisi
GAGCTGTAGGGAACCATCTATTAGTATTGAAACACCATGCCAACATATATATATATATATATATATATATGTATATATAAATATATTTATGATATCAATTTTATATATATATAATTAAATCAGATTTATAATTATCTAACAATTAGTATGAAATAAAGTATAAATATATGTTAAGTCAAGATATATATATATATATATATGTATAATTATTCATGATATGACATAATAATAATAAAGATATTGAATAATCATGCAAATATATACATAGATTTGGTATAGGATCATAACAGTAACAAAAAATAGTAATCAGCAGGTGGAATTTTATATATATATATATATATTAGGTTTGGTTGGGTTTAGTTTTGATATTTCCAGTTTTTTTTACCTGCATTACATCCCGAGTTCGACTATTAAGGTGCCACCTGATGATTAATATTTGTTTGTTGGTTACTGATAATGTTTGGTTACTGTTATGGTCCATATTCCATAGAATTTATAATGGAATTTTATGTATTAATATATATATTATTTATATATTATAATTTATATTATATATTTAAATTTATATTATATATTATATTTATATATTATAAAAGTTTATCTCTTATTTTCCAAAATATAAATGAAATATATTTTGTAGTAATACATTAATGATGGAATAAATATCAACAATTGTAATTGTAATACGAATTTATATTAACATGAATTTAAAAATTATATAGAATTATTACAAAAACCGACACAAATAATTTCTATATATAAAAGCTACAGTCGGTTGGTGGTGTGAATTATGCGTCGATAGAATACCATAATATCTATTAATTGTAATTAACTATAATCTACTATTTCATACTGGTTATTATATTGCCTATAAAACTGGAAGTATATATTTTATAAATATATATAATACATTTATAATTATATTGATAAATATAGGACAAATTTAATGTTATATTCATAGATATAAAATGTTCTACAAGTGATTCATCTCGACGTACAACTCACGCCATTCGCACTTGCCAAGCTTCCACCAACCTACTCCTACTATTATTATATACAACTTATCTGTGCCGTTTTCGTGCGGAATCGAATTATTATAATAAAAACATAATATATTGGCCCTTTAATATGATAATTGCATTATTATTTTAATATAAATAAATATAATATTTAATTACTCGATAACTAACATACTGATGCAATTATCATGAATGACACTGCAGCGGCAATATAATGAATATCAGGTTTAGACAACGTTAAAAGTCTATAGAAATTAGATGCTCTTTTTTTGTTAATATTTCGAAATTCAGTAATATTCTCATATAAATCTTCATTGTAAGAGTAAATTATTTTAAAAGAATAATAAAATATATCCTCTAGAAAATATAATACTATCGTGTAAAGTGATGAACTAACAAAGAGAAGCCAAAAATATAAATCTTCCATATGCCTTAGTTCCGAGAAAGCAAGCAATTTAATCATAGGAAAAAGTAATAACAATATTATACCAGTATAATAAAATAGCTTAAAAATAGATCCGATACTACCTCTAAAATAAAATCCTATAAAAATTCCAGTTGAAATTGAAACTCTCATCATTGATAAAATGAAAAAATCAATTGTAGAATTTATAAAATTAAAATATGTAATATCAACATTTATTTTACTATTAAAGTCTATAAAAGATCCCCTTCCTATAAATATGACACATACCAATATATCAGATGAAATAAAGATAATAAATACTAATAACACCAATAGCAATACTGTACGATTAGACATTTTATAGTTTATTTTTTAAATATTAATATATATATATTTATAAAAATTTATATTTAAACAATATATTGATAATTTTAAATTTCGTGGATAGCAACACTAATTATAGTCTAATTTAGACCAATCAAAAACGAATTAGTGGCAATAATAGTTATAAAATAAAATGTTATTTTCACCCTTATCACTGATTTTCACTATAGTATAGTAGTGTTTTTATTATTATTTATTATTATTTAATGGAAATATTAATAATATATGTATATGTCATCTAATATTATATATGTATGTATTGATATTATAAAACTTAAAATATATAGAGTTAACAAATCTTTAATATAATGTTTACATTCGAAACAGATTGGATACTTATATTATTTCTATTTTTCTTATTACTAGAGTCATTGTTAAAAACTGTCAATCAAATTTGAATTATAAATTTAACTGTTTAAAAATTGTTATATTAATTTGTTTACATTCTTATAAAAAAAATACTATATATAGGTGATATTATATTTTAAAAGTAAAACAATTATATGTCATTATTATATATTAACACATTTTATTTGTTATTTAAATAATATTTCAACTAATCAATATATTTAATATAATATTATATATAAATTTTAGGGGAATACGGACGGTAGGCAAAAATTAAATAATTATAAGGATCAACCGAACTATTGGTCCACCGGTCGAATCTACGGTCGTTTTCACGGTCATTAAATGACCGGTGGGGTCATATCTCCGTTCACTTCTCCGGTCATAACTATTGGTCCACATGGTCATTATTTTATAATATATAGTGAAATTATAAAAATAATGATTTATTTATACCTACTAGAATATACGTATTATATTTGGATTATTATTTAACTTATATTTACTGATAACATGTATATTACAGTCATTTCTCCGGTCATAACTATTGGTCCACCGGTCATTTCGGTTTTTATAAAAATAATGATTTATTTATACTAGAATATACGTATTATATTTGGATTATTATTTAACTTGGATTATTATTATATTTAACTTATATTTACTGATAACATGTATATTACGGTCATATGACCGAAATGACCGGTGGACCAATAGTTATGACCAGAGAAATGACTGTAATATACATGTTATCAGTAAATATAAGTTAAATAATAATCCAAATATAATACGTATATTCTAGTAGGTATAAATAAATCATTATTTTTATAATTTCACTATATATTATAAAATAATGACCCTGTGTACCAATAGTTATGAACGGAGAAGTGAACGGAGATATGACCGGAGATATGACCCCACCGGTCATTTAATGACCGTGAAAACGACCGTAGATTCGACCGGTGGACCAATAGTTCGGTTGATCCAATTATAAATAGCAAAGTTCACGCAAGGCGTGCGTTACGCAAATTTATGATACGCTCTAATGCACACGAAAATAAAATCTAAATGAAAACATGAATATATGGAATAATGACTTTGTACAAATATACGTATACAGTGTATGTATAATACACCATTCATTTTAATTGAATAATTAATATTTGCAGATTGATATTTTGGATTGTTTTATTTATTTTGTTTAGTTTTATTCTTCAGTTTTTTAGCTGCTTTATATACAGAAGTGAGCCTATACAAAGTAATTAGTAACTACGAATAATATATTAGCGCGACGCATGCATTGAGAGACACACATGAACTTTTTTTTTTATAGTTATTTAATTTTTGCCTACCGTCCGTACTATCCTAAATTTTATATAAAATTATAATTTAATTATAATTATTAATTATTATAATAATAATCAATATTATGTCGATATTTAATATCAAAATTAACTAATGCTGATTATATATAAATATATCCCTACATTTTATTATGATATACTAACTTAGTATATAATAAGTAGTATAATACTAAGTATCGTGAATCTCAAAGCAGGGCGCCGATTATTATTATTAGAATGTCATAGTTCAATTTTTATTTTGGGGTTGTGTGATTTCTTTGGTTTGGTTTTATTTTCCTGTTTTTTTTTCAGCTGCATTATATCCCCAAGTAATCCTATAAAATATATTATAATGCGAATAATGTGCAGTAGTGCATATATAAGTACCGTCCACCTTGCACTCTTATAATAACAATCGGCGGCCTGCTTCGAGATAATTCCTAAATATAATACTTGGTATAATTATTATAATAATATATTATATTATTATAATATATCTTTATCAATGCAGTCTATAGTATTTAACACTCCAATGTATCAATGCAGTCTGTAGTATATAACACTCCACTGTATCAATACAGTCTGTAGTATATAACACTCCTCTGTATCACTTATTATTTGTGACCGTGTTATATTCAATGTATATTATTATTAAATTGTTATCGTATTATTATTTTTTTCCCGCAAGAGCGAAGAGGTCAATTTGACCCTATTTTAGTGCTTAATAAACTGAATATCATCATCATCATCATACTAAGTATATTATAATATAATGTAGGAATATATATATATATAATTATATTGTTAACCGTATATATATATATAATTCTATTGTTAACCTATAAATATATTTATATAAATATTATAAACCATACACTGGTATATAAGGTAATTTATTAATGATAATTTTTTTTTTAAAGTAATTTTAATTCTGAAACTGTATCATATAGTTTCTACTATGATAGTATAAGTTAACTTAAATATACTAAATAATATATTAACTTATAATATTATATAGAATATTTTTTCAATATTTTATAAACATATAAATACTATACATTAAATCTATGAATGTTATATAGATAATTCAAATTTTAAAAATATCTTAATTTTTTATCCATCAGCTTTTATTGAAAAACTAATTTTACATTTATTATTTCTCAAAAATTGTAAGTAATTATAAATATATTTGGTTAAATATAATATATATTATTATTATAATATCAGATTTAGGTATAATTACCTGCGTAATTGTAGAAGCATTGCTGCTTGTCAAGAATTACAATTACCCTTATATATATAATATTAATTTTATATATATATATATATATATTCCATTTGTATCCGCTATCATATTATATGTGTGATTTACTATAATACTTTAATTGACAGGACATTGATACGTTGGTCAATAAATGGCCGCTCACGTCACTTTTCCACTACTTAGTTTAAACGAAATCTGCAAGGAATACAATGCATTAGGTGTCCCTATTACTAAAAAAGATGTAGCCATCCCAAAGGTTATTATACTGCCTGTCCTATATAACGATGTAATCAGTGATCTCGTGGGAGTGTTTTAATTTGGTTTGGTTATTCGTGCACAATGTAAATTCTATTATTTATAAATTCGCACGAGATCACTGGTATCCTATATATATATATCATTGAGATGAATGAATCATTATTCATCTATACATTACAAATTAATATTATCTGAATAATCATTAATATTAATAATTAAATTTACGACTATATTTAATCATTAAGATTAATAATTAAATTCACGACTATATTTATATACTATTAATATATTGTATTGTATATAATTTTGTTTAATTTAAAATTTTTATTTCCATGTTTGACTCCTTTATTCAAATTTATGACAATCTCAAAATATCTAAATGAAGTCAAATTAGTTAAAATCTCGTGTGCCTGTTTACATTACATAGTAGTATCATTTAATTGATATGCATATCAATTAAAATATATATATATATATATATATATATATTGAAAAACTACCTGTGTGGCTCAGTTGGCTAAGGCATCAGACAAACAAGCAGTAAGATACGGGTTTAAGCCTCGCCCGGATCATTAAAATGTGTCTTAAAATAATATTTACAAGTGATCTTATATAATTGTGTATAAATAAATGATCGGCTCTCGTTAAAACCACGGATGCCTTAACACGAGTGCGGCTTCGAAGGGACATTAGAACCATATGGTTATAAGTAAAAACTTCATCTAAATTCCTGGATGGGATGAAAGGACTCCACTAAAATAGCAATACAAATATACCTACAATCAACTCTAGATATCTCATAATTCTAGGGACCGGAGAAATATGTCCGAGATCTTGAAATATCCTTATAATATTTATCTAGATATTAAACCAAAATAGCATTTTTTAAATTCTTAAATTCTGAGTTAGTAAGGTTTCTGAGGTATAGATATCGATATTTAATATTTGAGAATCAATATATATATATATATATATATATATATATATATATAGAATATATTGACTACAAATCATAGTAAGAAATAAGATAAATTATTATGAATATACAAATATAGTATTACAATTAAAGTTCGCTACACCGCACGACTCCTAAGCAACATCATATGATAACATAACTAATATACCCCCCCCACACTCCACCCCCACTCCCACCCCCCCCATAGGTTGCTTTCCTACTGCAGTTGTACCCTCGCATATTCGGTAAACTGTTGAACATAAATGTATCGGATGTCATCGAGAAGGTTAGCCGATCGTGGAATACGAGCCAAGCAAATTATGAAAAGTGTTCTAAGAAATAATCAATCTATTAGTGTTACGGCGCGTTTAGATAATTTATATGATTTTCTATTTCGTTCGTCGTATTTAATGTATGAAAGGAAATCAAATCATATTTTATTATCTCGTATATGTGGAGTTATTTGGAATCGCTTTACAATTATGATTAATTGTCTCGATGAGCTTTAGATTCTACAATTAACCGGGTGTAATGCCTAAATCTGATAATAATAATAATAATAATAATAATAATAATAATAATAATAATAATAATAATAATAATAATAATAATAATAATAATAATAATAATAATAATAATAATAATAATAATAATAATAATAATAATAATAATAATAATAATAATAATAATAATAATAATAATAATAATAATAATAATAATAATAATAATAATAATAATAATAATAATAATAATAATAATAATAATAATAATAATAATAATAATAATAATAATAATAATAATATAATTTAATGAACATTATATCATATTAAATATCGGTTTAATATCTGTAACGATTTCGCTCGTTAACACCATCTCTCCATCGCGTGCATTACTGCCCAGTAGAAGATCGGAGTAGACCGAGACGACCAGAGTGCCGAGGAGTGGATGAAGCTGATGCTGACGTTGGTGATCAGCGAGAGGGTGGCCGGCTTCGTCAGGTTCCATCACTTGAACCTGCTGCACTTCATCAAGCCTAGTTAGTCGTTAGGCCGTACCGACAGCTAGCTTAAGGGGCGGGGCTTGCGTTAGGTTCCATCACTTGAACCTGCTGCACTTCATCAAGCCTAGTTAGTCGCCATGTCTCTAGCTTAGCTCTCGCGGGTGTAACGATGGCTGGCTTAAGGGTAGCCGGCTTCGTTAGGTTCCATCACTTAAACTTGCTACACTTCATCAAGCCTAGTTAGTCGCCATGTCTCTAGTGTAGCTCTCGCGGGTGTAACGATGGCTGGCTTAAGGGCGGGGGGACTTGCGTTAGGTTCCATCACTTAAACTTGCTACACTTCATCAAGCCTAGTTAGTCGCCATGTCTCTAGCATAGATGTCGCGGGTTTACCGACTGTTGGCTTAAGGGTGGCGGGGCTTGCGTTAGGTTCCATAACTTAAACTTGCTACACTTCATCAAGCCTAGTTAGTCGCCATGTCTCTAGCTTAGCTCTCGCGGGTGTAACGATTGCTGGCTTAAGGGCGGCGGGGCTTGCGTTAGGTTCCATAACTTAAACTTGCTACACTTCATCAAGCCTAGTTAGTCGCCATGTCTCTAGCTTAGCTCTCGCGGGTGTAACGATGGCTGGCTTAAGGGCGGCGGGGCTTGCGTTAGGTTCCATCACTTAAACTTGCTACACTTCATCAAGCCTAGTTAGTCGTCCGCGTCTAGCGTCACCAGCGTAGATCTCGCGGGTGTAACGACAGCTGGCTTAAGGGTGGGCGGGGCTTGCGTTAGGTTAAAATATGATTACTATTTTATTTTAACAACAACATTTTATTACATATTGTCCATGTTTAATATCCTATTTATAAATTTTAAAATTTCTCGAATTATTTGCGTGTATTTGTGTATATCAATATAAAGTGTTATATGAACGTAATCGATATAATAATTATTTGATATCGATAGGAAATTATATGTATTATATTTACTTAAATTTTATATATTAAACTTTGAATGTCATTTTAAACTTTGAAAGTTTTTACTTTTTTACTTGTTAACCACATGTAAATGCCTACTACTTTTTTGATTATTATTATTTTTATATGAAATTTTTTACTATAAATGTATAAAATATATATCTATATGAATCCTGTTGGATTTATTATTATGTTTTATATTAATTAAATAAATGATGATAAACTTACATTTTAATGAAAAAGTAAAAAATAAATATTTAACTAATAATGAGTCTTAGAGAATTTTTCTTCGACTTTTTTTTACAGCATTTTAAATTACCTACATTTTATAAAGAAAAATGCTATATGATGGAGGAAAGTATCTATTGAATAATAAAAAAATAAGTAATTATCTCCATTAGTTATTTTTCCTTAGTGTTTTTAGATAGAGATAAAATAGCATTATTTAGATGAACGAGAGCCCTCAAGGGGGGTTCACTCCAAGAAAACAGTCCGCTTTATAGCCTTATATCGGGCTATTACAGTCTGGCTGTTATTTATTCGTTTTAAAACATTAATCTGATATCGGGCAAGTCGTATATTTAATAGGTAATGGTTATATATCAAAGCACTTATAAGGCGTGCGTCGATCTTCTCGATATCGGTATAGCTGTTCACAACAAAACTGCCCAATTTGTATATGTTCGATGTTAGCGGGCTTTTTGTGTTGGTGTTAAAGCAACTTTAGGATGTCGGACACGCGCTGTCAGTAGGTAGTTGCTATGGTAATCGTAATCATATTTTAATGGAAAAATATAGAAAATACATCTGTTAAAATATTCTATAAACGTGGTATAAAATCATACGTTCCAATTAAAATAATATGTTAACGTATATGCACGTATCTTCGTGTAAGTTCTATAATAACTATTGCTGTAAAATGTCAATAATATATGGTATACGTATGTATTACTGTATAATCAAGTCAGCGATCATAACGACCATACTCTCACACATAGAATGCATCTGTATAGCGCGCGGTCAGATACCCGCTTCCGTTACAAACGTCAAGTGTAACATCCTCATAATTGTAACGTAGTTTATTTAGGCACGTCTTACCCGCCCGCCCTTCCGCCCTTATAGTAAGTTTTGCGCGAGTTGTATATTTGTCAACGAATTATGATTAATATCGAGTTATTCGTTTATATCGTATATCTAGGGGCGCTGGAACGATGGTGTGTATGTAGGGATGAACAACCGATCAAAATAAATTGTGTGGTAAAAGTGCGGGGGGGGGACCAATACATAGGAGGTCTCCCTAGATTTTAAAGTGGGGCGACATATCCCCCCGTTGCGGCGCCGCTACCTATATCGTAATCGTAATATCGTATTTAAACGCAACGATTACCAAACCCCATAACTAGTGTTGTGAGTTAATAAAAAACACGTTTTTTAACAACGCTACCCATAACGAACCCCATTAAACATTACCCCGCCCGCGCTCGCACGATACGACTGTTAGCTTTGTAACTGTCACTCGTCAAAACTAGATGCCGACAAGGTGATGAGGTTCCTCAGCGCGCTGCTTCACTTCATACGCTTTCTGGATGAGGCCGACGTACATTTCAACGGTATCTTCAACAGTAAGGTTAGACGATCGGGTACGAACGGCATCGGGCACAGATTATATGCGTATACGTATAGTATAATGTATTCATTTATACGTATAATATAATGTATTCATTTATACGTATAATATAATGTATTCATTTATACGTATAATATAATGTATTCATTTATAATTATAATATAATGTATTAATTTATACGTATAATATAATGTATTCATTTATACGTATAATATAATGTATTCATTTATACGTATAATATAATGTATTAATTTATACGTATAATATAATGTATTAATTTATACGTATAATATAATGTATTCATTTATAATTATAATATAATGTATTAATTTATACGTATAATATAATGTATTCATTTATACGTATAATATAATGTATTCATTTATACGTATAATATAATGTATTCATTTATACGTATAATATAATGTATTCATTTATACGTATAATATAATGTATTCATTTATACGTATAATATAATGTATTCATTTATACGTATAATATAATGTATTAATTTATACGTATAATATAATGTATTCATTTATACGTATAATATAATGTATTCATTTATACGTATAATATAATGTATTAATTATTAACGGAATCGATGTTTCACTAAGTTACGTATCATTTCGTAACTATATTTTATAAGGTACTAATATAAGGTACTAATATAAGGTACTAATATAAGGTACTAATATAAGGTACTAATATAAGGTACTAATATAAGGTACTAATATAAGGTACTAATATAAGGTACTAATATAAGGTACTAATATAAGGTACTAATATAAGGTACTAATATAAAGTACTAATATAAGGTACTAGTATAAGGTACTAATATAAGGTACTAATATAATGTACTAGTATAAGGTACTAATATAAGCTACTAATATAAGGTACTAATATAAGGTACTAATATAAGGTACTAATATAAGGTACTAGTATAAGGTACTAGTATAAGGTACTAATATAAGGTACTAGTATAAGGTACTAATATAAGGTACTAATATAAGGTACTAATATAAGGTACTAATATAAGGTACTAATATAAGGTACTAATATAAGGTACTAATATAAGGTACTAATATAAGGTACTAATATAAGTTACGCTCTACATTATTTTAGTTTCGTTGTACTATTGTCATATGTATTTCGGTTTCCTTGTCGTATTAATGACGTTTATTTGTTGTGTCGCAAATATTCAATATAATAGCGCGTGTTGAGTTGACTTGAGATTGATTCTAAAGCTTTAGTATATCTTACTTAATGTTCACCATATCAAGAGGGATGTAAAGGAGCATAATTATAAAGTCTATATTTGTCACTTTATAGTTGCATTATCATATCGGGCCAACTATTAAAGAGTATCATAAATTATCATTAAAAGATCATACAATTCACACTCTCTACTTCATATCACCAGTGATGTGTTTGCGATATACATTCTAAGGCAACATATCTAGATATATAATAATATAATAGTTAATGTTTGATATTTTGTTAAAATAACTGAATAAATATTTATGATAAATACGTAATATAAACAATAGTCATGGTATTATATGAAATTATATGAAATTAGTGATTTTTGTAAGTATTAAATTTGTTATTAAAACAAACTTGAGTTGAACAACATAATTATATAGTATTCAAATGTTATTATTTCCATAATATGTTACTCTTTGAATATTATTGAATATACTCACAAACATGAATGCTAATATTATATTATAAAATAATAATAACAATAATAATAATAATAACTTAATAGAAGAAATTTGTTTTGTTTTATTTTCTTGTTTATATTATATTTGTATGCTCGTTCCTTCTAAAGGGCTCAACATATTTTATATATTCTATAATTGTAGTCTGTTATAATATATATATATATATATATGTAATATAATATATATCCCAATGTTTCCAGAAACAAGTCAGAGATGATATTTTAAGCCTCGGTGAAGAAAAAAGTACGCTCACGGCTAAATATGATAAAATAATGAGTGAAAGAACTCAGATAAAATCACAGGAAGAAAAGGTTTTCGGTGAATAACACTATGACTGAAATTCAATTTATCAGAATTTAATATCATTCCTCTATATATATATATATATACATATTGTTATTATTATTGTTATTTTGGTGAAGTCCTTTCATCCTGGAATTTAGATGAAGTTTTCACTTATAACCATACTTATCTAATGTTCCTTCGAAGCCGATATATATATATATATATATATATATATATATATATACATATATATTCATTAAAACATTAAATATAAATTATTATTTTCTAATTTACCAAGAATATATATTCTTTATACGATTTATTCAAGTAAAGAACCACCGCATACACCTCGTACAGGGGCCACATTTATATTCTCACAAATTTATGAATTGCGCGCGTTGTTTTTCAAAGATTAAACGTAATCGATATTTGCGAATGTTCATAAATACGCTTACGTCGAGAGCGAATATTCTCGAGTGAAACCTCCCCGGTGGTTCCCCCTGGTGGTTCTCCCCGGTGGTTCTCCTCCGAGGTTGTGTCGTACGCCGTTTAATTAGTTCTATTGAAATAGCGGCTATAAAATTATATTAAAAATGGAATACTAATATTTACGAATATGATAATTGTACATTAACGAATCTAAAACGTACAGACGGATCGCTCGCGTTGAATACCACTTTAACGCGACTTTAACACAACTTTAACACGTAGTACGCTAAGCTGATAGTAGACGAAGAGAAGAAAGGCGAAGATCTCCTGGAGCAGAACAAAATACTGAAGAAGAAGTTCTTGAAAGATAAGTCTGAAGTGATGAAAACCAAGGACATAATGGTAGATACTCCTAACACACACACACAAATGCATATATATTCATACATACGCACGCATGTACATACATACATACATACATATACACACGCACGTATACACACATTAGTAGTAGTAATGCTATTCGTAACGCGCACCGCAAGGTATAAAGGTGATAAATATTTAATTTCGATATATTTTTTAATAAATTATTTCTACCGTGGTTAATTGTAGCAGATTTAAGTGATTTATTAAAGGTTTATTAGTGTTAACCCTTTCATGTATTTATGTAGGTTATCGTACTCTAATATAGGGGGGGCATATGGGGCTTTATGGGGCTTGTTCTGATAACTTGTTCAAAAACTTGTTAAAAAACTTGTTAACTTAACAGAATGAACTTCATAGTATTAATGATATATTTCAAGTTAAATATATTTAGGCTATTTCCAATTTAAATTGTGTTTAAATTTGTGTTTGCAACATCCCATTTAATAATTTTCAATCTTTTCGCAATATATGATCATTAAATATATGATATATTTAGTTCTTATATTAATGATAAAAACATATTTTTACCAATGAAAATATCAACAATTGTCAAAACTTTAGTCATACATGTTACATTTCTAAATATAATAATTTTTTATGATTTTTGTATTCAAATATAAATTACATTGATTTATTAAGAAATAAAGAATACTAAATAATCATATTAAATATTAATAATTTGAATATGTAATTTACAAATAAATATCATTTAAATCTATTAGTTAGATTTGTTACGTGATAGTTAATAAAATTATAAAAATAAACTAAAAATATTACCATCATAATTATATGATTGTTTCATATTTCATGACATGACAAAAACCTTCATTACTTGTGAATTTATACATATAAAATTTGTTAAATAAATAATATATGTTATTGAAATTTAAATGAATGTCTAAAATTAAATAAATATAGAAAAAACAATGATATGTAGGTTATATATATATATATATATATATATATATATATATATATAGAAATAGAGAATAAGTAGAGTTCCCGCCTAGTACAGCCTCACATTTTTTTTATTATTGAATTTGTATTTAATCATTTATATATATGGGATGGGATTTTGTCAGTCATTGCCAGGATTTATATTTAACTTATTTACGTATATAAATATGATATAAATAGTATGTATCTAATCATGTGTTGGCGTGGTTCTAATAACATTTATTTATGGAATCAAAGTAAAATTTGTAAACATGTATTGTTTACTAGATGATTATTGAAAATTGTAAATTAAAATCAATATTTAAAAATATGTTCACATTAACAACTTTAAGACTCTACGAATGGATTTAGTATTACACATGAATTTGAACTGTTAATAATAACGTTTATTTAGAGGCGTTTCTTTTTATGTAAATAATTAATATTTAATAATAAAACACAATACTATTTCTTCGTTTAATAGGATCAATTAAAAGAGCAGAAAAAATGGTTACTATTAAAAAAAAAGAAGCAAAAACTGTTACAAAAGAAACGAGACGAACAGAATCACATCAAACAACTTATCGTTAGTTAACCTAAGTAAAACATATAATCTATTATTTATATATTAATATATCTGAAATAGTATACTATTCTTTTATATATATATATATTAAATTTATCATATATTATATATTATTGTATATTAATTCTATATGTATTCGTAATAGTAAATATTTTGAATTTAGTATAATTCTAATATATATAAAGTCAACTCGCCCTACCTCTGACTATATATCTCAGAAACCCCTCTATCCCCTGACTCTATACCTCAAACTTTTAAAAATGCCAGTTTAGTTTCGTACCCATGTAAGAATACACGTAAGAATAATCGATATCGTAAACACATTTCTTCGGCCCGCTGATTTCTGAGATACGGAGAGTTAACGTACATCGTTATCGCGCGACGTAAATTCGAATCAATATATAATAATATTTAGTAGAGCGAATTGTCGTTCTATTCCGTTTTCTTTTCTAGTTTAAAATATATCGACGCGATCCTAAAGCACTTCATTTCACTTTTTTACGTCGATTATCGCGCGCGTTTTCTATCGAATATCGTCGCGGCGGCGCCCCCGTTTTAACGCCCCCCTCGCCGCCGTTACCAGGGCGACGAGACCGAGGTGAACCGTAAGCTGAGGAGAGCCGACACCAGTAACGACAAGCGCCTGCACACCATGCGCTCCGACGAAATCTTCATTCAGCAGGCGAAACAGAACTCCGGCGAGCTCGTGCAACTCAGCGAAAAACTCAAGTTTATACCGCCACCGCCGTAGCTATCAGTAGATCATTAGCAGTGATATAATATCTAGTATAATATTATACGATTATAGATGATTAGCAGTGATATAATATCTAGTATAATATTATACGATTATAGATGATTAGCAGTGATATAATATCTAGTATAATATTATACGATTATAGATGATTAGCAGTGATATAATATCTAGTATAATATTATACGATTATAGATGATTAGCAGTGATATAATATCTAGTATAATATTATACGATTATAGATCATTAGCAGTGATATAATATCTAGTATACGATTATAGATGATTAGCAGTGATATAATATCTAGTATAATATTATACGATTATAGATGATTAGCAGTGATATAATATCTAGTATAATATTATACGATTATAGATGATTAGCAGTGATATAATATCTAGTATAATATTATACGATTATAGATCATTAGCAGTGATATAATATCTAGTATACGATTATAGATGATTAGCAGTGATATAATATCTAGTATAATATTATACGATTATATGATTAGCAGTGATATAATATCTAGTATACGATTATAGATCATTAGCAGTGATATAATATCTAGTATACGATTATAGATGATTAGCAGTGATATAATATCTAGTATAATATTATACGATTATAGATGATTAGCAGTGATATAATATCTAGTATAATATTATACGATTATAGATGATTAGCAGTGATATAATATCTAGTATAATATTATACGATTATAGATCATTAGCAGTGATATAATATCTAGTATACGATTATAGATGATTAGCAGTGATATAATATCTAGTATAATATTATACGATTATATGATTAGCAGTGATATAATATCTAGTATACGATTATAGATCATTAGCAGTGATATAATATCTAGTATACGATTATAGATGGTAGAAAGATAATTAGATTATAGTTAATAGTAATTTTCATTATATTTTACATGTAATCTCTTGAAGGTCGTACGGCGTACGTCCATTGACTGTAATATTAATACATTCACAGATAGGTCGCCTTTATTTCCACATTCAGCATTTAGATTATATGACAGATGAAATAAAATAATTTCTTCTGCGTTGTGTTAAATTTTGCATATACATATATGTATATTTATAATATATATTCATCGCGTCTTATTAATAACAGTATATAAATAGATAATAATTACGTAATGATTGATTGCATCAGGACATTTAAGGAAGATATTCAAGTTTATAATTACGAATTGAAAAAGTTGAAACAGAAAACCAATGATGTTATCTTCAACAGTGATACCGTGATGAAACGAGAGGTTTTATTTATTTGTATATATATATATATATTAAAGCTGTTATATATATATATATATATATTGAATTGAATCGAATAATCTATATATAATAATTTATTATCATTGAATCAAGTAATTTTTCTTATTTTTTTACTTTATTTTCTTATATTATTATATTATTTTCTTCCTCACTTATAATCCGGCTCTCTGCAAGTTCTTGATATAACTTGTAATGGCCGCCATCCATTATGGTACTGTGATGGTAATAACGTGATTCCCTGGTGGTGGCATTAAGTGAATGATCAAAGTAGCGTTTTTAAAAATAATACAAAATAAATGTATTTATTATATATATATTATTTATTCGTTGTTTATCTCCTCTAGAAAAAAGAATCCGAAGTTTTAATGGAGACTAAAATGAACAAAGATTCAAAAATCAACGTTATGAATAAGTAAGTGTGACTTAAACTTATCGTAAGTAACTTTGCGTGAATATGTGCACACCTGGAGTGTAGTTAACTGTCTTGTATCACACACACACACACATAACACACACACCACACACACACATAACACACACACCACACACACACCACACACACACCACACACCAGTACACACATAATCACATATCCACATACATCTAAGCCTATGCCATCACATGTAATATACGCTCTTTTTAATTAGATACCGATTTAGGTGTACCTAGAAATGTGACATATATACGGAGAATATCGAATATGGCCCCGTTTATTTTGATTATGATTGCCGAGGTCAAATTTAAAATATGTTACATGTATACTTTAAAAAACAACTAATTTATATATATCTTATAATATATACTACGATGGAATGTTCCATATAAGTTTATCATGTACACTATATAGTATGTAAAATATCGAATCGGGTATTTTGAATATGACCCCATATATCGTGCCATATTCGATACCGACGAAATATATCATAAATGAAATATAATATAATATATAACAATATACTATTATTTAAATGCGTATTGTGCGTACATGATACATACAGGTAACTCCGTCGTGAATATTGCACATAAATATATTTAAATATTACGTATCGTTAATAATTATTAATTATTCATTTTACTTATATTTTTGCAAATCGTTTTGAATGACATTCTAATTAGACGAGTTACGCAATACGAATGTTTAGACTGGAGTTCATATCTTTGAAAACATCTGATTGGAAATAACGAATGCATACGTCTCTTCAAAACTATGTGGAGTTATCGGTATTATAGACGAATTAAATTTAAATACTAGAATTTAATTTTGAAATAATTATTTAGTCTTTTCTAAACTATGATTCCCATTATGGGGAAATAGTTTAAAATCTAATTGAAAGAATATAACTCAATTTAAGAGAAAATGCCTTTAAAATATATAATACCAAATAAAAATATGTTTTCATGCATAACAATTATTAAGTTTGATGATATTGTCAAATTTAATTCGATAACATTTATATAGGAGGAATAACACCTATAGAGGTTATTATATTAAATTATCAATTCATTTATAAATCAGACTTATTAAAAATCACAATTATCGTAATACAAATATTACAAAGACATCTAAAACTTCTAGTTACTTGATTGGTTTAACGAATATTGTCGTATTAGAATAATGTACAGTTTTTTGTAAAGTTTTTCGTTAATAACTATTTCTAATTTAAAATTTGTTCATAACATTTTAAAAAACTACATTTAATTTTATCTTTTAATTTCAATAATTTGTATTTTTTATTTTTATATTTATCTCCTCATAATTTTAAATGAGTGAAAGGCAAGCTTTTTCATTCTCCCAAGTATGTCAAATCTGATGTTAATAATAAATATTCTTTGTAATGAATATATATATATAATATAAATATTTTAAAATATTTATATATATATATATATGTATATATATATATATATATGTATATATATATATATATATATATATATATATATATATATATATATTCATAGACTTAGGTAGACTGCAATTTATTTGTCTTTCACCATTTGAATAATCAGCATACAATGAGAATTCATTGAATATTGATTCAAACATAATTATATATATTTTCTTTATAATTTGTCAATTCATATAAAAAATATGAAAATAGTAGTTTTAAATATCTAATTATAATTACATTTAATTGGAATTTTTCATATATTAAATTACTTATATATTAATTATATATTAATCTAAAATTGTGCAATCTCCATTTTATATAATTTAAGCTAATTATTTAGTAAATTGATATTTAGTCATTAAAAGAAAATATTTAAATATAAAATTATTTTATAATATTATATGATAGGTGTACTTATTTATATAATGTTAACCATTTAGCTTATTTGCATAGATTTATCATAAAGTAATTTCGAGTCATTATAGTAATGTTAGTGAATTTTAATTTGTATTGAAAATATGATGTAAATGACAAACATGATGGCAGATTGTCAAATTGGTGAAAAAACTTTACCTCCAATTGCAGTCTACCTAATTCTAATGTATTGGCCTACACTATTGTTTAACTGTGCAAAATAAATTACATAATTTGTTATATATGAATATTATCGGATTTAATTTGAATGGAAATCTAGAACATCTGTATTGTTTCCATTACCCCATTGACTACCACGTGTGAATTCATTATATCTATCTTATTATAATAATACATAAATAATCAACGCAAAATAAGGGAATGAATGTGATTTGCTGATATGTATATAGAAAGTTTCTATTAGAAACATATATTCACTTAAAATATAAATTAATAATTTATTTTAAGTTTACAAGATCGTTTACAAGGTCATTAAAATATGTTAATCAGTTACTATATATAAGTAAAATAGTACATGTATACATATTTTTTTAAATATTTTAATCTAGAGACTGAACATTTATTTTCTAATTCAAAATAATATTATTAATTATTAAATTAAATTATTGGAAGAAATTATTAAACGGATTTGAACAATAATATAATAATTTTTGTAAATATAAATAATCTTATTTCAATACTTATACGCGATTTCATAGAAAAATATCCGAATTGAAAGCAAGTCTTAAAGTGTTATACGAGGAGAATCAGGTGCTGCATAAAGAGACTAAAGACCTAGACAAGATGCACAAAACGGAAATTAAGAAATTCATGAAAAAATTCAAAGTATTGATTGTCAATGTTAGGAATGTTAATTAACATTTATTGATAATAAGTGAAATTTAAAACAACGATTTCTAATTATATTCAATATTTAATTTTAGATAAATCACAAAAGAGCGGACGATCAAGTTAAGTAGTTCTTTAGAACACTACTTTAGATTAATCAAGAATTTTTATAATAAAAATTAGAATATTATTTTATTTTATTCTAATCAGGGGAAAGATGAGTAATGTGACTCTTATAGATAATGTTGTAAAACTTTATAAATATTAGTTCTAATTCGATAATTTTTAATGTATCTAATTGAAAATATTTAGGTGGCCACATTACATTCCATGGAGGGTAAGGTGGCCACCTTAAAATGTAGCATTAATCCACTAGATGACGTTACTTTATATCATCTAGTCCAATGATATCATATCAAGTATAATCTTAAATAAACATACGCAATAGTGATAAATTAATACTTTTTATTTTAACTTTATAAATTAATATATTCATTAATAGGCTATATCCTAGTATACCATTAAACTTCTTATCGTGTTATTAATATGGAAAAAGCAATTTCATCAGTAAATGACTGTATGTCATAACAATATGGCGATAAAATACCTAGATAAAATAATTTAGAAAGATAACTAATTTATATTATCTGATTTCTATATATATATATATATATATATATATATATATATATATATATATATATATAGAAATCTAAATATGAGGTAAATAAAAAGTTAAATGTACTATACAAATAAGCCACTAAACAAGTATAAATGAAATATATAAAGACGATTATAAACACAGTTAAATTAAATACATAAAATAAATTAAGTTTATTAAATTCTTTAAAAAATCGATATCGAAACTAAAATTTATTATATATTAAGAGGAAATTAATTTAATTTTTTTTAAATTTAGTTTTAATTTCATGATAAATATATTAGTGTACAAATACAAATAAAACTGTATGTATACATAAGTTTATACATATATATTTGGAAACCAGTGAAGAGATTTTAGGTATGGAGTTATATGAGTCCTGGAGTATTTGGGGATTCTATAGACAGTTCGTTCAGTGGAATTAAGAAATCGGTTGAGTGGTACCACTAAACGTATTAGTGAGTTTTTGGGGAGTCTTTGAAGTATGGAGTTATAGTAATCAAGTCGTGGAAGAATGAGTGAGGTAGCTAGTAATTTTGACAGTTTGGTAGTTATAGATGGTCTGATTAGTCGGATTCAGTGTAGTGGTTAATGGATTTTGATAAGTCTGTTTTATATTTGGTAAAATTCAGTGATTGGTCAATTGTAATTCCAAGATTTTGTGCGTGGGGGGAGTATTTTATGTCATGGTTGTTTATCTGAATGAGTGGGACGATTGGTATGGTTTTTGTGGTATTGATTAGTATTGCTTGTGTTTTATGGGTGTTTAGTGATAGTGAGTTGGTTGAGAGCCAGCGTCGAATATCTTCTAGACAGTTGTTTAGTGTAGCTATGTTTGTTGGTGGGTTTGGTAAGTTGCAGTAAATTTGTAAGTCGTCTGCATAGGTATGGAAGTAGTATCAGGGTAGTTATCAAATATGTCTAATAGGGGAGATATGTAGATAATAAAGAGGCTAGGATGGAGCCTTGTGGAACTCCGTATGCGGACTAGTTTTATATTTATCTATGTATATTGAGTATTGGTCACTGAGGTAAGAGGTGAACCAGGCAAGAACTACTCCACTTAGTAGTAGTAGTAGTAGTAGTAGTATTAGTTGTAGTAGTAGTAGTAGTAGTAAATGTAAATCATAAATAGTTTATTATACATTGCATTAATGTTTTATAAACATTCTTAGAGTGAACGAACAAATTAAACAGAATAAATATTAATAATTGTTTTTAGCATTTACAAATTTAAAATGATAAATACAGTCATATATGCGTATAAATATACACGCATATAAATATATATACATACATATACAGATATATATAATTATATTTTCGTATACATTATAAACTAGAATATTATCATAAAAGTATTACGATCAATAGTTATTTAATATATAACGATGTAAATGTTTCTTGAACGTTTAATGGTTAATAATATTCTTAATATCGGTTAAAGTTTATTCCAGTAGTAGTAGTAATAAAGTAGAAAACTGAAAGATATTTTTCAAAATATCCATCGCAATTTTCCCTACTCAAGGCTAAGAGTTATTTCAAAAAATCTATAGAGATATATCTTTTATACACCGGTAAGAATAAATACTATCATACTGAAATAAATTAATCAACCTCGAATCAAAAACATCTCTGGAATAACTAATTCTTTACTAGGAAAATCCAAAGAAATCGTTTTTCCAGATCACATATTATGCAATAATTTTTTTCAAATTTTGTAAATAAAATCAATAATCTTTGTAGTATATTTAACAATAATTAACACAATACACATAATACATCAATAGACCACTCGAATTTAATTAATCAAAAACTCACAGAATTAAAATCCCTTCCAATAATCTAATTCAAAATTAATTCAAAAATTCTAACTACATCCCCACAAGATCCATTACCACTTCCTTTAATGAAAACAACATCACTATCAATATCCACGCCTTTACAGCTACAATTTGTAAATACTCATTAACTACTGGAATAGTTCCACCAGAATATAAACATGCCATAATAACACCAATAATTAAAAAATATAAACTTGACATTAATGATTTGAAAAATTATCGCCCAATATCGCAACTTCCTACTATATCTAAATTACTCGAACGTGTAGTTACTATACAATTGAAAGATTTTTTATATTCTAACAATTTAATAGATAACTACCAAAGTGCATACAGAACAAATCATAGCACCGAGACAACCGTAATTAATGTTTTAGATAGTATTATTACATCCCTTGATAATAATAATCATACTCAACTACTTCTTCTCGACCTTTCAGTAGCTTTTGACACTCAAGACCACGATATTCTAAAACATAGATTAATTGAAATAGGAATAATAAATACAGCTCTAGATTGGATGATGTCCTTTGTCTCGAACCGTACGTTTAATGTCAAAATGGGAAAGGAATATTCTAAGTATAACTCATTTAATACAGGTGTTCCCCAAGGATCTGTACTTGGGCTACTACTATTTATCATATATATTATACCACTTTCTAATGTTATCAGACGGTTTAGGCATGTTAATTACCATTTATATGCAGATGACATTCTATTATATACTGAATTATCAAAATATAATACTGAATATGACAATGAATATCAAATTGTGTTAATGCTATATACGCCTGACTTACCGATAATAAACTATTGCTAAATACAGAGAAATCTGAATTGTTGAATATTCCCAGTAATTATTACAACTTTCCACAGATATGCATCACTAATAATAAAATAACCCCTAATAAATAACAATACATTTATTTGTATTCTATTTTTTTGTTAGTCATACACTTATCAGAACACAATACTATGATATAAAATTAGTGTTTAAATAAAACGATTTGATTTAGTAGTAGTAGTAGTAGTAGTAGTTGTAGTTGTGGTGGTGGTAGTTTTAATAGTATTAGTAGTAGTTGTAGTGGTGGTGGTGGTAGTAATAGTATTAGTAGTAGTAGTAGTAATAGTAGTAGTGGTGGTTGTAGTGGTAGTAGTAGTAGTAGTGGTGTTGGTAGTATCAGTATTAGTAGCAGTAATACTACTAGTACTACTCAGGGACGGCTTAAGGGGAAGGGTGCAAATCGGGCAATTGCCCGGGGCCCATGAATGTGTTTATAACATTTTTGTTTACTATTTATATAAAAAAAAATGTTACTTAACTGAATTTTTCTTATATTTATTAATTCTAGTTAACAAATATAATAAATGAATTAAATATGAGTCATTTAGGCCGATTTTAAAAGTGAATTTTACAACATTTCTAAATATACACGAAGATATGGTGTAGGAACATCCTAAACACATTGAAGATGTTGTAGCACATTCTAATAGTGATCACCATGGACCACCTCACACATCTCTGATTGGCAGATAAAATAGTATGAAACGTATTGATAAATAATTATTTGATAAACTAGAAAGTGATAAGTGATACTATAGTGAATTATTAATGGAATCTTAACTACTATATAAAGTATATTTCACGAAAACAAATGTATACTTTATTTTATTAAAATTAAATATGTTTCAGATATATTTTAACTATTATTTCTGATATACGTAAAGTATTATATTGATTATAAATTATGAAAAAATAATATTGTATATAGATTTATAATAGTAATAGTTTTTAAAACTAAGTAGATATTTTCAAAATCATATTTCTCAAAATATTTAATTATCTCTATCTACGCGATCATATTAAAACAATGTTCATCTTCTCATGAGACAATGAATTGTGTATATATTATTATACTTGTTGTTTAGTGTATATTATATACTCTGTATATATGATGATGATGATTATAATAAGGTTTATTATCACTTATCATGGGTGTGACCACCCCTCGTATGTGCATATATCAATATAGAACGTGAACAACAAATAGATAAATAAATAACAAAATGATAACATAATATAATTTATAAAAATAGAAATGTTGTATGATTAAAATAAGTGAATATATTACATTGATGATATGTAAGTGTTGAGGTGTGTAATGAAGGACGGGTGTAAATGGATTGATCTAATAGATGCAGGGATGGAACAATATAACTGAAGGCACGTTTATGGTATTTCATGTATGAGACATGAGGACAATTTAGGGAAATATCGGCATTTTAACGTAAGAAGTTAGTGTTAAAGGAGTCTTAGTGATAGCAAAGATTTTCCGAAGGAAAGATATAACACTTACGCGAAATCGTGTAATTCGAATTTGTATACAAAATACCCTGGTGCCACCTATAGCGGGTTACTTTTAGGAACTATGCGTTGTTTATAATGTAAATTCGTATTTAACTATACACTTTTAAAATGTTAAATAATATGCTTTAAATTAATATTTATATGATGAAAACTAAGTGTTCATTACTAATATATAACAAACAAATATGATATGTATGTTTTAAATGCTATAAGTATATATTTAGTGAGTAAAAGCTAATTTATATTGCATGTAATTTAATAGATCAATGAAAACATTGTTGTATGCAAACAGAGCCGAACCTAAATCTATTTCAGTGATTTCGATACTACTGCTAGCAGCGGTTGGGGCTATTACTAAATTACGTTGCATGAATAGGGAGTGTTATATCTTTGCTTCGCAAAATCGTTGGTGTTAGTAGAGAAGTCAAATAAGGAGGAGAAGTATAATATATTGCTTTATGAGCGAGTGATAGAAGGTGTAGGAGGGAACGTTTTTTTTGAGGGAACCAGTTTGATAGGAATTGGTGGGAATCGGTAATGGAATGATCAAACTGAAAATGCTTCGTATAGATGCACAAATTATACGATTTAAAGGGGATATTGAAGTATTAGGGAGATGATAGAGTAGGGAGGAGCAGTAGTCAATACGAGAGAAGATGAGTGCCATTATGAGGACAGTGGTAAGAGGGCGAGTTAGGTTCTTTCTTAGGCGACGAATTTTGAAGAGGTGATAGTTAGCTGATTTATATATTAGCTATATGGGATTTTAGGATAGGTTAGAATCAAAAGTAACAACAATATTTAGAGCAGATGATGACTGGGTGATAGGGAGACCGTCGATGATAACAGGAGGACAATAATTATAGTTAGATGGGATATTTAGGAATTCAGATTTTGAAGAGTTAAGTAGAAGGTTGTTAGAGAGAAGCCATGATCTGATAGTTGATGCACATTTACATAATTTTGAGTTATCTGGTAGTATATTGGATGAGTTGGATAAGAAGGAATATATTTGAATATTATCAGCGTATATTTGATAGTGGATATCTGGAAATTTATCAATAATTGAATGTATAGGGAGTATGTATATTGAGAAGAGGAGAGGGCCGAAAACAGTGAACACAGGAACACCATAGTGAATAGTATAAGATTGTGTTAAGAAAATGCAAATTTTAACAGATGATGATCGAGTATATATTGTTTAGTATTTGTTGTAGCGCAGTTTCAGTTAGTGTCCTCATCTAAATGTACTCTGAAATATATCATATAATTTGTTATCAGCTATAAATCTATTCAATTGTATAACAACAATTAGTTCCAGAATTTTACTGAGTTGTAAAAAAACGGAAGTTGTGAAATGGGCTGATAGTTAGTAATTGTATTAGGATCAAGTAAAGGTTTGTTGAGTATAGGGGTAATTATAGCATGCTTAAAGGAAGTTGGACGAATACCATCATTTAGGAAAATAATGACAATATCAATAAAACAGAAGAATTATTAGAGGAAGACTTAGAGATAAGATTAGATATTGTGAAAATAGAAGGCATATATAATTTAGAAATATAGTATGGAGTTGGTTTACTAATACATATGTAGGGAATAGAGTTAATTGGTAGGCAAGGTGAAATAGAGGTGCAGGTGCGAAGAATTTTAATCAGTAAAATGATTAGCGAATTTATAACATAATTCATTTTTTGCAATATTAGGTATATGAGGTATATTGATAAGCATTGGAGGGGAGAGAAGCTTAAAAGCAAGGGCGAAAAAGCACAGGGATTGGATATAAGGTTATTTTTTTTACTAATATAAAAATAAGACTTAAGTTTTATTGGCTTTAGAGATTTCAGATTTTAGAACTTGCGATATGTAGAAAATATTAAGAGTTTCCTAGAAAATGGGTTTCTGTGGAAGATTCGTTCAAGCTTACGTAGGTTGCGTTTGAAAGAAACAAGTTCAGAGGAAAACCATTCAGAGTTTGAATGATTGTTAATAGTTATAGTTTTTAGAGGGGCGAATTTTTAAATCAAGTAATATATAGCATAATTGAGTGAATCAATGGAACACGGAAGTGAAAGGAGGATTAATTTAAGTTCTGAGGCATAACAATCATAATCAAGAGATCTATAATTTCTGTAGTTAATGGATTTATTTCTATAGAGGTGGAGTAAGGAAGAACTAATCGACAAGTTATTATAAAATGATCGGTAATTCAGTCAGATTTACAACACTCGGTGATACACTGACAAGTTGTCAGTGACAACTACTATGAGATCTACAACAAATAGATCAATTATATATACAATATCTCACCATAGGATAGTCGTCGGTAGTCCAAGGATTGAGTCCCAGAGGATATATCTCATATGTATCCGAGAATATTTTCAATACAATTATAGTTCGAATGAGTTATAAATGTCAACTTAAGTGTATACTCTATTGAATATAAATACATAGTAGGTAGACTACATATATATATTTTCATTTTATGAATATATATAAATAGTTTTAATTCAAATAGGAGTATTCTATTTTATAGTTTTTTTTAATAATGACTATGACCTATTAATGAAATTCTGTAAAAAATAATGATTATCTTTTTCAATAGACTATTACAGATATACATTATATTTATATTTTTGAAACGGATATTATTTATAAATATATATATATATATATATATATATATAATATATAAATATAATAATGAAGGCATTTTTGTAATTAGCCAAATAGTACTTACACATGAATGTTTAGATTGATATAAACATCACCTATCTATTTAGAAATATTTATACATCACCTATATATTTTTATAAATACCAACAATTGCGATATTATAATGAGACAATGTGAGAACTAATAATTGAAGAAATACAAAATTCAAAATATTATATTAAATAGAGTTGACTCAATTTCAGATATATCACATGTAGATATGTTAACAATCATCATTATATATATATACCAAGTAAGGTATTGTTATGGAATATGTATATACGTAGAGATTCATTATCATGTGGTCAATATTTAACTAATTATAATTATTTATTAGAATTTTTTTAATTAATAATATAAATATAAAATATTACAGAGCTCAAAGTTATGACAATACCTTCAATATGTCTGGAATATTTAAGAAAATGCAAGATATCATAATACAAAAGAGTCTATTGGCAATATGGATCCCTGAGCATTCGTGAAATCTGTTTTGGGCAAAATACCGCCAAACTTCAACAATTGTAGCAATATTCGTTGCTTTCATACTAAATCATTATAATTTATTTAGTCAACCTAAATAGAATATATTAACATCTATATTAAAGAAAGGATATAGGGGAAAGTAACCGAATACGGACTCTATCGGTATCTCGGAAACCATAAATCCTACAAAAAATTGTTAATGAATAAAATATTCATAATTATATAAATAGTCTAAAAAAGTATTTTTTATTTTTAATTATTCAAAATATTGTTGATATATCCAATAAACTGATTTTTTTATTACGTTTTTAAATTTATGAAAAAAAATGTCAACTTAAAACCTATTCAAGAATATGCAAATGTATCGATAAAAATATAACACTATATTATTAAAAAATAAAGCATTCTAAAAATTATATATATAATTTCTATATTTGTTATCAAATAGTCATTACGTTATAAGCATAGTTCTAGAGGTCATATACGTTCCTAATACGGACAATCTATAACCAATCAGCGCCCAGCGTATTAACTATTCTGATTTTCATAAAAATCGTATGCGTTATAATATTAATACCACATAAAGCTAAATCTAAAATGTTCATTATTTAGATACTTAAATTGTATTTATAATTACAAAAATAATAAAAATAAATAAATTATTAACTAATTAAATTAAAATAAATTATTCATAAAATTAATTATAAATAATGTAATTGTAATTTGTCTGATTGCTTCATCAATAATATATAGTTTATCTAGTGGTATTTAGGGTGTCTGTATTATAACACAGGGTGTCCGTATTCGGACACGGGTATCGAATACGGACACCCCTGTTATCTATGGAATTAAAAGATTAAATATAATGTTTAATTCACAATAATATCTATAATCATATATTATTAATATATTAATATATATATATATATTGTAATTTTTGAATAAAAATAATGAGTCATGAAATTTTAATACCATTTATTGTTAAAGTGCCCGACAGGGGGTCCGTATTATGTTACTTTCCCCTAATAATAATTCTATAGTGTGTATCGAACAATATATATATCACATATAGGTACAATATCAAATATAATAGTTAATAATGTCCACGATAATAATCACGATGCGAAACAATGTTGGTCAATAAGACATTTTTTTAATTTCTTTTTAAAGATAAAAATCGAAAGTTTGTATTGCTAAGTGAGGGGGCTAGTTTATTCAATATGATTTATGATGTTGAACTGATTTTTACCTGTCGTATTTGATGCAATGGATAATTAGTTGGTGTAGTTAATATAATTTGTATTACATAATATTACATTAAAAGTCTAGTGTTTGTTTTAAGTTTTATTTTGTTTCGTAAACTATAGGGTAAGATATAGTTAGGTAAGTAATAGTCTTTTTAAGTATTGTAAGTATTTTGTAGTTGATAGAGTATTCAGTGTTTAGCCAGTTAAGTTTGTTACGTAAGTCAGTATACTTTATACTTTATAAAACTAGTCTAATAATATAGTGTTATATTGTTATCGATACATTTGTATATTCTTGAATTGGTCTTAAGTTGACCTTTTTTTCATAAATTTAAAAACATAATTAAAATTCAGTTTATTGGATATATCAGTACTATTTTAAATAATTAAAAAATAAAAAATTCTTATTTAGACTATTTATATAATTATGAATATTTTATTCATTAAACATTTTTTTGTAGGATTTATGGTTTCTGATATATATATATAGTATACTGAGAGTGTCCGTATTCGGTTACTTTCCCCTACAAGCATGGTTGCTGCGATAAAATAAACTGTTCCTAGGACATATTTAGCTATCTTCGTAATGTTAATATTTTAATCTAGATTTAAAATTGGAGTGGTTTTGGATATTCCTTATATTGATTGGAATAGAATTCCAATTTATAGGGGACATAAATTTGAAAGATATACCTTCAAATCTATTTTGTTGTATAGTTAGATGCATCATTCAGTTAAACACATTTGTTTAATTGAATAGCTCTAGTCGACCTAATAGAGTGAAGAGGATTACTGGGATCTAAGAGGTTATGAAGGTACATTGGTTGGTACCGGAGTAATAATTTATGAGTAAGGCATAGAAGTTCAAATAGGCAACGATTTTTGAAAGTTAACCATTTAAGTGAGGAAAGAAGTGAAGAGACATGTGTAGTATAATCAGAATAAGATAAGTTAAAAGTAAGTCTATAGACTTACTATAGTAGAAGAACGAATAATACCATCAAGTATAGTTATTGCTCTAGGTATACCTAGATAGATCTATATAGGAGAGTTATAATAGTCAAGACGATAAGAAATAAGATAGTTATTAAGCATATAGGACAATATATATATATATATATATATATATATATATTTATATATATATATATATATAGGAATAAGAAATATAATAATTTGTAGTTATACATTTTCTAATATATCCAATTTTATATATATATATATGTAAATTATATAATTCACATATATTAGATATATGTCTGTATGTAATACTTAAGATTAATGTCACAAATAAAGAATACATTTGTAATGAAAGGTTTAGGTTGTATCCAATAATTATTTAGTAAAGTGGAGTAGGAATGTAGATTTATAATGCGAAATAGTTACGAGTTCAGTCTTATAAGACTAACTATAGTTTCATTTAATAGAAATTGTTTAGTAACCAAACGCTAATTTGACCAATACACTTTGTAAGAGGTGAGTCAGAGTCGGGCTGGATTTAATATGTAGGTGTATAGTAAAGCTGAATGTCATCAGAGTAAATATGATAAGATTTATCGCAAAAGGATTGAATTAGTTTATATAATGGAAGAATATATAGTAAAAAGCAACGGAAAAAGCACCGATCTACGAGGTACTCCAGGAACGAGGTACTCAATAAGTAATTGGTATAGGCGAATAGAGTTATTCACAAAATTGTGTATGTAAGTGTGTGTGTGTGTATTTTAAGAGTGGGTTTAAACTATAATATTATAGTGACTACTATAATATTATAACTTTCATAGTATGTATATATATATAATACATGCTTATTATTATTAATGACAATCGGTACTTTTAAATTATTTACGATGTCGCATAATTTTACATAATGTATGTAATAGTATAATTAACAAATTACCTAATATTATTATTTATATTAAATCTATATTCAAAGATGACAATATAATCTTAGATTATAATTAGGGGAGGGAAGGGGGTAGTGGCCGAGGACGTGGGTAGTGACCGTTTTAATTAACGCTTAAATGGTGATTGATAGGATAACAAGTTCTATATACAGTATTTAGATAATCCAAATATCTATAATATATAGTAAATTTTTTTTTTTAATAATTAATTAATTACTCTAATTTATTATATAATCATTTTTTGTCAAATTTTGACAAAAAACATGATTATATATATTTATGCTTATTTATATGTAAGAGTATGTGTATATATAATTAAATCATTGAATCAAATAAGGTGCGTATGCATCATCAATATAATTATGTAATATTACATAATTAAAAAAATATAAATCGAATACATTACGAGACACCTATCGCATTTTCTGGTACTAGCGGCCACTACTAGAGCCTTGCCTGATTTTAGTGCTTTTTTTAATGCCTAATCAAACGTTTATATTATTAGGATAAACACTTTATATGTAAAAGTGAAATCACAGTATTATAGAAATATATGATTTCTAGTTAATTCAAAAAAAGAAGAGCCTAAAATGCAGTATTTATCGATATATTAGAAATCTTCTGAGGCATATTAATTATCGGCCACTACCCCTTCCCTCCCCTACTACCATATTTAATATAAAGTAGATAATTAAAATATAGTAATCGTAGTATTTAAATAATGTATAAAGTTATAATATAGTATTCATAAGGAATACTATTATAATAAAGTTAAAGGTTAAAATAAAATAAGTGTAAATATATAATAAATTTAAATATTGTGTTTGTACTATTATAATAAAATGAAAAGTTAAAATAAAGTAAGCGTACAATTATAATTTTATATTATTATATTATACACAAATAGTATATATATATTATTTAGTGTAGCTCAAACCAATGTCATTTATATTCGAGTGAATACCCTCCTATAATATATAGGTACTTACTATGGTGTATTATAGTATATATATATATATATATATATATATATATATATATATATATATATATTATAGTATAATATAGTATATTATTTACAATGTATCATACATATTTATTATTAATAATTACTACATTTATTAGTAGGTATGTTTCATTTATTAGTACTAATAAACATACTAAGCCTGCGCGGGTGGTTTCATAGTAGGGATGGTGTGCAGTTCGTTGGTAGTGATGGTGGAAGCGTAGATAATCATTATCATTATGATGAATCATTCTAAATAATTGATATATTAATGCATCATCGCTATCGATGAATCATCCGCTCGATGAGTCATATATCCGGCATAACCGTCAATATACCGTATACGGTATTGTACTTTGCCCGAGTATTACATAATTCACGATAGTAATAATTACACAAACTAGTATTACATTAGTATTATGGTTACGCGATGTTATTGCATAACTCCCTCGTGTGAATAACTCGACTCCTAACTCGACTTACGTAATACGAGGTGGTGGCAGCTTCGTGTGAGGTCCCTGCTCCCCCACCCCACCACCCCACCCCCTCGGTACACGATATCAATCGGTTATTACGAGAATGTGCGGCGAACTCTATGAACTCTGGATCGTAATCGTACCGCTAGGTGGTCGTAGTGGTAGTCGATATCGTAGCGTTACGTAACCCGTGCAGTTATACGGTAAGTACGCGAGCACTTAGCGATCGTTCGGCTGAATATCAGTCAGATAATGCTGAGCAACTCAGAACACCTATAGGTATAGATATAATATATATATATATATATATATATATATTATAGTATACTATAGTATAGCGTATAATAAGTCACAATTAGACTGTCAGTTATTAGACTATAGTTTGGGTATACCCTATAGTTAGGTAGGGGGGGGGAGCGATAATTCCTCGAAGTTTAGCACGGAGATAATACGAGATTTAACATGGTAATTTAAAAATGAAACACGCATGGCATGCGCTCGACGTGCGTTAAGGGTGATCATAGAAAAAAAGTTTTTTTGGACACATTGCATCTTATAGCTATTGAAATTTAAGAATATATGTATACTTCAATTTTTTTTTTATTCATTTTTGACAACACGACATACTGTCAATCTTTTTTTTAGTCATTTTTTACGATTTTTTACATGTACACTGTACAGTGTCCTGTTAAAATACCAAGAAATGTCCAGGAATTTTTTTTTTTAATTCTATTTTTTATATTTTCTATTCCATTATTATAAAATAAATAGTGTGTTAAGATTTGATAACAAATTATTCATAACAAAGGTTTCAAATACTTCTTTTTTTATACGCGCGACGTGCGTTAAGGGCGATCATAGAATATTGAAAATTAACAGATTAACATTGACTATGTTTTTCTTAATAAATATACAATTAAAATGAAGCACACACATTTTTTTTTTATTAATCTAAGGTCACACGACAGCCTCGTGAAGTTTAATATGTAGTTAGATACAAATATTGCTATATAAAAATAAATTATAAAAAAATAAGTATTTGAAACCTTTGTTATGAATAATTTGTTATCAAATTTTAACACACTATTTATTTTATAATAATGGAATAGAAAATATAAAAATAGAATTAAAAAAAAAATTCCTGGAAATTCCTTGGAATTTTAACAGGATACATGTAAAAAATGACTAAAAAAAAATTGAAGTATACATATATTCTTAGAATTTCAATAGCTATAAGATGCAATGTGTCCAAAAAAACTTTGTTGTCTATGATCACCCTTAACGCTTCTACCCCACCCTTCTATGAGCACGCCTTGCGTCGCATGCGCGTCACCATTCATTCTCTCTTGACCACGTGACCATCCATTACCTATAGGTTTATGTATACATAGTACACACATTATATATGTATACACCGTATATATGTATACTATACAGACATTTAGCTCATACACACTCAAATACTCGATAACTCAGATATCCGACAAACTCCTGCATATATGTATATATATATATATATATGTATGTATATGTGAGATAATACTTTTCCCGAAAGAATTTTCTAAATATACTTAGGAAAAAAACTATATATATGTGTGTGTGTGGGTGTATGTGTGTATAGGTAATTGATTACGATGTATATATATATATATATATATATATATATATATTTATGTTAATAACATATTTCTTAGTAAAGCTAACATTAATGTATTAATACAAATCAATACAATATACTAATGATATTGTATATCGTATACGGCATATATATATATATATATATGACCTACTTATGTCGGGTATAATGCATGCTTATAGTACAACCACTTGGGTTTATTGTGTACACAGTTTGTACTACAAACCTCAATGTGTATACATATATATATATATATATATATATATATATATATATATATATATATATATATTACATATATGTAAAACAATCTCGTAAAATACATCTGCTACTAATTTATAATAAATAAATAGCGTTATGATATAAGTGATTAGGAAAAAATCTGATTTTGTTATGACATTTTTTGTAAACTTGGGGGGGTAATTGCCCATGGGCAATATTGTGCACAATGTACACCTTAATAAGGCACTGCAGTGCACAGCATGCTCCTTGACCTTAACTTTATACATATTATGTAATATTATGTATACATAGTATATATATATATATATATATATATATATATATATACTATTATGTAAGCTATATGTTCACTAAGGATAAATGTAGATATATATATATATATATATATATATATATATAATAAGTGGTATCGATGGACACGTGGTATTGTTGTGGGGCATTGTCTGCTATAGGGTATTACGTAATATCACATCGTAGCCGACACGATAACGTCGTACGGGAACAATAGATCATGATAATGTAGTTTTCTTTCCTTTGTCATCGCGTACTGCGTACAAAATGTTCAATACAAATATCCGTCGTCACTGGAAGGTCACCATGATATATATATACACACATACGCACACACATACACACACACATACACACACAATGTAGGTCGGTGATATATGTCTACCTCGATACATCCACATATTTATCTTCACGTATCGACTACATTGTTAGAAATAAATGGTATAACATTGATTAAAAAATGGTATAACCCCGTGGCGTCCTGGTATACCATTTACGGTATAACTAAAAAAAACAAATGTTATACTATATAATTTGTGATCTTATACCATTTAAATTAAGCTAGCTTATAGCTATATGGTATAACTAAAAAAAACAAATGTTATACCATATAATATGTGATATTATACCATTTAACGTAATTGTATGGTATAACTCGTATTTGCATATGTTATACCATATAATTCATAATGTTATACCCTTATTTTTAACAGTGTATCACCCCTATAGAGGCCCGTGTACCGGGGTTGTAACACTACGAGGTCTAAAGTCACCCGCGGGACATTCGCAAATAGCTACCGTTTTATATAACCGCGATTATTACTCGCAAATTCACGCGAATTTCCGCCCGAAGTAGTATCTTCTCAGCTTAACGTATAACCTAAGAGTTTACACATACACACACATATATATATATATATGTGTGATCTCAAAAAAAACATTAGAATTAAAAACATGTTCGCACTATAGTATTAAAACAAAATCTAAAAATATAATTATATTATTGTATATTGTTTTATATTGTCTTTTTTCACATTACACTATCATGATATCATGTTTATGCATATTATATAATAATACCTATTAGTTTGTATTTGTATATAAGCAGTATTAACATATATGTCATATTGTTAGTAAATATTATAAATGTTTCTCTTTCTCTAATATTTAACTATGAATTCTTATTCACGAAAAACAACTTTTATTTTTATTAACTGTAGGGAGAGAACGGAGTAGTGGCCGATAATGTATATGTCTCAGCATACTTCTAATATATCAATAAATACTGAATTTTAAGATCTTATTTTTTTTGAATCTACTATAAATTATATAGGTTTAGAATACTGTGATTTCACTTTTATATATTACTGAATATTATTAATTATTTATTAGGCATTAAAAAAGGCATACAAAAGCATTAAAATAAAGCAAGTCCGGGGTAGTGGCCGATAGTATCAGAATATGCAATAGGTGTCTCGTAATTTATTCGATTTATATTTTTTTAATTATATAATATTAAATAATTATATTTATGATGCATACTAACCTTATTTGATTCAATGATTTACTTATATACACACACACTCACACACATAAATAAGTATAAATATATATAATCATGTTTTTGTTAAAATTTGACAAAAAAATGATTATGTAATTAATTAGAGTTATTAATTAATTATTTAAAAAAAAAAATATTTTATATTATAGATATTTTGATTATCTAAATATTGTATATAGAACTTTGTATCCTATTTAGCACCATGTAAGCGTTAATTAAAAAGACCACTACTCCGTTCTCGGCTACTACCCCGTTCCGTCCCCTATAAATTTTATTTATATCTCATTTATTATTGTAATTTTAAATTTTATTTTGGTTTCTATTTTTTAAATTTGTATCATTTTTGTATGTGATTAACATTAATTAATCGTTTCATTATTTGTTTATATTACTATAACTTTAGTACCTATTATCTTTATACTTATTAATATTTTATTGTTTTATTAGAATGATAATAGAATCCATTAACCTATATAGAGGTTATACCTATAGGTTATAGGAGGTCTTGGTTATATACACCCTTTATACCCCGATATATAGCCTATATACCCCGGTATACACCATGTATACACAAGTATACACCCTGTATACCCCAGTCATGAAATACCGAGCATGCTCGACCTGGTAAGGTAAGGTAAGAGAAATTTAGCCTATGTAATAAAATTGGTAAAAGATAAGATTTGAGTATATCAAGTTTTTGTTGAGGTTTTAATAATGCTTTGGTTATTGATATTAATTAAGATGTTAACTCTATTACTATTGTATTATTTGTATTATCTATTGGTCCTATTTCGATACCTAAGTACTTTTATGTATCATTAATAGTCAAGGGTTTAAGGGAAATATTGTCAATTTCTATAAAGCTATATGGATTACAGATCCACTGCTTTTTCTCTAGGTTAATAACTTAAATAACATGCGATATACCTTTCTTATATTTAAGCTGAGTATTACAATTATTGTAAGCATATTTAATGCCTACTCTATGATTGTTTTCGGTAATCCAGCTCTATTAGCAATATAAATAATAGCATTATGAGAAACTGAGTCCAATGCCTTAGATACATCGAGTGAGCATATTTGTAAGCGACGCAGTGTTTGTTTATGTTGATATATAATATTATTTAATAAAAATATATTCTCAACAGTACTGTCTCTTCTAATGAATGCCTTTTGACGAGGATCCAACACTATGGTATTTTCAATAAGTTTAGCTAGTATTTTATAAAATAACCTATTTATTAATGATTACATACCTATATTACTATAGTAATAGGCCTACATTTTGAAGAATTTCTAGTATGTTTAATACAATTAGGTATTAATGAAGTAAATCCAGATTTAAATATAGATGGTGCAGTCGATGTTAATAAGTAAATGTTAGTAAATAATTTATTGATTATTGTATCGACTTCCAAAATAAATGTTTCACAGTTTAAAGAAGGATTAGATATATTAAATAGATTTTCCCAGTTATGATTGGACAGTTCAGTATTAAGTAGGTTACCTAAGTTAATTTTATTTTCATTTATATTTCTAATATTATTATATTCTCTATTTACGGTAGGTACCTTATCGATATTAAGTATATTAAATATTACAGAATGACCTGATATACCTGTATTAATATCACCATTTAATAAATCTATATTACTATTTGTTAATGTATTATCAATCAATGTTTTTTTCGATGTTGTCATCCAAGTGGGTATATTAATTGTACTGAGTAAACCTAGTTGTGACAAAATATGATTAAAACTTGATGTATGAGAATTAAAAATATCTAAAAAGTCAATATTAAAATCACCACAAATAAAATATATGGTACCTATATAATTAAATAGGTATTTAAAAAAAAATTATAAAATAAATCATTAAAAAGTTTGTATCGGAATTAGGTGCTCTATACAATCCAGTAAATATGAGTGGTTTAGCTTTATTTTTTAATTTTAATTTAATACTGATTATTTCAATATCATCATCAATATTTATGATATTATTTTAATATTTTATTATTTTACAAAATAATGTAAATTTATTTTCATAATGGGCAAATAAATGGCAATTAAATATTTCATTATCAAAATGTTCAGTTATGACTTTAGGGAAGGTTACTCATTCAAAATATTTTATAAATAATATTCAATTAGAAAAGTTACTTTTTATAAAGATTTAGGAATAATATTTGAAAATAACCTTTTATTTAATAAACATATTGATTATATTTGTAAAAAAACGTATTTTTCTTTGAATTCAATTTTTAGATGTATTACTACAACATCCTCTAGAACATTATTAAATGCATATACAATTTATTGCAGACCAATTTTAGAATATGCATCCATAATTTGGTCACCTTTTTCAAAGATTAGTAAATTTCGTAATCTAATAGACCAAATTGAACGAGTGCAACTATTATTTACTAGAAGATTAATTACAACATGCGTAGGAAATACAAATTCATCAAATATTAATTATAAATCATATACAGATAGATTGGGATATTTTAAATTAGAATCATTTGAATTTAGAAGATTAAAAATAGATCTAACCACAATTTTTAAAATTTCAAATAAATATACATATATAAATATATCTGATATCCTTAACATTTCGAATAATTGTAGAACTAGAGGTAATTGTAAAAAAATTAAATGTAATACATAATTATGATAATACAATTAAAAATATAATTAATAATAGATCAGTTAATATATAGAATTCATTAAATAATTATAATAAAATCTGTATCTTTTTCATCTTTTAAAAATAAAATAAACAAAATCTGTTTTGACAAACAACTTTTTTTTAACAGAAATTTATAATTTTATATTGATTTATGTTTCATTTTGTATCTTAATTATTGCATTATCTCTTCGGGTTTTTTTTTTAATTTGTTATAGATAAAATTTGGGTTTTTATAACTATATTTCAAATATACTATAATATAAAATTAATAATTCATTATTATTACAAATAAAGTGGGAAGTAGGGGAGAGTACTCGAATACCGATACCCTAACAATAAATCATTATAACTTTATTATTTCTCAATTAAATATTTCCAAATGTTATTTATAAGTATTAGGTATACTTAAATATATACCTATAGGTGTATACATATAATAGCTATTTTTAAATTTAATTTAGTTTGTTTAACTCTGAGATAACAGGGGTGTCGATATTACAGGCACTGCCTCGAATACCGACACCTTGGCACATAATATCGACACCCTAAATATATCGATATTAGATATACCATATATTTTTTAATATCCACTATCCAATCAGAATTAAATGCGCGTTACTTTTAGTTAACACACGCAATTCATACGTTGTTGTCCTATAATTAATTTTCGAAAATATTTATTAATCTATATTATATTATAAATATTAAGTTTTACATTACATAATGTGAATATTGTACGTACATAGGAGTTTTATATATTTTCTGAAAGACTATTTAATTCCAAGTAGAATCAATTCCAAGTGTATGTGTATATTATTGGGTATGTCATATTAATTTATGAATATTATCATAATGCACTCAAATTATAAACAAATAACGCTGATTGGTTAAAGGGTGTTGATATTACGTGCATTTATAATCACCCTATAGGGTGTCGGTAATATGAAAATGTATCTTGCTTAGGTAAACTTCAATAACTTTGTAACAAATTATGAAAAATACAAAATCTTTTCGGCACATTGTAAAATATAATTAGATCTATACGATGTATTTAAAATATTTAAAATATATAAATTTTCAAATGATTGAGAATCGATATTGTACTTAAAAAATTCATAAATTTAAAGTTATAACGAATAAATCAGTTTTTGTTTATAATTAAAAAAATATAAATATTAAAAAAAAATATACTTTTATGAATTTGAATTATATTGATTAACATTTCATACATTAATTATTTTTTGATTGGAATTATATTTTAAGAGATCTCTAAGGTGTCGATATTACATGCATGTCGATATTAAAGCACTCTTCCCTATTATTTTATGTTTGTTTGTTATGTATTATATTTTTGTTTTATATATATTTTGTATATATGTTTCAAATGTATTATATTCTAAAATACAATATTAATAATGTACTCTTATTTAAGATTATAGTGATAAGTATTATATTGTTTGTTTCTTAATATTATTGGTTTGTTTTGTTATTAACGTGTTCTGTTTGTGTATATGTATATTGGTTTATTTTATTGTTAACGTGTTCTGTTTATATATATATATATATATATATGTTTCAGATTTATTATACAATTAAAATATAAAATTAATAATGTACATCCTACTATTATTACAGATGTTGGTAAGTATTACATTATTTTTTTGTTTCATTTAGTATTGGTTTAATTGATTTTTAACATGTTCTGTTTATAATATATTTAAAATTTACCATTTAAATATTATACTATATAACTAATAATTTATTATTAATACAGGGTACAAAGATAAGAAGAATTCTATAAAATTAAAGTAGACATTGAATATTTCGATGCCACTTACAAAATAATGTATTTTATTTCTATTTTGATTATTTTATTTCTATTTTTATCATTTTTAGTTTATTTTTTTATTTTACTATATGATTGATTTCTACTTTCGATTATTTTTCGTTTATTTTTACGGTAACTGTAAAACATTTTAATTTCTTTAATTTTTTAATTTCGTATTATTCTTTGTTTATTTCTATAACGTATGTTATAGTTAGCAAATATTTATACTTTATACTTTTGATTATATGTTCGGCTATGTATTTGCTTAAATAAATTGTCAATCAATCAATAGCAATTGATAAACCTTTAATGAAGAACAGTCTAAATATGTTTTTGTACAAATAAAAACACCACCACCTCTTTTTCTTTTTAATAAACGGACGGTTTGAAAGACATTATCATTTTTTAGATACATTGATGGATTGTCTTTATCAGTCAATCACGTTTCAGTAAATATTAAAATATCTGGTTTAACTATTAAAGTATCCATAAAAATAATAAATGTATCAATATTCTTATTGAAACTTCTTATATTTAAGGTCATTATTGTTAAATTGAATTTTATATTTAATTTATTATAATCATTAATATTATAATAATTAATAAAGTTTGTATTATTCATTTGTAAAAAAATTACCCCTTCCTGTTTCCACTATGTAGATTTAATAACTAACATTATATAAATGATAAATATATATATATATAAATTAAATATATTTATAAGAATTATAAGAATAATCAATTTTAGTTAGGATATTTTAGTACCTATATAATGTTGAAAAAATGTAATACTGAATAAGCCTGAATTGAAATGAAAAATAAATAAAAATATAAAAAATATATAAATATGTAATACTTATATATGTAAATTCAATAAATTTGAAATATTAATTAATTTTACGAATATAAAATTTATAAAGTAAATATAATCAATGAAGAAAAGAAAAAAATCAAAAATAAAGTATACACAATATATTTAATTTAATTAATATGCATCTGATTGATCAATATTTTTAATTGCGATTATTGATTTTAAATCTTATATATATATATATATATATATATATATATATATATATAATCATATGTATATAGTCATATGTATGTAATGTGTGGGTAATTCCAGAAGTACTTCTACATATCGAGACAATTGTCCCTTTGTTTACACGATAAGTTTCATTATAAGAGTAATACATAAATAGTAATATTATATTATAATGACTTCCTGTTTACATATGTTTGATATAAATAAATAAAATATATAACATAATTTATTAAAACAATTATGATATAATTAATTAAATGATAATATAATAATATATAGGGATCCCTATCGATAACAATTAACATGATAACATTATGAAATTAAAAAAGATAATATATATATATATTAAAATAATATAAAGTAGTAACATAAATATGAACTAAATAGGAGAGAGCCTACAATTAGAACAACTACACATTTTAAATAACATATATAAAACCTACATATATATGGGAAACATGCAATATTTGTTAAAATAGCACATTATTAGAGCACTCAACACAATTCAGTGATACGGAAATAACACAGGACAACATCACACATTTCATAATCGCTCGATAACAATATTCGAACATGAACAACAATGGGACGACGATTACATTATCAGAAATAGCAGCGATATTTCTCTAGTATGCTATATAAACTAATGGCCAGCCATTGCATGGAAGATATTAAATTAAATAAGCGGTAGCAAAAGATAAATATGATATTATCTTTGTATTGGATACCCTCAGAAATAGTCAATATAAATATGATGATATATCAAGACACTATATCAATTATTAGATCATCTGATGGAGATAGGGGAAAGTAACCGAATACGGACACTCTCGGTATATCAGAAACCATAAATCCTACAAAAAATTATTTAATGAATAAAATATTCATAATTATATAAATAGTCTAAAAAAGTATTTTTTATTTTTTAATTATATAAAATATAGCTGATATATCCAATAAACTGATTTTATTATTACGATTTTTAATTTATGAAAAAAAATGTCAACTTAAAACCTTCTCAAGAATATACAAATGTATCGATACATTTAAAATAAATCATACTAAAAATTATATATATAAAAGTTATATATTTATTTATCAAATATTCATTAAGTTATAAGCATATATCTAGAGGTAATATAAGTCCCTAATACGGACACTCTAGATGTCTTAATACGGACACCCTATAACCAATGTGTGCGCAGCGTATGAACTATTTTGATATTCGTTATAATATTAATACCACTAATAAAGCTAAATCTAAAATTTGTATTATTTAGATACTTAAATATAAAGATACTTATTGTATTATTGATTAATAGAATAATAAAAATTAATAAATTAATTACTAATTAAATTACATTAAATTATTCATAAAATTAATTATAAATAATGTAATTGTAATTTACCAGATTGGTTCATCAATAATATATAGTTTATATAGTGGTATATAGGGTGTCCGTATTCGGACATGGGTACCTAATACAGACATTGTCCGTCGGACACCCCCGTTATCTATGGAATTAAAAGATTAAATAAAATTTTAAAATCACAATAATATCTATAATCATATGATATTAATATATTGTAATTTTTGAATAAAAATAATGAGTCATAAAATGTTAAGACCATTTATTGTTAAAGTGTCCGTATTAGGTTACTTTCCCCTACATCATTATTTGATACCACTACTGATATTCTAAAAGGATATATGATAGAGCGATTTCTGTTTACAATATGAATTATCCATATATGGTCATTATATATTTATCATGTGTTTACGATAACACAATAAAATAAGCAGAAGGTAGGGACTACCTACTATCGCATGCGATACATATTACATATTCTGATTATTCCCGATGATATAGCAGTCATTTCAGATAGCTTAAAATGTGCTAACTTTTTGCCGCATAAAATAAAGAAGCTGCAAAGGATATCGGTCTACAGATAAAGACTGGAAAATCTAAGTATATGTCAAAAAAGATACACATTTTATAAAAACTCTATGTGGAGATGATATTAAGAAAGTTGACGATTTAAAATACATGGAAGTTACTTAGGAACATCCGAACATGACGTAGCTATGAGGATTTGTCGAGCTCGGGCAGCGCTCGATAATGTGCACACGATATGCAAATAAAATCTATTCAGTAAGAAACAGTTTTTAGAGTAGACATCGAATATGTTCGTGTATTCGACCGATCATCAGCGTAGACTCTAACGAATAAGCTCGAGAACAGATTGACGGATACTAAACAAGGATGCTACGGGCAGCGCTAAATAGAAGCGGTAGAGAATATCTAACTACAAGGTATGCTATGGAAATATTCCGAAGATCTATAGAATGATACAAGAGTAAAGACTGCATATTTTAAATATTGATTGCGAAGTAAATAGAAACTTATAAGAAATGTACTATTATGGGAAACACTTCATGGAAAATTAAAACATTGAAGAACGCCAAAGAGGTATATATCACAACTGGAAATCGACACTGTATATAGGATATACTACTTCCGCTGAAACTAAAACTGTAAAGAGCGATAGAGTAAACTGGAAAAAATGAGGCATGGCTTGTCGAGAAACTTAATCTAGAAGAACATATATGTATATATATATATATATATATATATATATATATATATATATATTATTACAATAATTAAAAATAAAAAGTTGGAATATAAATATAAATGATAAAACATAATAAAATACGATTATAGTTTTATTTAATTAAATATATAATTGTATAAACAATAATGTAAAATGAATAATAATTTTATTCAAAATTTAAAATTGAAGATGATTGATAATAACAAAAATATTTAAGTTTAAGAAGATAAATATTGATAACTGTGTATAGCGAGGATATAGACTAGACTATCAGTATGTAATGTATAATACATATATTATTATACAATTAACTTTCAAATAGAACTATAGTTCTATATATATATATATATATTAATATATTTACTAAATAATAGATAATGAATGCATATGTATATGTATATTATTTCGTAGACTTTTTAAATTATATAAAAAATAATATATACAATTTGTTATCTTAAAACATTTTATAAGCAAAATATAATTGTCCTGTATTTACATAAAGATATAAAAATATAACATCTATTTTTCTTGAAAAATAAAGTGCGTTAATCCGTAGTTAAGTTACTCGTATATATTCTAATAAATATTGCAATATTTATTAGAATTTAAAGAATCCCATATTTTAGTTTGTAGACTTTAAAATGTATAGAGTAATATATCCATCACTAAACTCAAATTGTGAATTCTTAATAATATTATATGTATTACAAAATATCAAATTCTTTTTAAAATACTGTTTCTAATCTTTAGAAAATAATAAGATTTAAGAGTTTGGATGATAATTATTAAACCGATATCGATGAGAGCATCATAACAACTTTATTTGCAACTTCTAAATAATCATAGAAATATTTACCACAAATATTCTATACATTATTTACTAGATTAATGCCAACACAAGTTTATAATTTGACATAAATTATATTAGCAATAGTCTCATTTCTCAAACGTAATTTAATATGTAAAATTTTCAATAGGTATTTTAAATGTTGAGTTTCTAACAGGCATTATAATTAAATTAAGAATATTCCAGATTTTCTTAATTAAATTATAATTATCTAGAGATTGCGATTAAATTCCTGTTTACTTTTCCTAATAACAGTTATTTATTTCTTCATTCTTATATTATTCATAATTTAATAATTTTATTTTTCATTAATTTGATATATTATTTTATTTATTTACAAGCTATTTTTATGATTATAAATCTATTTTTATCTATTTTAAATCAACGTAAATTATTTTTATTTTTATTTTTTATAACTATTTTTTTTAAATATTTTTATATATTTTGTTATTGTTTAAAGATCTCTTATCAAGCAACAATATTCATAAACCTTATTAACATATGTTATACATAAATGCAAAGATTTATTAATATACTATAGGATATTATTTATTTATACCATAGTATAAATAGATGAGATATCAGTATTATCTAATTTATCTTTAAAATGGAGATATTATATACACTGTTAATCTATAATTTCTTATTACTAGTTATTTGTCACACTCTATTTTATTATAAAGATGGGAGATATTCAGTAAAATCATATTTTAACATTCCAGAAGATATATTATTCAAATTACATTATAAAAATATTATCAATTAAAGAAGAATAATATAATGTTATGCCGGTTAGATTATTAATAGCATGATTATGATATGATAATAAGGTTTATTAGCACTTATCAACGGTGTGACCACCCTCGTAGATGTATATAACAATATAGAACGGGAACAACAAATAGATAAATAAAATAAATAAATGAGATAAATAAATAAACAAAACAATAAAATAATATAATTTATAAAAATAGTAATGTTGTATGATTAAAAAAAGTGAATATATTACATTGAAGATATTTAGGCCTTGAGGTGTGTAATAAAGGACAGGTATGAATGGGCTGATCTAATAGGGGTAGTTGTAGAGTTCTATAAGGATGGAAAAATATAACTGAAGGCTCTTTTATGGTATTTCAGGTATGAGACATGAGGGTAAATTAGGGAAATGTCGGCATTTGAAAGCAATAAAGTTAGTAGGGAAGACAAATAAGATGAAGAAGTATAATATATTGATTTATAAGCGAGTTATATAAGGTGTAGAAGGGTATTTTTTTTAGGGAACCAGTTGAATAGGAGTTGTTGCGAGTCGGTAATGGAATGATCCAACCGATTAATGGAGAAAATGGTTCTTATAGATTCACGAATTATACGATTTAAATAGGATAATGAAGTAATAGGGAGATGATAGAGTAGGGAGTAGCAGTAGTCGATATGAGAGAGGACGAGTGCCTTTATGAGGACAGTAGTAAGAGGGCGATTTAAGTTCTTTCTTAGGCGACGAATTTTGAAGAGGTGATATTTAGCTGCTTTAGATATATTAACTATATGGTAATTAAAAGATAGGTTAGCATCAAAAGTAACACCACAATTTAGAACGGATGAGGATGGGATGATAGGGAGACCGTCAATTTCAACAGGAGGAAAATAATGATAGTTAGATGGGATATTTAGGAGTGCAGATTTTTAAGTAACTCTTCAAAATCTGCACTCCTAAACATGTTAAGTAGAAGGTTGTTAGAGAGAAGCCATGATCTGATAGTTAATGCACATTTACATAATGAAAGTTATATGTTAGTACATTGGAGGAGTTAGATAAGAAGTAATAGAGTTTAATATCATCAGCGTATATGTGATAGTGGACATCTGGAAATTGACCACAAATATCCATGTATAGGGAGGATGTATATTGAGAAGAGGAGGGGGGCGAGAACAGATATATGATGAACACCATAATGAAGAGGACGAGATTGTGTAGATAAATTGAAAATTTTCACGTATGATGATCGATTTAATATATAGGAAGAATACCATTTTAGTACGGTTCCACGTAGACCAATAATTTCTAATCTTTAAATAAGAATGAAATGACTTATGGAATCGAAAGCACACGAGATGTATAATACTATAAGTTGGCAGGAAATAGATTGAGATATTGTAGAGTATGTATTGTTTAGTATCTGTTGTAGGCTACAACTTGTAGTGCATTTCAGTGGAGTGTTCTCGTATAAATGCACTCTGAAATATATCATATAATTTGTTATCAGCTATAAAGCTATTCAATTGTATAGCAACAATTCGTTTTGCTGAGAAACGGGGTGATAGTTAGTAATTATATTAGGATCAAGTAAAGGTTTTTTGAGTATAGGGGTAATTATAGCATGTTAAATGAAGTTGGAAATAATGATAATATTAAGAATATAGGGGGATAGAGTATAATTTAGTTGTTTAAAGGCGGCTAGGTTAATTGTATCAGAAGAATGAGAAGAGGAAGACTTAGAGATACGATTAGATATTGTGAAAATATAAGGCATAGGATTTAGAAAAATATCATATAGAAAACATAGAATTTAGAAAAATATCATGGGGTTGGTTTACTAATACAGATGCACGGAATAGAGCTAATTGGTAGGAGAGATGAAATAGAAGAGCAGGTGCGAAGAATTTTATCAGTAAATATATTAGCGAATTCATAGTACAATTCATTTTTTGTAATATTAGGTATGTGAATTTTTTTTATAGGCATTGGAAAAAATGTAATAAATTAAGTTTATTTTAAATATCATTATTATTTATATTATCAATTTGTATATTAATGTTAAAATACCCACATATTAAAATTGGTTTATTATTTAGAATGTTAAAATGTACAGTAAAATAGTATACACTAATATATGATTATATATCTAAACTGAAATTCTACACATGGAATTAATAATTATATTATTAGCGATTAATTGAACTTAGTGGCTATATTATAATATAAACAATGAATTACTAGAAGACAAATTATAAATTGTATTAGCTTTAAAATAACATGTTAAGAATAGTCCAACTTCGCCACCACCTCTATGCTATATGGTTGTATGAAACCATGAATAACCTTGAAGATTGATAAAACACTCATTACGATCATTAAACAGGATTTCTAACATCGAATACATCAACAAATAATGTAAATAGTTGTAGGCGTGTATGAATGGTAGTGATTCATCGACTGTTGGCATTTAGTAGAAGAACGGATAATGTACGATTTTCATTATGTATAGTAGGTAACTTATTCATTAATTAACAGGTACAGAGACCATTAACGATTACATTATAGTTAAGTCTTTTAGGATCATTACAATACTTATGACCGCGATAATATACACTGTACATGTACATCATGTATATCCTGAACATAACACTGTACATTGTACATTGTACACTGTACAATATACGTTGTACATCTCATGTTAGTGTCAGCCTGACTAATCGCGTCGTTCCGAAACTTATTCAGTCGGGCTCAGAGTTTGCAAGGGTTGAGAAGTAGGCGTGGTTTATACGATATAATACATCATAGTCCCATTAGTTATGAGTGCGAGCACCACGCCCACATCATTAGTTATGAATCATTAGTTATGATGTATTACGTCACGTATTAAGTTAGTCTTCTCGATACTCCGTTATCCTCTTCTGAACCCCTATGTAGTAAGAAATAGACTGGTCACTTAACAGGGTCAAAGGTCATATATTATAACCTTTATACATATATGGTTAATTATAGGATGCAGGTGTCACGTGTTGTATCCGTATATTACCTCATCGCACATCATCATCATCATGTTTCGATGGTAATATTTAATGTATAATGTGCAGTATGTGAATTATGTGAATACGATGCGTGCGTGTGTGGGTATGTGTGTATGTATGTGTGTTGCGTGTGTGCGTGTGTATATTCATTGTATGTGTACCGTACAATATACATGCATGCATGAGTGTGCGATGCACAGTGAACAGTGTACACTGTACAATGTACACTGTTCATTGTACGTATGGAAATATCCATATATATATATATATATATATATATATATGTTTGTGTGTATGTGTGGTTGTATGTGTATCTGCCGACTAGTAATAGAGTATTGTTCTAAATGACATCACTGTATAGAACACGTCTAAGACAGGGGGTAGCGTAATTATCTCAAGGTCGTGTGCTCGCTGTTGGGCTCACCTACGTCGTAGCCGATGTGCTGACCACATAGATACACATGATGACGTAATCATCGCTCTGTTCGTAGCGATGTTACGTAATCGGGTGACGTAATCGGAGAGGGGCAACGCGTTATCATTGAAAGTAATGAACGTTATAATGGTCAACGTAACGGCCGATGGAATGTTCTCGAATACATCACCGGTTTCTTTCGTTATAACGAACGTATACGTCGATACGCGTGTATAATCAATGGCATGTCCTTAGTATAATGCCACCCCCACCCCCCCCCCCGATGTAATACCACCGAGGAATGATCATGTCCTCGATACTACCCTCGTTATTCCGCCACGCGTGTATGAAACGGATGCCCGCTGACCTGGATATAACACCACCCCGTATTGTACACGTATTGCGTGCGAGTTTACACTATCTATATATATAGTAGTATAATATAGTATACTATATATATATATATACTATACTATAGTATACTATATATATAGTAGTATAATATAGTATACTATATATATAGTAGTATAATATAGTATACTATATATATAGTAGTATAATATAGTATACTATATATATATATATATATATATATATATATATATACTATACTATAGTATACTACTATATATATGAATGAATGAATGAATGAAACAAATTTATTGGAGTATTACATATATGTTTGATTAACAAATCATAATAATAATAATATAATAGCTATAATAAAAACAAAAATTTCTCCAAAAGGCTACCAGTAAGTCATCGACTTTTATAAAGGCTGCCATCCTCTTCTTTCTCTTCATCTTATATCTTTAATTATTCTCTGAAATAAGTATTTTTTTTATTTTTCTTTTAAATATGTTAATGTTTTTACTTTTTTTATATTTTCATCTAGTTTATTCAATAATTTAATTCCAACTATTAATAAACTATTATTTGTTAAAGTAAATTTTTTATTTTTTATTTCATATTCATTGTTATTTCTTAGATTATAGTTATTGTTTTTATTAATGTTATTTTTGAATCTATTTTTATTTTTATACATGTAACATAATGTTTTATATTCAGTGATTTGCTTTATAGTAAGTGTGTTTGTGTATATGGGTAGGGGTTGTATATCTTTATTTGTATATTGTGAATTATAGGTTGTATTAGTTTTTTTAAGATATATTATTTTAAGTATTTTTTTTTGTATATTATATAGAGGTTTTATTATATTACTATAATTGTTGCCCCATATTTCTATCCCATAATGAAGATTAGATAAAAAAAGTGAATTATATAGTAACATAAGAATATGATGTGGTAATTCATTAGAAAATTTTCTAATCATATAAGTTATTTGTAAGATTTTTTTTTTTATTGATAATATATGTGTTTTAAAATTTAGTTTAGTATCTATTATAATACCTAGAAATTTATATTTATCTATTATTTGTATTTGTTGATTGTATATAGCGTAGTCAATATTAAAATTCGAAAATTCACGTGTTTTAAAAAAAAATATTATTTTGGTTTTTTCAGTATTTACTATTAATTTATTTTTTTTAAACCATATTTCTAATTTATCTAATATTTTTTTTGTATCATTTATTAAAACACTTATTTTATTGGCTGAAACACTAACTGATGTATCATCAGCAAATAAAATAGTGGTTATATTTATATCATTTTCTGTTAATAGTGTTATATCATTTATATAAATAATGAATAGCAATGGTCCCAGAACTGAACCCTGTGGTACTCCTATATTACTTATTAATATATCAGATAACTTATTATCAATAGAAGTTGTTTGACCTCTATTTAATAGGTAGCTTATATAGTAAACATTTAACATTAAATATATAGTATACATTTAACACTATACACTGTATATCAGTTCCCTTTTTAATGCGTGATTTTTGGGCAATTGCCTCCCACTAGTATTTTTTGCCTCCCCAGTTTTAAATGTTATCCCACAAAACATCATATTTTTTCATAATCAATTTTATCATAATCCTATTAATTTATTATAAATCAGTAGATGTATTTCACTAGATTGATTTCGTATATAATTGAAAATAAAATAATTATTTTTGGAATTACCACCTCAATATTGAATCCTTAGAAAATGCACCTATGTATGCTGTATACAGCAATGTAGTAGGGGAGGGAAGGGGGTAGTGGCCGATAATTAATATACATCAGAAGATTTCTAATATATCGATAAATACTGAATTATATATAATAGATTATATATAATTATATATAATAGAGCCTATAGGCTCTTATTTTTTTGAATTAACTAGAAATCATATAGTTCTAGAATAATGTGATTTCACTTTTATATATAAAGTGTTTATCATAATAATATAAACGTTTGATTAAAAAAGCACTAAAATAAGGCAAGGCTCTAGTAGTGGCCGCTAGTACCAGAAAATGCGATAGGTGTCTCGTAATGTATTCGATTTATATTTTTGTAATTATGTAATATTTAATAATTATATTTATGATGCATACGCACCTTATTTGATTCAATGATTTAATTATATATATACACATACTCTTACATATAAATAAGCATAAATATATATAATCATGTTTTTTGTCAAAATTTGACAAAAAATGATTATATAATAAATTAGAGTAATTAATTAATTATTTTTTTTTTAAATTTACTATATATTATAGATATTTGGATTATCTAAATATTGTATATAGAACTTGTTATCCTATCAAGCACCATTTAAGCGTTAATTATAACGGCCACTACTCCCTCCTCGGCCACTACCCCTTCCCTCCACTATACTACATTATATGCACTACAGTACATGCACTACATTATATGCACTACATTATATGCCCTACATTATATACAATACATTATATGTACTACATTATATGCACTACATTATACGTACTACATTATATGCACTACATTATATACACTACATTATATGCCCTACATTATATGCACTACAGTACATGCACTACATTATATGCACTACATTATATGCACTACATTATATGCACTACATTATATGCCCTACATTATATGCACTACAGTACATGCACTACATTATATGCACTACATTATATACACTACATTATATTCACTACATTATATACACTACATTATATTCACTACATTATATACACTACATTATATTCACTACATTATATACACTACATTATATGCACTACATTATATTCACTACATTATATACACTACATTATATGCACTACATTATATTCACTACATTATATACACTACATTATATGCACTACATTATATTCACTACATTATATACACTACATTATATGCACTACATTATATTCACTACATTATATACACTACATTATATGCACTACATTATATTCACTACATTATATACACTACATTATATGCACTACATTATATGTAATACATTATATATATATACTACATTATATGTAATACATTATATATATATACTACATTATATGCACTACATTATATTCACTACATTATATACACTACATTATATGCACTACATTATATTCACTACATTATATACACTACATTATATGTAATACATTATATGCACTACATTATATACACTACATTATATGCACTACATTATATGCACTACATTATATACACTACATAATATGCCCTACATTATATTCACTACATTATATGTACTACATTATATGTACTACATTATATGTACTACATTATATACACTACATTATATGCACTAAATTAAATGTACTACATTAAATGTACTACATAATATGTACTACATTATATGCACTACATTATATGTACTACATTATATGTACTACATTATATGCACTACATGATATGCACTACATTATATGTACTATATTATATGTACTACATTATATGTACTACATTATATGTACTACATTATATTCACTACATTATATACACTACATTATATTCACTACATTATATGCACTAAATTAAATGTACTACATTATATGTACTACATTATATGCACTACATTATATGTACTACATTATATTCACTACATTATATACACTACATTATATTCACTACATTATATGTACTACATTATATGCACTACATTATATGTACTACATTATATACACTACATTATATGCACTACATTATATGTACTACATTATATTCACTACATTATATACACTACATTATATTCACTACATTATATACACTACATTATATTCACTACATTATATACACTACATTATATGCACTACATTATATTCACTACATTATATACACTACATTATATGCACTACATTATATTCACTACATTATATACACTACATTATATGCACTACATTATATTCACTACATTATATACACTACATTATATGCACTACATTATATGCACTACATCATATGCACTACATTATATGTACTACATTATATGCACTACATTATATACACTACATTATATGCACTAAATTAAATGTACTACATTAAATGTACTACATAATATGTACTACATTATATGCACTACATTATATGTACTACATTATATGTACTACATTATATGCACTACATGATATGCACTACATTATATGTACTATATTATATGTACTACATTATATGTACTACATTATATGTACTACATTATATTCACTACATTATATACACTACATTATATTCACTACATTATATGCACTAAATTAAATGTACTACATTATATGTACTACATTATATGCACTACATTATATGTACTACATTATATTCACTACATTATATACACTACATTATATTCACTACATTATATGTACTACATTATATGCACTACATTATATGTACTACATTATATACACTACATTATATGCACTACATTATATGTACTACATTATATTCACTACATTATATACACTACATTATATTCACTACATTATATGCACTAAATTAAATGTACTACATTATATGTACTACATTATATGCACTACATTATATGCCCTACATTATATGCACTACAGTATATGCACTACATTATATGCACTACATTATATACACTACATTATATTCACTACATTATATACACTACATTATATTCACTACATTATATACACTACATTATATTCACTACATTATATACACTACATTATATGCACTACATTATATTCACTACATTATATACACTACATTATATGCACTACATTATATTCACTACATTATATACACTACATTATATGCACTACATTATATTCACTACATTATATACACTACATTATATGCACTACATTATATTCACTACATTATATACACTACATTATATGCACTACATTATATGTAATACATTATATATATACACTACATTATATGTACTACATTATATGTACTACATTATATGTACTACATTATATGTACTACATTATATTCACTACATTATATACACTACATTATATGTACTACATTATATGCACTACATTATATGTACTACATTATATGCACTACATTATATGTACTATATTATATTCACTACATTATATGCACTACATTATATACACTACATTATATGCACTACATTAAATGTACTACATTATATGTACTACATTATATGTACTACATTATATGTACTACATTATATGCACTACATTATATGTACTATATTATATGTACTACATTATATGTACTATATTAAATGTACTACATAATATGTACTACATAATATGTACTACATTATATGCACTACATTATATACACTACATTATATGCACTAAATTAAATGTACTACATAATATGTACTACATTATATGTACTACATTATATGCCCTACATTATATGTACTACATTATATTCACTACATTATATGCATTAAATTAAATGTACTACATTATATGTACTATATTATATGTACTACATTATATGTACTACATTATATGTACTACATTATATGCACTACATTATATACACTACATTATATGCACTAAATTAAATGTACTACATAATATGTACTACATTATATGTACTACATTATATGCCCTACATTATATGTACTACATTATATTCACTACATTATATGCATTAAATTAAATGTACTACATAATATGTACTACATTATATTCACTACATTATATACACTACATTATATTCACTACATTATATGCACTAAATTAAATGTACTACATTATATGTACTACATTATATGCACTACATTATATGTACTACATTATATTCACTACATTATATACACTACATTATATTCACTACATTATATGCACTAAATTAAATGTACTACATTATATGCACTACATTATATACACTACATTATATTCACTACATTATATGCACTAAATTAAATGTACTACATTATATTCACTACATTATATACACTACATTATATTCACTACATTATATGCACTACATTAAATGTACTACATAATATGTACTACATAATATGTACTACATTATATGTACTACATAATATGTACTACATTATATGTACTACATTATATTCACTACATTATAAGCACTAAACACATATTATGTGTATGTGTTATTAATGTACACACGCCTCCTATAGATTATTGACGTGTTATGGGTGTGTGTGTGTGTTTGTGCAGGGTCGGTGCGAATATTCACGCACCGAAATGTGCGAATAGCGTGTGTGTGTGCGTACGAGTAGCGTAACCGGTGCTGAATAATTGATAACATGCTAAGGATAAGGAGGCAGCACGGACGCAAGTTTGTGAATAAAGTGATGATGTTATGATGTGATGATGCTGATGTTGGTGGTTGTGCTGGTGCTGGTAGTGGTGGTAGTGATGTTGGTGGTAGTGGTGGTGGTGGTTGACGTGGTGGTAGTGGTGGTGGTGGTTGCGGTGGTGGTAGTGGTGGTGATAGTGATGGTGCTGGTAGTGGTGGTAGTGGTGTTGGTGGTAGTGGTGGTAGTGATGTTGGTGGTAGTGGTGGTGGTGGTTGACGTGGTAGTAGTGGTGGTGGTGGTTGCGGTGGTGGTAGTGGTGATGATGATGATGATGATGATAATGATGATGGTACTGATGATGATACAGATGATGATTATGATGATGATGATGGCTATGATAATGATAATGATAATGATGATGATAATGGTGATGATAATGATGGTGATGATGATGATGATGATAATAATTATGATACTGATGATGAATATGATGGTTCTGATAATGGTGATGATAGTGATGATGATGGTGATGATGATGATGATGATGATGATGATGATACTGATGGTGATGATGATGATGATACTGATGGTGATGATGATGATGATACTGATGGTGATGATGATGATGGTGATGATGATACTGATGGTGATGACTAGTATAATGGTGATGATAATGATGGTGATGATGATGATGATGATGATGATGGTGATGATGATGATGATGATACTGATGGTGATGATGATAATGATGGTGATGATGATGATGATACTGATGATGAAGGTAGTTGACAAATACACATATTAATTAGTATGATTGATTATATGTATTATAACATTATTATATGTATATATAAGCGATATTTAATCAACTCGCTAATGTTAATTATTTATATTTAATAATTGTAGCTCCGAAACTCACAACAACTTTTTACGAGGGGACTGCCTACTCCAGCTCCTCCTCAGCCTCCTAAGCCAGATGATGACGCATGCTGCGATGATCATGATTATGATGATCCATTTTGTCTGGCATCTCTGTTTCGTATCGATTTTAGAATAGTTTCCAGTAAGGCCGCCAGACGTCGCCATTAATAATGCAGCGACCCCTGGCGTTCGTTTCCTTCGTTAATTAAATATAGCCTCGGCTTTATCGTCATGCTTCCGCGTGTTAATGGTGCGCGTGTGCGAGTCGTGGTGCGCCGGGCGCACCGTAGTGTGCGAGTGCGACTAATCATAAGGGACCTCTGGATCTAATCGGGCGTTAGTATGCACGGAATCTGCTTATTACAACGGTAGCACATTAAAGAAAGCGAGGCCCCCCACACGCTTTCATCGTGTAGCACGCGCGCGCTTTCATTTATTTAATAAATGCTTTGATATCGTAGTCGTCGTCGTCGTCGTCGTTGTTGTTGTTGTTATTGTTATTAGGAGAACGTGCGTGAACGTACGTTAATTCGCGATAATTGCGCGCGTGAAACCGAGGACGAACATGTCCTCGCGATTTAACTCGTCTACTTGATTAGATGCTAGTCACGCACGAATATAAGCGCGGCTACGTGTATGCGTATACGTATGTGTATGTGTGTGTACGCGTGTGTGTATGTGCGTGTATGTGTGTGTATGTGTGTGCGCGTGTGTGAAAGGGTTATGTCTCCCCTACGTCCTATTCGTTAGTATTCTCTTTACTATCGTAAGATATCTACACCCGTTCTCCCGTTTCCCTATCTCCCGTCGATGGTATACCATATATGCATGTTTGCGCGTGCGGCTATTCGATAGAGAAACGCGCAGATAGCTCGCCATGTTTAGACTGCAACTGTAGTTATAACAGCTTGAAGCATGTATATCTTAAGTGTATGCTATAACATGGGTATAGTATACTGCGAGGATGCCGAACTCGCTGCAGAAGTTTCTAATGTATAGGGGGAAGTCTCCGATTACCGACCCCCTCCTAATACCGACACCCTCTCGTATCTCAGTAACTATAAGATATATACACAAATTATGTATACATGAACTGTTCGTAATTTAATGATATATATTAATAAGTATTTTGTTTTAAAAAGTATTCAATCTTACAATTGTTATTTGATAACATGTAATATTATCTTTTTTCTTTTTAAATATTTGAATAATAACATTTTTTAAATCATTTTAAATACTTTATTAATTAAAAGAAAACTTAATACTGCGCATAATATTGTAGATCAATACAATGTTCATAACAACTATACAAATAATTTAATTTGAATAACTATTAACCAATATATTTTAACTATAGCAACCCATATGATTTTCCTATTACCGACCCCATGTGATTTATAATATCCAATCAAAATAGATCCGTATTTTACTTTAAAATATGTCGTTAGTTGTTTTTGTATCATTGATATAGATTTAGGATTCATGGTTCCAGTTGATTATATATATATATACTGATTAATAAATAAATATTAAATAATAACATATACTATTTTAATATAATTACTATAAAGTTTAAATTTAAATTTAATATTACTATTAAAACATAAATGTAATACAAAATAAATTGCGTGAATGTTATAATTAATTATATTTATGTATATCTACTATTTTTATTGGATATTATAATACTACAATTATTTATACCACGATTATTTGAGGGGGTCGGTAATAGGAGAAGGGGTCGGAATTAGGCACATGTATCCGATTACCGACCCCCTGTTTATTCTTGTAAATATAATGATATCAAAAATTTAAAATAGCAACATTATTCATTGTCATAATATTACCCTAATTACAAAATTTCAAATAAATATATTTAATATTGAATAAGTTATTACAAATAATCATGTAGGGGTCGGTAATCGGAGACTTTCCCCTACACGTAAGGCTATAGCCATTATTTAATATCGGAGATCGCCATGCTATTTTTATGTTCAGCATATACCATATATATAGTACTATAGTACTATATGTAGTATAATATACTAAACTCTATAGTAATACCTGTAGGCATACATGCCCTGTAGGTATTACACTAGCGTCTACTTCAGGTGTTATTCCGTTATTATTCTACAGGGGAAAGTGCTCTAATTACCGCGTTAGTGGTATTATGATATGCCGTGTAACCGAGCGCTAGTTAAATATAGATATACGCAACTCATGTTTATCGCATTCGCATAGTTGTATTATATATATATATATATATCTGTCTGTATTTTACTTTTTTAGTAGGGGAAAGTAACCTAATACGGACACTTTAACAATGAATGGTCTTAAAATTTTATGACTCAATATTTGTATTCAAAAATTACAATTTATTAATATTATATGATTATAGATATTATTGTGATTTTAAAATTGTATTTAATATTTGTATTCAATAGATAACGGGGGTGTCCGTATTCGGTACCCATATCCGAATACGGATACCCTGTGTTATAATACGGACACCACATATAACCTACCACTAGATAAACTATATAGTATTGATGAATCAATGAGATAAATTATAATTACATTATTTATAATTAATTTTATGAATAATTTATTATAATTTAATTAGTTAATAATTTTATTATTTTTATTATTTTTTTAATTAAAAATACAATTTAAGTATCTAAATAATAACATTTTTAGAATTAGCTTCATTGGTGGTATTGATATTATAATTTACGCGATTTTTATGAAAATCAGAATAGTTTACACGCTGCGCGCTGATTGGTTATAGGGTTTACGAATTAAGACATCTAGAGTGTCCGTATTAGGGACTTATATGACCTATAGATAGATGCTTATAAATTAATTAATATTTTATAACAAATATAGAAATTATGTATATATTGTTTAGAATGCTTTAGTTATTAATAATATATTATTATTTTTTATATTAATACATATATTATATTCTTGAGAAGATTTTAAGTTGACATTTTTTTTCATAAATTTAAAAACGTAATAAAAAAATCAGTTTATTGGATATATCAGCGCTATTTTGAATAAATAAAAAATAAATAATACTTATTTAGACTAATTATACAATTATGAATATTTTATTCATCAAACATTTGTTGTATGATTTATGGTTTCTGAGATACCGAGAGTGTCCGTATTCGGGACCTGTCCGTATTCGGTTACTTTCCCATATAGTAGTTTTATGTTTCAAACAAATCAACATTTATGTCTTTTTGAATATTTAATAGACCCGTTTAGTCATTTTTTATCATATATTTTATATGTAAACGCTACGAATGTTATCCCCTTAATGAACCATTAATGAACTATTTATATATATATCATTGTTATTGTTATTGTTATTTTATTTGTGGACTCCAACAATGTCATCCCATCCAGGAACTTAGATAAAGTTTTCACTTATAACCATATATTGCTCTAATGTCCCTTCGAAGCCGCTCTCATGTTAAGGCATCCGTGGTGTTAACGAATGACGATCTTTTATTTATACACAATTATGTAAGATCACTTCTAAATATTATTGTAAGACCTATAGTAATGGTCCGGTCGGGGCTTTAACCCTTGTCCTATAGTAGTGTACTGTTTGTGTGGCTAATGTATTGACTAATGTAGCCAACTGAGCCACACAGGTAGTTTTTCATATATATATATATATATATATATATATATATATATATATATTATCATATTATTATTTTATAAGATCACGTCGCGTTATATCACTAATAATAGGAACACTTCCCCTAACTTAGGGATCACTGCCACTAACAGTAGAAACACTACCACTAATAGTAGAACCACTAATACGAAGTTTAGGAATACATTTTATATGTTAAATAGTTAATATTTATTTATTTAATTAATTATATGAACATGTAAATCGTAGTTAAATAAATAATAATAATATCATATATATTAGACATATTTTTTTGAAAAATATGAAATCATCAAATGTCGTCGCATAATGAAAACGATAGGGTTACAGATACGAAGCTTAAAGCACTTTCCCCCTGTCTATATTTACGTATCTATATTTAACGTGTACGTAAGCTAAAGCTTTCATAGCTCATATATAAACACATGCAAATATACACCCATACGTTTAATAGTAAACTATAAATATAGTTCTTAGTGATATAGCTCTTAAGGTAACGCCCATTTCTCTATGATTAATGATCGAATAAATAAATACGAAACTGAAACAAAGCAGACGAATTCTAACCGATTAGTGGATAGTTTTTTCGTAGTTTTCTTAGCTACGTACCGCTATGAATAGTACGCCATTACTAACATCACTAACTGTAGAAGCGGTATAGAAAATATCTTTGTTTTATAATTAAGTACGCGGTTTTAATTATGTCTTTCTTTTTAGTACTAGTGTATATAGTAGTTTAATAATACAGTAGGTATACGTTATTAAATATACTATATGGTATACCGTCATATATGAAGATATGCTCTCGATATTATTACATATAAGCTTAACTAGTATAATGTAGGATACATAGCATGCATAGTTTTAATTACGTAATAATATAATATATTCTTGTATACGCCTACACACATAAACACATACACACACACATATATATATATATATATATATATATATATATATATATATATATAAACAATTGATTGTTCGAATACAATAGTAATATTAAATCAGCTCAATAAATAGTCATTATGCCATATTGCAACAAAGTTCAATCTAATTACATAACAATAAATAGAAATAAGTCCTATTGTATTAAATAAGCATAATGGCTTGATTATAGATAATGTATATATAGAATGTGTGTAATTCTATATTGCATAACCGAAATATTATTTCGCAATTATAGATGTATTGTGTATATATACAACGTAAACGTTGTATTATAATTTATATATATATACATATATATGTGTGTGTGTGTTGTGTGTATGTGTTTGTGTGTATGTGCATGTGTCACACATGATGTGTGTATGTGCATGTGTCACACATGATGTGTGTATGTGCATGTGTCACACATGATGTGTGTATGTGCATGTGTCACACATGATGTGTGTATGTGCATGTGTCACACATGATGTGTGTGTGTGCATGTGTCACACATGATGTGTGTGTGTGCATGTGTCACACATGATGTGTGTATGTGCATGTGTCACGCATGATGTGTGTATGTGCATGTGTCACACATGATGTGTGTATGTGCATGTGTCACACATGATGTGTGTATGTGCATGTGTCACACATGATGTGTGTATGTGCATGTGTCACACATGATGTGTGTATGTGCATGTGTCACACATGATGTGTGTATGTGCATGTGTCACACATGATGTGTGTATGTGCATGTGTCACACATGATGTGTGTATGTGCATGTGTCACACATGATGTGTGTATGTGCATGTGTCACACATGATGTGTGTATGTGCATGTGTCACACATGATGTGTGTATGTGCATGTGTCACACATGATGTGTGTATGTGCATGTGTCACACATGATGTGTGTATGTAACCAATATATCTTACAAATAAAGTTAATAAACATATATACTGAATATATTTACTGAAATAAGGGATAAATATTACATTTTAATGTTTAGATAATATATATGGGGTTTCCCGCAGGCGACCTTACGACGTGAAGCTTACGTGTTCCTTGCACCTTATTTAACGATGCTTACAGGTAGGTATACCGCGGTATTCTAATAAGTTACATGTATACATCATAGCATTGATTAATTATTATATATATATATATATATATATATATATATATATATATATACATCCACTCTTATCAATAGAATCACCTTCATCTCTTTTATTTCTTATTATTATATCTTAATTCCTTATAAGGGTATACCATGTCGAGCTTGCTCGGCTGTTTTTGACTATCTTCCTCCAACCATATCTATATTTCACCGTCTTTTTTATTTCGTTTACATCACAGAGTGTATCGTCCACCAGTTGATCGACGTAGGTCCTGCGGGGTCGTCCTATTTTTCTTTTACAATGAGTAGGTTGCCAGATTATAACATCCGATGCATGTTGCAATTTTGATCTCCAACAGTACCCAACGCAATATTTGTTGTCTTATTGACGTGAAAATGTCCGGTATATTTCCGTATAGCTCTTTATTGTGTGGATGAGCTTTACGATATCTATTTAGGATGGTACATAGCATTCGAGTGTAATTTCCGATAAGTCTTTTTTCGAGCGCTTTTGTTCGAGTCCGGCTAGCGGAACAGTATATTAACACCGACTTAACAGTTGCTCTGAGAAAGTTTCTTTTCATTTTATCAGGTAGTCTAGATCTCCGTATGGAGTTCATTTCATCTAAGGCTGCCCAAATTTGAGCTAATCTGATATTGATATATTTTTCTGTTGACTGAATGTAGCTTCCAAGATATATAAAATCAGAAACTTATTTAATATTCTTTCCGTTTATAAAGCCTATATAAAGGCCTATATAGCCTATATAAAGCCTATAGGCTATATATAGGCTTTTGATAACTTCATTTGTTCCTTGAGTATACTCGTGTATTGGGTTTACCCTCATTGAGAGAAGGAGTAAAGGATATCCAACAATATATATTACAGATGTTGACTATGAGGATGATCTAGCTTTAGTAACCGATAAAAGCAACGAATCAATAACACTTTTACATAAAATTGAACATGCTGCAAAATAAATTGGGCTGCCTATAAATACTTGAAAGACGGAATACATTAGTATTATTATTTTAATTCTACTTATTCTACGTTTGTATGCATCATTTTATAATAGTTCTTCCGATCGTATTGTAATATTGTCTCCTACTCCCCATTACCATATCTCACCTTATCATATCCGGTGCACCTTCTCTTCTCCCCTTCTTCAAGTATCCCCTCTTCCATTTTCCCTTCTCTCCCTTATCAGTTATTCCTTCTCCCCTTCACCGAAACTTCAGTGTAGGAATAAGAACTGAGAACCACGCAATCGGATGTTCACCACAATAACAACAACAACAACAATAATAATTACAATAATAACATTAACAACAATAATTGTTTTAGGGTAACTGTAAAACGTTTTAATTTCTTTCACTCTTTAATTTCGTATTCATTTTTAGTTATTTCAATAACGAATAACGTTTCAATAACGTTAGAAAATATTTCAATTGTACTGTCTCTACTATATATTACGACTATATATGTGATAAAATAAAATATAAACCAATCAATCTATAACAACAAAACAACAACAATAACAATACTAACAAAAACAACGACACAGCTATAGCCTTATAGCCAGGCGTGGGGGGTGAACACATAACGTTACTATGGTTACATATCATTACCATGGTTACCGTGATTATCACGTCGTGCGTGCATGCATATGTGTGTGTGCGTGCGTTCGTGAGAATTAATGTTATATACGCATGCGTAGATGCACGGTTTCTCCCGTTGATTTGTATTCTACCTAGATCGGTATCGGTAAAGATAGATAGATAGATAGATCAAAAGTGTATTGAATTACTGGTTATATATAAAGAAAGATATCATTATATATAAACATATAATTATATAACATATATAAACTAAATATATAAACAAAATATATAAATGTGATAACAGTAAGACAAAACGACACGATACAAAAAACAAGAAATAAACGGAGAATAAAAATAAAAATAAAACATTGGATTATACGAGCCGTTGATATAGCTCGCCAATGTAACATTCTTCAACAGACGTGGTGCCTCGATGTAGGTAACGTAAGATGGCCGACCATCACATGACACACGCTTTAATAACAAATATTCAATCAAGTAATATTTATTTTTAAATAAATTTGATTTTTGTTCTATATACGATTATAAAATTCGTTTCGAGTATATCAAAATAAACACTTATATTTATTTATATGATATATTTATACTGCAATATAATCGCAATATTTAACTCGCGATATCATTACTACTTTATAAGTGGTTGTCCGCCATCTTAAGTTAACTAAATCGAGGCACCGCCTATGTTGAACAACAATCACGTGACTACCAACCTAGATAAACTATACATCTACGGTTGCTCCACTGCACACTGGCAGTGTCCGTCGAACACATATAATTAGTCGCCCGGCCGGCCGCAATGCGAGAGGACATCGTGTCCTTATTGTCCTCGTGTCGTATAGCGACGCCTCACGAATTAGCATAGCGACATAGCCTACTGATTAACTACCGACTAGCTACAGAAGAGAGCGCGCACAGTGCGCCGCACACGTGGTACTTATGCTGCGCATGCGCGTTGTGAATGTGCAAAGATTAGGGGCTACGACGATGTAGCAGGGGGCGGTGGCGAGGGTGCCTCTCAGTACGTAGTTCATTAGGGGCAGAATCAACGCGTCCGGTGTCCGGCCTACAATACAAACAACGAAAGAAAGTGAACAAAATGTCTTCTAATAAATAATTGTAATAATAATAATAATATTTGTTAGAAGAATTTTAATTTTTTTTTCCGTTAAATTATAATGATATTTATATAATATTTTCTTCTAAAGGGCTTCAACATAATATGACTTACTTCTGTTGTTGTTGCCCATAGTCAGATCCTTACCGGATAATAGTATTAGTACGATATACCTATTATGATAAGCCTACTATAGCCTCTAAACAACTATACTATCGCTAATGGTGACATCACATGATATCACGTGACATCCGGGTGTGCGCGTTACGTAACCGCACACCGTAAACTACGCACACTCGCACACTGTGCGTGACTACAAACGCGCTCACGCACACACGCACCGCGGTGTGCTACTAGGGTGTGCTGTAAGTTGTACCCGTCAAGAGGCATCGGTAAACGCCGACATACTATGTACTATAGCCTACTAGGCAGTACATACTATGTACTATAGCCTACTAGGCAGTACATAGTATGTACTATAGCCTATAGGAAGTACATACTATGTACTAGGTACTACCTACTATAGAATATAGGCAGTACATACTTTGTACTATAGCCTACTATTCAGTACATAGTATGTACTATGTAGTGCGGATATGCGGTACATGTAATGTAGTGCATAGTAAGCGTAATACATCATTATACAAGTATGTGTATAAATAATAGAAGTCGGCCATGTTATTCCTCGGTGCGCTCTAGTGTATTATAATATGTGATCTTTATCACGATACACGCTATTCTTGTTTATATGTATACACATATATACACACGTACACATATGCATATAGTTTAGTGCATTAATATGAACATACGTATACGTATATAAAATTATAAAATGAAATAATATGCAAAAAAGACGCGAAAAAAAAATGTAATAAATAACTAAATTATTAAAATTGACAAACGTATTATACGTACCTAACTGGTAGAGGTAACATATTTATTTAAAAGAATAATACTCACCAACCACTGTTCAACTAATCCGACCGAAGGTATCGGGGTATTTAACCCCATAGAGGGTTAGTTATGTCCCAAAGGTTGATCAGGCCCTATAAAGTGGAATTTGTGATATCTCCTGGCGTCGAAATCAGATGCTAAGTAATGATGAATTCCAGTCAATTCAATAAATCGGTATAACATAAAAAGTAAAGTAAATAATAATAATAATACATTTAAATAAATACATTAAAGTATGTATCAAGCCTATACCTAAATACATGTAATGATCAACAATCAGATACGCGGCTTGGCAGTTTATTCCATTCCTTAGATCCCTATTCTGTTCCCAAAGAAAATATGCAAGACATTTATTTTCCCATGAGATCGACGTATCTTTATTGATGGTGCTCGTAGTTTGGAACTATAACATTCGATGTAGTGAACTCGATCTACATCAACTAGTCAATACATAATTGTATAACCAAATATAATATCTGCATATTGTCTGCTAAATGAGAGTGGTTTTAGTTTCAACAATATTAGTCTATAGAGGTACAAAGATATGTTACTACACAATGATTGTATAGGTGTAATCTACCAACATGTAATTATACAGGTATACCTGTATAATTAGTAGATTACACTATTAAAAATTATGGTTTTCTAGACTGATATTTACTGCAGAAAACCATCAGAAGGGTATTTTAAAAAAAAAATTATTTAAAACCCTCTAAATGGTATTCTAAATTTCTACGGTGGAAAACCATCTAAATGGTATTCTTAAATACGATAATAGAAAACCCTTAATATGGTATTCTAAAAATGTCGCTTCAGAAAACCATCAAAAGGGTTCTATTATAAGCACACCTTAAATACCATTTATTTTACTGCAGAAAACCATTTACTTATTACAGTGTACACCTATACAATCATTGTGTAGTAAAATATATTTGTACCTTTTCAATAAAGTTCTTATGGCCAATGGGTATGCCATGCGGATTCCGAATAGAGAAATTGTATTCAAATGTAGGTCTAACATCCACTATAGTTCACTTGTTCCGTAGACCAGTTGCCCGGTTGTCCACGTGATCAGCGTGACACGAATCACGATGGTTAACGGTGACGTAACCCCCGTTACCACGTGACCGGTGCGCGATGATGACGTAAGACCGGTGTGTTATGATGTAGGTGAGTTATGATGTAGTGCAGGGTATTAGCCTATTACTATTAGGTAGACAAGAGTTTTATATATATATATAATACATCTTATTTATTTATATTTACATTTTTTACTCATGAGAATCTAACTTATCTAGAATATGATGATTGGGGAAGTTCTCGCAAAAAACAAATACATTTGTTTATTAACTTCTCCATTATTGCATGCTTTACAACATGAAATAATAAATCTGATTTATTTATTTGTATTTATAGTTATGTGTGTATATTTAGGAAATAGAAATAACGCGTTGACCACAGCGTCCAGTGTATGTAGTGCGTGTACCCATGCAGATCATGTAAAGTGTACATTGTACGTGTGTACGATGTAGACATTCGATGTATAGTGTACACTGTACAGTGTGTGTCCCCGTCACATGGAATATTATGTTTGTATTTGTTTATTTGTAGTGGAGTCCTTTCAACCTATAGGATATGTATATATACAGGAACTTAA
>OZ025242.1:25443545-25513545 GCA_964019155.1 Osedax fenrisi
CTCTAGATATATTCTTATAACTTAATGAATATTTGATAAATAAATATATCAATTTTATATATATAATTTTTAGAATGATTTATTTTTTAATAATATATTGTTATATTTTATATCGAAACATTTGTATATTCTTGAGAAGGTTTTAAGTTAAAATTTTTTTTCATAAATTTAAAAACGTAATAAAAAAATCTGTTTATTGGAAATATCAGTAATATTTGTAATAATTAAAAAATAAAAATACTTTTTAGACTATTTATATAATTAATAATATGTTATTCAATAACATTTTTTTTATAGGATTTATGGTTTCTGAGATACCGACAGTGTCCGTATTCGGTTACTTTCCCCTACTATATATAGCATAATAGTCGTCAATGAAACATATCTATAGAATTATTTATACATTAATAATGATACGGAAGGAGGGGTTAATGACAAAGATTGATAGGGTTACATAAGGAGTGGGAAGAGTTATAGCGAGAGTTAAATAGAAATAATATAATAAATGTAAATAAATAAAGAGAACAAATGTTAAGTATGCATAGATATGGAGACGGTTACATTTATAGAGTTAAATAGATGATTAAAGAGAATAAGATTAGTTGAAGAGAATTTTAAGGAAAGAGAGAGATAAGAAAATATATATTTGTGGAAAGAGATAATCACATATGGAGATTTACAGAGAGAGAGAGAGAGAGAGAGAGAGAGAGAGAGAGAGAGAGAGAGAGAGAGAGAGAGAGAGAGAGAGAGAGAGAGAGAGAGAGAGAGAGAGAGAGAGAGAGAGAGAGAGAGAGAGAGAGAGAGAGAGAGAGAGAGAGAGAGAGAGAGAGAGAGAGAGAGAGAGAGAGAGAGAGAGAGAGAGAGAGAGAGAGAGAGAGAGAGAGAGAGAGAGAGAGAGAGAGAGAGAGAGAGAGAGAGAGAGAGAGAGAGAGAGAGAGAGAGAGAGAGAGAGCGTGAGAGAGCGTGAGAGAGCGTGAGAGATATGTAGATATAGAGAAAATTAAATATATATATATATATATATATATATATATATCATTATATATAATTAATGATAGATCTTTACATCTATAGATATATCGCCCTTACTTACAATTGTATTAAAAATTTCAAATGTAGTTTTCTATATAGCATTGATTAAACGTAAGGTATACTATAGCATTGGTATTCACTGAGTTATTCACAAGTTAACTCGGACTGTATCGCATAAAATGGTTTCGGTGTATCGAGGGCGTTTCATCCCTAATAACGAACTACATATAACACGCCGTCGCTAGTTAAACTTATCCGCCAGTTAAAGTAGTTCGGACGCTATTGTTACGTCATATGGTTACGTAATAGTGACGTCATAGTGAAGCTGGCGTACAAGTGAAGAGATCGTAGGGGTCGGACTCTGAATAGATCGAGTACGATATTCTACCGGGTAGTCGGAATAAGAGCCACGGATCGGTTGTTCCGAGAAATCCTAGGATAATCGTTAGCTATCTCCCTAAGGTTAAATATTGTCCTAGGATAATAGTTAACATTACGGATTCAGCTAAATATTGTCCTAGGATAATCTTTAGCTGACTCCGTAATATTAAATATTTGTCTAGGATACTCCTAGATTAATTTATTTTCTCTAGAAACTAGGTCAGGCAACGACTGTCACTCAGTCGGGTAAAACGTATGTTACCGCCAATCTATTTATAGATATATCTGAGCCGATCTAAATTAACTCGATCTCCCGGTGTGAATTAATTCACAAAATATACACTACATATGTACAATGTATACATTGTATACAATGTATACATTTCATGATCGGTATACAAGTGGCGCGATGAACCGATAGCAAGTTTAACCAATGTGCTACATAACTTAGCTATGTTTATTTAGTATTTACGATACGCCCTCGTTTTGTACAATACCACGACGAGAATGATTTGTTATCGTCAGCTCATACACGTGCGGATTAGCCGTAGTTGCGTTAGTTTTTATATTCATACTGTCGGGACACTAATTCTAGTACACGATTGGCATCGGAGGTTACGCCCATTGCTTATTCAAGCGTATAACTACGTAACAACATTAACGTAGTTGTAACTACGCCCACTCTTTATAATTTCTGAAACGTGAAATCGATAAATATACAATAACAAGTTATAAGTATTACATAACATCTATAGATATATTGAAATCTATATATAGATTTCACAAGAACAAATATTCTTTATAATTTACAAAAAAATATGTTTTTTTAATTTGTTAGATTTTTAACTTACCTGTATAATATACTGTATATATAAAATATATATATATATATATACACATAAAAATATTCGAAAATACATGTATACTTATTACATAACAATATAATTCTTATTACGTAATTACCACACTAAATCAAGGTAAACTTAATCTATCTGAAATAAATTCGTAATTAATCATATATTATAAATAGTAAGACACGACATTTAACATTAAGTATTATTATTTGAGTTTATTTAGCCATATAGGCCTATGGGTATAGGCCATATAGCCATATATGGGTATACCCACCGTGGGTAACCCACGTGTTAAGCCACGCTCCTTGGTAGTATGCCTGCTATAGCAGTAAAGTATACTTTGAAGACATACTAATTAGGAAGGCTTCTATTGAAGATACCCAGCAAACAGTAAGAGCAGCATAATAGCAGCATAATATACTTTTAAAATTAATAGCAGCATAATATTAGCATAATGGCAGCATAATAGCAGCATAACAGCAGCATAATAGCATGAAAAATTAATAGCATCATAATAGACATTTAATAGCAGCATAATGGCAGCACAATGTAAACATTTGAGTCTCTAGAATATGCTGTTATGATGCTATTATGCTGCTATTACTGTTAGCTGGGTAACATTTTGTTACCAATTTGAATGACGATTCGCCATTGTATTTACATTTTAAATCTTACATCATTATTTTCAATAAAAATTCAAATTCTCTTACATTATAATATACTATAATGACTCGCAATTTCTTTAATAATTAATATATATTAAAATAAGCCAAACGATTACAATTATACAAATAAATGCACTTATCATATAATATTATAAAATAATTATATCAAACCTAGGAAAAAGAAGTTATATAATATTTATTTTTAATATTTAAAAAATTGTTAACTTAATAACTAAATATAAATTTTCTAAATAATTAGCTTATATTATATAAAAATGGATATTACACCTATTTTAGATTAATATATAATTAATATATAGGTAATTTAATATATGAACAGATCCAATTAAATGTATATTATAACTACATATTTAAAAACAACTATTTACATCGGTGTCATATAGGCCTACCTATGTGTCATATAAATTATAATGGATATCACAAAATTATATTTCAATCAATATATTCAATGAATTATCAATATATGTAGATTGATAAAAATATGATAATAATTACATTGAAGATGTATACAAATAGATGCTTACCCAACTAAAAGGCAATATTTTAATAAATTAATGAAAACATTAAAAAAGAAAGTGGTGTAATAACAAGACCTCGAGGTTATAGGAGGTCATGGTAATAATCAACTTTTGTAGTGACGCATGCGCCGAGATGATGTGAACGCAATACCTCATATAACATCGCCAGGTGGTAGGTATGACATGTTGTCACTTTCCGAGATATCTATCTACTAATACTGGATAAGTAGGTACACTATACTATAGTACCGAAGGACTGCGGTATCGATGTAGGCCAGTGAAGCAAACCGCTCTAATACATTCGCGCATCTTTATATAGGCGCGCCCATGCGCCAATGCAACGTTAATTAATTCTACGGTCGTTGTGTTACACTATTTTAATTGGATTGGTATATCGTATCATATAAACCAATTGGCCACCTATATACAACACGTATTCAATTTCAGATCGACTAATTTTACCGATACGAGATTGTCAGTCAGGTTTCTATTGAACATGAGTCGAATGCTCGGGGCGTGGCCCATACTGTATTCCATCCAATTAAAAATTAGCATATCACCTGACCACAACGTTTGTTTCGTACGTAGAGCTCATAGCTCTGTGGTAGAGCTAGAGAGAAAGAGCTTTCTCTCTAGCTCTATGGTGTCGTACACGTGCGTAACGCGATGAGATAAGAACGTTATATTACGAGACTGACCGAGATGTCATCCTAGATGACTTTCTATTATCGCAAGTCCTTAATAAGTCTTTAAATAACACTATAGTGTATAGCCTATACTGTATAGGGTATACTCTAAGGATAATAATAATACGCTAATGTGCAACCAATTAGTTCCTACCTATAAAGTAAATACGGCTGGCAATAATAATAATATATATATATATATATATATATATATATATATACAGGCAATTGCCACCTTTTATTTTATTATTATTAACAAATATATATATATATATATATATATATATATATATATATATATATATATATATATATATATATATAGTATAAATAATATTACTACATAATAGGAACTATTATTCCGAGTTTTATTCTAGGACATTCTAGATTATCATAGAATGGTCTATATCATCACTACATAGTCAAATTAGTATAGGTTATCGTGGTTTGGACTACAGAGAATTGTATAGATTGTTCTAGATCGTAAATGTCGAGAGAACAATAGTTATTAGTATTAGAGGTCGTATATACGATATAGGTCAGTAGTGTCATAGGGAATATGTTCTATTGTCGCAACCAACACGTGACACCGTTGTAATATATAGTTGTGACACGTGACATCGTGACACCACGTGATGCCACGTGATAACATCGTATAAAGTGGTAGTAGTTGGTCTATATCATCGATATATATATATATATATATATATATATATATTATTATTATTATTATCATATTTGGTTTAACAACCGGGTAATTATAGAAGCAGATATTATCGAGACAATTACCCTTTATCATTCTGAAAAGTCCTAAAAAGTACAATTATAATTGGAATAATAAATTCTTGAAAAAAAGAATAAACTAATATAACATAAAGTTATATCTAAGTTGACTTCCTGTTTACATTAAATCTAATTATGACTAAGATCAAGTACTTGTACTTGTGAAGGACTTGACAAAATAATAAAAAAATCATCACGTAATATATAAAAATAAAAAATAAACATTAAGAAAACTAATACGGACACTCTCGGTATCTAAGAAACCATAAATCCTACAAAAAAACTGTAATGAATAAAATATTCATAATTATATAAATAGTCTAAATAAGTATTTATTATTTTTTAAATATTCAAAATAGTTCTGATATATCCAATAAAGTGATCTTTTTATTACGTTTTTAAATTTATAAAAATAATGTCAACTTAAAACCTTCTCAAGAATATACAAATGTATCGATATAAAATATAACAATATATTATTAAAAATTAAATCATTCTAAACATTATATACATAATTACTATATTTGTTATCAAATATTAATTAAGTTATAAGCATATATCTTGAGGTCATATAAATCCCTAATACGGACACTCTATATGTCTTAATACGGACAGTATCCGTCGGACAACCTATAACCAATCAGCGCGTAGCATATGAACTATTCTGATTTTCATAAAAATCGCGTAAATCATAATATCAATATCACCAATGAACCTACATCAAAATATGTTATTATTTAGATGCTTAAATTATATTATTAATTAAAAAAATAATAAAAATAAATAAATTATTAACTAATTAAATTATATTAAATTATTCATACAATTAATTATAAATAATGTAATTGTAACTTATCTGACTGGTTCATCACCTATATATTGTTTATCTAGTGGTATACCACCTATAGGTTATATGTGGTGTCCGTATTATAACACAGGGTATCAGTATTCAGATATGGGTACCGAATACGGACACCCCCGTTATATATTGAATACAAAGATTAAATAAAATTTTAAAATCACAATAATATCTATAATCATATAATATTAAGATATTATAATTTTTGAATACAAATATTGAGTCATAAAATATTAAGACCATTTATTGTTAATTTATTAAAACCATTTAAAGTGTCCGTATTAGGTGTCCACTTTCCCCTATATATATGATGATTATGATGATAATGATAATAAGGTTTATTAGCACTTATCATATATGATACCTATACCTATAGGTGTGGTCACCCATCGTAGGTGCATATAAAAAAATTAGATAAATAAATAAACAAAACGATAAAATAATATAATTTATAAAAATAGTAATGTTGTATGATTAAAATACGTGAATATATTACATTGATGATATATAATGTTTGTAATTTTTAACGTAGGGAAGTCAGTGGGCGTCTTAGTGTTAGTAGGGATGTCAAATAAGGAAGAGAAATATAATATATTGCTTTATGAGCGAGTGATAGAAGGTGTAAGATGAAACGTTTTTTTGAGGAAACCAGTTGGATAGGAGTTGGTGGGAGTCGGTAATGGAATGATTAAACCGATTAATGGAGAAAATGGTTCGTATAGATGCACGAATTATACGATTTAAAGGGAATACTTAAGTATTAGGGAGATGATATAGTAGTGAGGAGCAGTAGTCGATATGAGAGAGGACGAGTGCGTTTATGAGGACAGTGGTAAGAGGGCGAGTTAGTTCTTTTCTCATACGACGAATTTTGAAGGGGTGATAGTTAGATGATTTAGATATATTAGCTATATGGGAATTTAGGGATAGGTTAGAATCCAAAGTAACACCAAGATTTAGAACAGATGATGAAGGTGATAAGGTGATATGGAAACCGTCGATGATAACATGAGGATAATAATGATAGTTATATGGGATATTTAGATGTGTAGATTTTGAAGAGTTAAGTAGAAGGTTGTTAGAGAGAAGCCATGATATGATAGTTGATGCACATTTACATAATTGTGAGTTATCTGGTAGTACATTGGAGGAGTTGAGTAGGAAGGAATATAGTTGAATATCATCAGCGTATATGTGCTAGTGGACATCTGGAAATTGACCAATAATATCAGGTATAGGGAGGATGAGTATTGAGAAGAGGAGGGGGGCGAGTACAGATCCCTGGGGAACACCATAATGAAGATGACGAGATTGTGTAGAGAAATTGTAAATTATTACGGATGATGATCGATTTAATATATAGGAAGAACAATTTTTAGTATACTATGCCGTATACGTTTCCACGTAGACCAGTCATTTATAATATTGAGATAAGTATATAATGGAATGAATAGAAAGCACACGAGATGTCTAATAATATAAGTTGGCAGGAGATAGATGGAGATACTGTAGAGTATATATTGTTTAGTATTTGTTGTAGCGCAGTTTCAGTTGAGTGTCCTCATCTAAATGCACTCTGAAATATATCATATAATTTGTTATCAGTTATAAATCTATCCAATTGTATATATAATTGTAGCAACAATTCGTTCCAGAATTTTGCTGAGAAACGGAAGTTGTGAAATGGGGCTATAGTTAGTAATTATATTAGGATCAAGTAAATATGTGTTGAGTATAGGGGTAATTTTAGCATGCTTAAAGGAAGTTGGAAAAATACCATAATTTAGGGAAATAATGATAATATCAAGAATATAGGGGGGATAGAGTATAATTTAGTTTTTTAAAGGCGGCTAGGTTAATTGGGTTAGAAAAATGAGAAGAGGAAGACTTAGAGATACGATTAGATATTGTAAAACAAGAAGGCATATAGAATTTAGAAAAATAGTATGGTGTTGGTTTACTAATACAGATGCACGGCATAGAGCTATAGCTAGTTAACATTATAATTGGTAGAATATATGAAATAGAAGTGCAAGTGCGTTGAATTTTATCAGTAAAATGATTAGCGAATTCATAACATAATTAATTTTTTTGTTATATTAGGTAGGGGAAAGTCTCCGATTACCGATCCCTAAATCATTATTTGTAATCACTTATTCAATATTAAATATATTTATTTGAAATTTTGTAATTAGGATCATATTATGGCAATGAATAATGTGGCTATTTAACATTTTTGATATACTTATATTTACAAGAATAAACAGGGGGGGTCGGTAATCGGATACATGTGCCTAATTCCGACCCCCTTCTCCTATTACCGACCCCCTCAAATAATCGTGGTATAAATAATTTTAGTATTATAATATCCAATAAAAATAGTAGATATACATAAATATAATTAATTATAACATTCACGCAATTTATTTTGTATTAAATTTATGTTTTAATAGTAATATTAAATTTAAATTTAAACTTTATAGTAATTATATTAAAATAGTGTATATTATTATTTAATATTTATTTATTAATCAGTATATATATAATCAACTGGAATCATGCATCCTAAATCTATATAAATGATATCAAACAACTTACGACATATTTTAAAGTAAAATACGGATCTATTTTGATTGGATATTATAAATCACATGGGGTCTGTATTAGGGTAATTTAGGGGGTCGGTAATAGGAAAACCATATGGGTTGCTATAATTAAGATATATTGGTTAATAGTTATTTAAATTAAATTATTTTTATAATAGTTATAAACATAGTATTGATCTACAATATTATGCGCAGTATTAAGTTTTCTTTTAATTAATAAAGTATTTACAATGATTTAAAAAAGTTATTATTCAAATATTTAAAAAGTAAAAACAGAATATTACATTTGATCAAATAACAAATGTAGGATTACATGTTTTTTAATACTTATTCATATTTATCGTTAAATTACTAAAAGTTCATGTATATATAATTGTTTGATATCTCTTATAGTTACTGAGATACGAGAGGGGTCGGTATTAGGAGAGGATCGGTAATCGGAGAATTTCCCCTAAAGCTTTTAATTTTATTAAGTAAATAATCACTACTAATCAATAATTCCCGATAATAACTTTATAAAATAGAGAAATAGTATCGTTTCAAACGATTCGTTTGGTATAAAAAAAGTAGGTAAATATTAGTAATGTAAAATGTATTTCAACGAATATCCAAATTAAGTATTTATTTTAGGTAGGTTATTTTATATAATAAATATATAGGTCTACAATGATGTGTTAAACGTTCTCCTAAATGTAATCATTAATAACATACAACTATCTTGGTAGGTATACCTATATAGTATGTAATACATCATATAGGTATAGTATATATATATACTATAGTATACTATACTGTATAGTAAACTCTAATGAAATATGTTATCAACCTAGTTCTTCATACATTTCTTGATGGAATAATATATATATATATATATATATATATATATATATATATATATATATTACATAGTTTCACTATCTTAGTAGTAATAGTTCATCTAATATTTCAGAACATATTAATGCATAACCTATACCATATATGGTATTGTATTACTTACATAGCCCTATAGATGTAAACACAGACGATACTGAACACACCATTAGTAATACGACTGCGCCAGTATACTCGCCTACCCCTGTACGTCGTAAGTGTCCTTAGTTAGGCTAGCTAGGTATCCTATATCGTAAGCAATTGTCAAGTGGTCACTGGTGATATCTAGTTTAATACTCCGTACTATTATTTATAGTTACAATGAAATGATAACATAGTGAAATAATACCATTAACTTAATAACCTTATATAGATATTTTCAAAATGAATTCATTTTGGAGGTTAACCTCTTCTGGATTGCAAAGATTTTCTTATAGATAACATAATTACATGGATTATATAAGGAGTGAACCATATTTGCTTCGCAACATCTTTGTGGATTGTGAATCAATGATCCTATTCACTGAACATAAACTACAACACTAGATGTACTATACTACTATTTGTTTATGTATAGGCTAAGCTATTCCTATTTCTGAGCCAACGATTCGATCGTGAATAAAACTCGTGGTAGTGTTATAATGTGTGTTATCTAAATTGTTACATAGTTATAACGCAGCATATTTTGTTATAATGAATCACTGTGCAGGTCCCACACTGTTCATTTTCTTTTTACATATATGTGTTGCACATTTCTATACATTCTTATATTTAATCTGTATGTTTTGAATCTGCAGGTGATGGATAAATTAGCCTTACAGTATATAGGTCATATTATATATATATATATATATATATATATAATATGTACTTATATAAACTGAATTCTACAAATTAGTTATACAACTAATCGTAAAGGACAACTATAAATAGCAGTAGTATACTCGGTACCCCTCGGTACTACCAATGATGTATTTATTATACCATGTTGGTAAACTAAGATGGGCATGTCATTGTACCACATATTCTAGTGCCAGTATTGACATCACATCGGTGTGTGTGTGTGTGTGTGTGTGTGTACGACGTACAACCATACAGGTGTACACTGTATGTGTATACTGCCATTATTATAGTTACATTATACCATAAACAGTGTATGATGTAATCGTGTCTACGCACAATGCGTCGCACATACGTGTGTGTGAATGTGTGGTGTGCATATATCTGCATATATGTGTGTTGGTGTGTATGAGGGTGTGTATGTGGTGTGCGTATGCATGTATATGTGTGTGTGTGTGGTGTGGTGTGCGTCGCACACTGTGCGTATGTAGGATCCTATGTAGTATCATACATATATCATAATGTATGTGTGTGTATGTATGTATGTGTGTATGTGTTTGTATATGTATCTATGTATATATGAGTATATATATATATATATATATATATATATATATATATATATATATATATATATATATATATGTATGTGTGTGTGTGTGTGTGTGTGTGTGTGTGTGTGTGTGTGTGTGTGTGTGTAGGTGTGTGTATGTGTGTACATATGTATATGAGTGTATATATATATTTATATATGTGCGTGTACATATATACATGCGTGTGTGGGTATGTGTGTATGTGTATGTGTACTAATATGCGTATGTTTGTATAGGTGTGAATTAGAATTAGAGGGTATAATATAATCATTAATTACATACATACATATATATATATATATATATCACTTATTTGTAGAAGAGGGATGCTTTGTTTAGGTATCATTATTTTTAAATTATCAATCTATTTTCAAAGTAAGCCCTGGATATCCTAGTAGATAACGTATCGCTTCATCGATCTCACACTGGACGCACCGCCTTAGAATTGTAGTTCATAGGTCACGAACCTAATAATCACAAACCAGTCGGCTTTGGTTGTGTACGAATAATCTAGTTTACTTCATACATTAATTTCCTTTTGTTATAACGTATATTTTATTGCATATTTTAGTGCATATAAAAGTTAAACATATTATTAGATAATTTAATTTAATTTCGTTCTGGTTATATAACCTATATGTACATATTTTAATACTTCCGCGAAGAGATTATGAATAGAAATTGCTTACGCCATTTTGGATATTTCATGAATTTACTACTTATTAAATCGTAATATACCCAGTTTTTCAAATACCATCACGATATATACATAGAACTATACATTATATTGAAATAACATAATGGCTACAGTGGAGAATGCAACTACAACAACGGACAGGATTGTTACTGGTAAGTATTTTAGCAATACAACTTTTTTTTTATTGATATACCAACTTAGTGTTTTGATGATGCCTGTCAAAATTTGAAAAAATAAATTTAATATATACTAAATATTTTATATATCTATATATTATCAATAATATTTATTTATAAATTAATATTATATGATACATTTAATTATATGTTACATTTTATTTCTATGTATATAACAGGAAATTATCAATACATATTATTTTATAATTCTATAGAAAATTTCGAATTAAGTGAAGATTTATAATATATAATACTAATATCTTATATTATTTTGTATATGTATACGTATATGTATATTTTCTGTTATTATGTATATATATATAAATATATATTTATACTTTATACTATTGCTTATAGCAGTTAAATTATACGTTATTTTACATATAACTACATATTTACATGCATAATAATGCGCGCTTGTGAAATTTTATATGTTTTGGTTATAAATAAATATATATCATAATTTATTTACTATTTAATTTTGTCATGTATAATATTTCTAGTATATAATGTAAAATTACTTTTAATTATGAAATAATGTTATACTATACATATTTTATATAATATAATATATTATATGATACAATACTCCGGTGTATAATAATGACTAACCCTGATATATGGCATATAATATAGCAATTATCATTTAGCCTATTTTTGTGTTAAAATAAACTACATATATTCATATATAATTATATAATGTTATAATAATAACTAATAGTATATTATATTTTATTAATACATTATTCAAATATGACTTTTGTATTCATATTTATATTCTTTAACAAAAATAAAAATGAATTACACAATAAATATTACCTACTTAATATTTAATAAACATTATATACTTCGTAATACACATATACAAACTATATATATATATATTTAATGGAATGAATCTAATATAAATTTAATTTAAGTGTAGTAAATTTAATTTAAGTGTAGTAAACCCAACCCATATCATTTATTATAGAATAATATATATTATTTCAATGTAATATCATTAATATTCCTATGGTATTATTAGAAACTAAATATTGTTTGAATTTATAATGATTCGCAAGTAAAATCAATATATTATTTATATGAAATATATGATATTAAATATACTTCTATAATAAATAACTAAAATAGGTATTTCTTAAATTATATATAACGATATATTGTTTGTATTTCCCGGGTAATATTGTATTTTTATTTATATTGTTTCATAGAGGCGAAGGAACGCTTTTGTATGTACGTGGGACTAACCAATCAAAATAAATGTTGTGGTAAAAGTGGGGGGGGGGGGCGGGACATATCCCCCGCCCCCCCTGTACTAGCGTCCCTAGTTGTTCATATACAAATGATAAATTAAACCAAGGTAATTTAAAATTTGTGAAAAAAAATACCTAAAATATCCTATACAAATTAATACATTAAAACTTTTAAATGCATTGATAAATGTATCAATATTAATTAGCGATAATATTTTTAAATAGAGTATATATATCATATTTAATGTAAATATTAGTGAAGTGTAAATATTATCTAACAGTAAATATTCATATTAATACAAATTATATATTGACATTTATTTTTTAAACTGCCTGTTTGGTTAAGTTGACAAAGATGGCAGTCACATAGGTAGTATAATGAAGGTTTAATACTCGAATGTACCCATAAAATAGGTCTTAAATTAATATGTGATCATATATAAATGTGTATAAATGAATTATAGGCTCTCATTAAAACCATGTATACCTTAACATGAGAGCAGATTCAAGTGACATTAGAGCAGCTTCAAGTGACATTAGAGCCATATAAGTGAAAAATTCCTAGAACTAAGTTCCTAGATGGGATGAAAGGAATCCACCAATATAACAATACAAATATATATATTTTTAAAACTATATATATATAGATTATTATCATCTAAAGTAATATAACTATATCCCCATTAATTAATGGCATAACTAATTTATCATCATAAGAGATTTATTCACATTGTGTAATTATAGAAATATGATAATACTATTTTCTAAACTTTAATCTATATCTAATCAAATGGTGCACAAATATTTTAAATTAATATAACTTGAAATTAATAGACTAAAAGTTGAATATTAATATTATGTATAGATGAATTTAAATTATTTAACATACATGAATCATATAACACGATTAATATTAATAAAATATACACATATATATTAGTCACCTTGAGATATATTATAAAATATGTTGAAGAGTAAATATATAGTGATTATTTTAGGTAGAAGATAATATATATTATAAAAATGAATATTTTTGATATATACTATCCATATCTTATTTAAAAATCATTTGAGTCAAATTAAAAATCTAAAACTAGAAATATATCACCATGCAGACATTTTGTTAACGTTTTTTTATATAAATCGTATATTACTTTTTAAATTACTTTGTGATATATATTCATTTAAATATCAGAATAAATATTATGTTATTAAATATCATTTAAAATCAAATAAAACTTTATTATAAATAAATTATAGTAAAGTATGTAAAAGTATTATTAAAGGTACAATTTTATTAAAGTAAATAGTTAATTCTTGATTATATTTAACCATGAGATTAAATGATTTTTTGGAGTTTTTTTATAGCCTTTATAATTCTGAGATACAACCAAATATAAATATATATTAGTTATTTAAATAGTGGACAAATATTACATTAATCTATAATACTAGTTATATGTATCATTCATACTTAGAAGTTAATTGTACAGATGATTACAATCACATTTAATTATACAAAATATGATTTATTTACATAATATAATTAACAACAACATTAACAACAATATGATTAACAACAAACTAATGAAATTTATTTATTAACAATATTCATGATATTAGTAATTTGATATTTTATAATTTTGTTTTTTAAAATAAATATTTGTAATGTCAATATATAATTTTCATAATCTAAATTAATATATACTTAAGGGGTGTTTACATGGCAAGAGTATGTTATATAGATTAGAATAAAATATGTGTACAATTTAGTATTCTATGTATAATTATTACCCAGTGGACAATCAATAATGACTTAAATATTATATATAACAAATTTGTGTGTGTTTACACTGCATAAATCTGCAGTAAATATGTTTAAATTTGTGACACATACTAATATCGTATTTGAATTAGGTAAATTGGTCAAAATATAAATATATTAAACCAATATCCCTATATATTTTTATTTAGTATCTTCACCATGGCTGTTATCAAGAACTTTATATATAGTGAAATTAAAAATTATATATTGATTAGATATATATTTTATTTATAATGTGTATATATTGAATTGTTAAATGTATATGTTTATTTGATTTATAAATATAGTCTATTATTGCAAATAGTATCTAGGGAAAGGGAGGAGATACTTGAGCAACTTTTTACAAAAACTTACACTAAATGATATGGTCTACAACTAAAATAAAAAAATACAATTTTAGGCGTTGATTGTCAATATCACTGGACATTGTTAATCATCAATAACTTTTTATATTTATTTTGAGTAAATAATTATTTGTAAAAATATATTAAAATGTATGTTACATATGTATATTCATATTTTTCACTTATATAAATTCAATAAAAATACAATTAATACTAATTTAGAGAATTATATAATATTGAATTTATACATCAATGTTACTCCTATATTTATTATGAATACTAATAATTATAGAATCAATTTTTTAAAAAGTGTAATGATATATTTGATATAACTCTTCTTATCGCTATTATAATTGTATATATTCCATGTGATGTATTTTTTTCAAAATATTGGTTAACTATTTTAATATATTATATATAATATAATATATTGTATAAATATATATTATTAAATACTATTTTATTAAATAGTAAAATAAATTTACTCGGTTTATATTTGGTTCGGTATTTAATCAACGTTGTGTTTTCTGATAATTTTATTCTTAATAAAAAGTGTAATTTAATTTTGTGATAATAATATAAGACGATCAAATACATGTTGAATTGATATTTACATCTAAATTTATCTATCCATTAATTTATTATCTTATTTATCTTATCAATTTTATGAGTAATAGGATGCATTTTTGGTTTATTTCTAGTGAGCAGAAGTCTAGACAGTTGAAAGTATATCTGTATCTAAACACTGTAATTATTTTAACTCACTAGACAAACTTTTATTTTATCATGTTAGAGCCAAGTCGTGTCAAATAAAAGACCGCCCACAAAGCTTCTGTATTCTTCTAGATCGAATAGAGTCTAATAAAGCAATGACCAAAAAATACTTCACATTATTTTGAGATATTCCATTGTATTTGTCATAATGTATATGTCAAATTTTCGATATGTATACATATCAGAAATGTCAATAGTATTTTTAGTTGAGCAAGTTAAATGAAAGTAACCAAAAATGCATAAAAGACTAACGGCTAGATTTCGGCTCACTCGATATCAACCAAAAACCCACCCTTAACTTACAAAATTCTGTAAACAATTTAAGATTAATAAATAATCGTTGTTTTCTTGACTGTGGATATAAAAAATTATATATTCTGTTTATGTATTGTATAATACAAAATATGTGCAAGAATTTTTATGTGAAATACCCCTTAGTAATTTATATCACTTGCATTTTATATGAAATATTAATATGATATCTGTTTATTATATTACATAATACCATTATCAATTTACTATAAGGATCACAATATAGTGATAATATACTATAAAACTAATGTAAATATTACTACTTAGATATATTATTCTAAGAACATTCTGGCAAGTTAATATTTGTAGTTATGAATCATATAATATGATGCCTAGTATTATCTATATTTTATAGAGTGTAAATAGTGTTTCAATATGATTAATGGTTAAATGATATTGATGATTAATATTAATTGATATATACAATATATTTATATTTTATTTAAATATAATATTAGTTTTATGTACAAAATTAAATTCCACATTTAATTCTCATAATAATATAAAAGGATGATAATAGTATTTTATATAATATAATCAGGAGCCATTTGAGTACTTTTTCAGGGTGAACTAGCCCCTTGCCCAAATGCACAAATTAATGTATATATAAATGTATTTATATATTAATAGTATTAATTTAATACATTTTTTTATATAGTAATAAATGTAAATATGCTACATCAGCTCTTGGGTATACAATCTATAGGTGGGTATGTTCCTACTATGCCCCCTTGGATCCATCTCTTATAATATAATATAAAATAAGATCTATTTACTCTGAATGATATCAAAATAATTGAAATTGAGTGAATAATTATGTTACTATTTAAATATAGTTATTAGTGCACATTTGATTTGTTTCTAGTGTTTATAACTTAAGGTATTTGTACTTGGTAAATAAAACAAGCATATTCACCAATATGTGATGATTGAAAAAGGTACACTTAACAATTATATAACACCTTTTCGTAGGAATATGTCCAAAAGTATCATGATTTTTAGGTATACTTATTTACCTTGTTAAAAAGTTGTTCTTAAATTTGGTGGCAGTTGTGGGATACAGACATCATACATTATTGTTTAGATGATATATTGTTATTTTTATTGCATGTCACATATCCATATTGTAAATTTCTTTTTGTTATATCGAACATTGTGTGATCTTGAGCTACTTCTTTATTATACAGTCATTATAGTTAATAATTAAGGTATTGTATAAACATTTTTGTTTTACAATCTTACGCACCATGAATTCTATATCAACGTGTAACTAATTTCCGATTAATTCACTAAAGTTGCCATCATCACTTAACCATAATTTAACCATAAATTCTCTGAATGTATATAATATAGGCTTTTTATGCTCTGATCCATTATCATCCAGTGTTATTGTTATTGGTTTTTCAGCAAGTATAAATTTAAAACCATTGGCTTTGTCCTTTGAATATGACTTATTAATAGTATTTATTTTGTCGGCAATAAGAGTTAAAATAAGTTTGGTGTATTTTTCTTCATTGTCATTACAATTATGCATCACATCCGGATTAATCTCATGATTTATCTTTTTATTATTAATGCTTTTATAATTGCTCATTACATCATTGACATTGTTTAGTGTATCTACAAACTTAGGGTGTGTTTTTCGTCATCCAGCTACGCACAACGCGCGACATCGAATTTTACAAAGTGTTTTTCGTCAACTATTCGTCGAACTATATATCATCATATAATTATTGGTAAATATATGCGCGCATACCTAAAAATAGCAATACCGTTATGATTGTGACGTATTTTATGACTCAGCTCATGGGCGGAGCTTCAAATGCGTGCGACGCCGTTCGTTCTAGAATTCAAATTCAATGAAGAACTGCGCGGATAGGAATAAAAGGTGTATCGGCGAAGTTAGCTGTTCGGTGAATGCTGTCCGATATCTCGTACAAGTTTACATGTAGTGAATAGGGCTTTGTAAAATTCGATGTCACGCGTTGTGCGTAGCTGGATGACGAAAAACACACCCTTAGTTTCAACATCTCCAGTACACTATAGTGGGTATATGGACATCTAGTATATGGATATAAAATTTCTTGCTTTCTAGTGTCATAAATATTTCCTTAAATTCAATGATATCATCAATTACTTGGTCAAATATGTCTCCATCCTCTTGAACGTTACAGATCCATATGTAATATATGAACATCCAGATTCAATATTTTATATTAATAATCGACCTTATTTAACCTTTAGCTTTAGGAGTAATATTCTTATCCGTACACACATATTTTACAATAATTTCGCACATCAATAATAATTAAAAATTGTAATTATTTAGTATTATAAATAGGTTACCAATAGTCATCGAAAGCATCGCCATCCCTTTGATGTTTACTTTTGGAAGCGAACTCATTGTTATATCCTTATTTCTGATTTCGTTTTCAACTTTACAATTTGACATTTGGTCATCATCTACCTCATAAATGTATTACTGCTATCACGCTTTTCTCCTATTTGAGGCATTTCATAATTATTTTTAATTATGGTGGAGAAGTTCTCTCTCGGTGTTTGTATTATATACAATGGTGTATCATCAAGTAATAGGCCATCTATATCTACGTTATCGTTCATTATCTTCACAACCATTGTCAATCAAGAAAAATTGTTAATGTATTAACATTTATAACGTATAACTTTCCTGATAAATTGACGATGTGAGTCTTTAACTTTGTAAGTTACTTAACTTTAGATATTGCTATATTTCACGATAATTTTCCCATCGCTAATTTGAATAAATGAAGAAAGATCCTTATTCGTATATGATAATAATTTCAAATCAGTATCTAAAAGCAATTATTATACTATGCTCTAGATCTAGAGTCAGATATATGATCATAAGTTTTCCTGTAGTTAGTGTCTGGTTCCATTTTTATATTCACAATGGTCTAACAACGCGCAGTGTGTAAATACATATAAACGTTTGTACCAAAGATTTACACCTATACTTTTCTTTTCATTGTCGGACATTATTCCTAATCTTTCGAATCTTTCTATGACTTGAGGTATATTATATACCTATATGCTATATACCGTATATAGCACATGCTAAATGTTATCAGGACATATTTTTGATAATTCCTTTATCCTCAAGGTCCCGCTTTATTATTATTATTAATGAAATTGATCAGAGTTGATATTAGTACAGATGTCCCAAAATCGTTAAATTTGTTATTAATTTTAATGTGTATTCCTCTCATATTTAATTCTAATTTAACTTCAGTTATCTCCCTAAAAAAATTACAATAATAGGTAAATAAAATTATAAATTAGAGAAAATATATAATTATCTTTATGTATGTGGTATGAAAGTGTATATTTATATGTTAGGCTACATCATTAAACAATACCAAGTATATTGATAATGATAATGTATATGATATAGTTTTAAAGATCCATTGATATATTTAATGAAAAAATAAATATGATAAAATCTGATATCATAAATATAATCATAAATAATCAGAATGACTCAATAATCAAATATTAACTCAAAATATTAATGATTTAAATAGTTATGCTATTATAACTTAAAAAAAACATTATTGATAAAATATCAAAATCAGTAGATAAAACTATAGCTGAATCATTATACTAAATCAAGTGTATCAATACATAAAAAGATGGAGTACAATTTGCTGCTATTCTATATAATATTAATGAATCTAAAGATATAGACTTTTTGTGTAGTTATACGATAGTAACAACATTTATAATCTCATAAAACACGTTAATACTAAAGAGACTTGAGATTGGTAAATTAGATCATTTTAGACTAGGAAATCTTAAACAATATAAAGATAGTTAGATCTAATAGACCTCTAAAATTGATTTTTGATAATTATGAATAAAAGCAAAATTTGATGTCTCAATTATCTAATCTAAAACATATTGAAAATAAAATTATAATAACAAACGAGTATAATACCAAACAATTAAAAGATACAAAAATGATAGTAGAAGAAATATTATAATTAAAGTAAAATTAGATGATCAACTTACTATTAATGAATTATAAGTTATTATCAATTGATTCTTATAATTAAAATGTTAAAAAAGAAGTGATATCAATATTTCTTTTAAATATATGTACTTTACTATTAAGAATAATAACCTTCTTAGTAAGAAGGTTATTATTCTTAATAGTAAAATACATATATTTAAAAGAAGTTCTTACTGAATATCTTAGTTGTATTACAAATAAATTGGTTAAAAAGTCATGATAACCCTTCAATTTAGTTTCCTACATATAATTTATTTCAGATAAATCACTTATGTAAGAAAAATAAGCAAGGTGTTAGGTTATTAGTATATACAACTTTTGAGGCATCTATTATCGAAGAGTAACTGTTAAAAAAAGTTAACTGATCAAATCAATACCTGATGATATTGATATGTTTACTTTTAAACTTAAATTTTATAATGTTTTTTTATAATTATATACATATCTGTTTATTATATAGGCGTCCAAATTACAATCATCTTAAAATATTTAAACACACCATGCAAATTCCAAAAATTCAAAGTCTCAGTACTGCTGCAGTTGGTATAACCACCTCTTAAATTTCACTTTATAATGTATACTAGTTATTATTAATAATTAGTAGTTATATTTATTATTACTACTTATATATACAAATTAAATAAAATTTGATAAGAAATCATTTTATTTAAATTTATAAATGTTATATAATAATGGTAGAATTTAAAAAAGTAAAATTATCATAAATACAAATTATAACCTATAATATGATTAAATTATCAATAGCAAATATATTATAATATCACTGGAATGTAGTATTTATAATTATATTATATCAGCTATCATGAAATTATTGTCATATAATATAATTATAATATATTTATTTTTTTAAATTCTTGTTTTATCATTAATATTAGAAATATTTAAGATCATGATGTACATTTAAAAATATATGTAATATTCTCAATAAATATATATATTTTATCTAAAGATTATACAACTTTTATATTATAAATTAATGATAATACTAGTGTACATTTCCGAATATTAAGTTTATTATAGTGAATTTACCATGTTGAATCATCAAATAACTTCATGCCTTCATGTTTATGCCTATGTTTATACTTCCAATCTTTTCATGAATCATTTTATTTATATAATTATTTAAGACTTTATATTAATACTAGAACAGGATTTATATAATTGATCTAATCACTATAAATCTAATCACTATAATATAATGAAATTATTTAAAATATAACATATTTTATTTATATAATTTGCTGCTAATACAAAATATGAATATCTAATTTACCATCAAGTTGATGGCATCAACTAAGTTTGATAGGCGGTGTATTTTATTTAATGAACTATAAAAATATATAAAAAGAGCAAAGTAGCAATAATTTATTTAATTTTTCTATATATAGTTATTTTTAATAGTTATTTATCTTAATATGTAATCTAATTAAAAATAGTTAATGTAATTCAATTTATATATGTATGATAAAATGATAATATATATATAATAATAGCAAAGATTTTGTGAAGCAAAGATATAACACTCCCTATGCATGCAACGTAATTTAGTAATTTAGTAATATCCCCAACCGCTGCTAGCAGTAGTATCGAAATCACTGAAATAGATTTAGGTTCGGCTCTGTTTGCATACAACAATGTTTTCATTGCTCTATTAAATTACATGCAATATAAATTAACTTTTACTTACTAAAATATACTTATAGCATTTAAAACATAAATATCATATTTGTTTGTTATATATTAGTAATGAACACTTAGTTTTCATCATATAAATATTAATTTAAAGCATATTATTTAACATTTTAAAAGTGTATAGTTAAATACGAATTTACATTATAAACAACACATAGTTCCTAAAAGTAACCCGCTATAGGTGGCACCAGGGTATTTTGTATATAAATTCGAATTACACGATTTCGATTAAGTGTTATATCTTTCCTTCGGAAAATCTTTGATAATAGTATTGTAACCCAATGCAACTTATTGAATTATGCATTTAAATTTACTTTATATTAGTTTTTATATACTATTTTATATTTATATAATATTTTATTTTTTTTTTAAATTTGTTATTATACTTTATTAATATAATATATGAATGTATATATGTATGAATATATCCGGAATATAACGTGAATATATATATGTAATATATATATATATATATATATATATAATATGTTAACTTATACAGTACATATTAGTATATTATTTATTTTTTAATATTATTTTTATAATATATGTGAATATTAGAGATATAAAACAGATATAAAATCTCTTATGTGTATGAATAGATTTAATAATGTTCACCTTCAATATAAAACAATAGGGCATTGATCAAAGGTATACAATGATATACTGTAGTGTTTCATTTAATATAGTACTGCAATTAATAGTCATTAGTAAGACTGTAATATAGAATGTGTGCACTACATTGTGCAGTGTAGCTTGCTGCTGCTACTGTATTACTTCACTCTATATATTGATCTATGTTAACAGTTGCATTATTCAATAAGCTTTGTCTAGAGGCTATATATCCTATATTTATTGCTCTCAGATATATGTTTAGATTATATATATATATATATATATATATATATATATATTACAACATATCTTATTATTCAACATTGCAATACTAGTGTTTATTTTATAAAATATACTGCATTATACATATATAATTTATATAATTTATACTATAGTAATAAATTTAATGCAAATTTTCTATAAATAAACAAAAATAATAAATTCCTTTATTATATTTAATTTTATTATCTTTATATCATATTAATTAGATAAAACTATATTTAGTTTAAATATATATATATATATATATATATATATATATATATATATTGTTAGGTAATTTGTGTACATTTAATATATACATACATATACACATATAAAAAATATATATATATATATATAGATTTAATATGTAGAATAGTTGACATTATTATGTAAGTTAAAAATAAATGTCATATACTAATTTTAATGTTTAGTAAAATTATTAAAATAGATAACTATTGTGAATAAGATTATTATATTAGTTAAATTAAATATATTCTATATAACAAACTATTATCAAAAATATATTTGATCATTTCATAAAATAAATGTTGAATTTATATATATTTTATAAATACCAAGTCATGAAATTTGAAATCCTATGAAATTCAATACATATTAATTGATTATACAAATAAATGTAATCATGTTGAGTATTTTAATTAATTTGGTCACAATTTTAATTATAATAATTATTTCCAATCCTATTAACTTCCTATTAATTGAATTCAATTATATAATGTATATGTATCAAGTTTATTCTGACATGATATATTTTTTATTTTTTTATAAATTATTGTATTATATAATTGTTTTGAAAAAGGATTTTATTTTTGATTTATTCCTAAATTGTGAACATAAAGTGAATTTATATGTTTTGAATAGCATATTTAAGATATAAATTATATTTGTTTTAATCTTTCAAAATTCATTAATATAATTATAAATTATAAAATTAAAATATAATTAATACCATTGTATATCTGCCATATATAATGATATTATCCCAAACTTGTTTTAAAATAAATAATATTTATTTTAATTCAAATTATATTAATATAATTAGAGTCAAATTATTCAATGATATACATTTTTATAAAAAAGTAAATTTCTTTTATAAAATTTATTATATTTAATGATATTGAATTATCATTTTAATTTGCATATATAAATGTATATTAATATATAAACCCTGGATATAAACTTTTATATATTTATAAAACATATTATTAGTTATACTAAAAAATATTATATGTATATATATATATATTTTGTAATGAATTAAGGGGACGTCTTAAGACATTAAAGACACACCTTGTTTTGGTGAAAATATTTTGTTATTTAAAATTTTTTTTATTTCAATACTATTCTATGATTTGTTTTTTAATATCTGTAAACAAATTATTTATGAAAACAGTCTATAAAGAACATAACAAGTGGTTTATATATATATGCATTATATATGATATATAATGTATTCATATATATTCAAATGCTGTTTTCTCAGAATAATTATTCCGCGCTAGGTATGTGTATATAAATGTAGGTATCACAAAAACTAGTATATGTATTTTACTAATTTTTATTGCATTATATAAATAACATATATATAAATACTATTACAGGAGTAATTTTCTAAATTTGTAGGTTTATAATTGCAAAAAATAACAATTTCTATAGAAATTCCGTAAATTAAAATGTGTGCATATACATATATATATATATATATTATATAATATATATTATAAAAAATACATCCTGTAATATCATGTGTATACATTTATTGAATATAAAAAAAAATTAGCTCAATTCAATGAATAGAATTCTGCGCGCCTAGTTTTGTGTAGACCCATTATTTGCTATCTCTATACATAGAGAGGCGGGCGTGGTGTGACATCCCCTTAAGGAGAAATCGATCACCTACTTATTATATAAATTTAATTTTTTTCAGAATATATTCAAATCTAATTTATCAAAGTATTGGTTATTAGATATATTTTTGATTACGTCAATATATTTCTATGAAACCATCCTATATATTATAAAGTTTATACCTTATGGAATAATGAATTCTATTTTATCTTAGCACATATTAATAGTAGGTAATTATTAATATATATATATATATTAATTGATATGCAATAATATTATTAAAAAATTCAACTATTATTATTTAAGAGGATATTGGCAACACAATATTTATTTAGACATATTTAGACATGAATGGATTCTATTTTATGTAGACATTATTTCTGGAAAGAGTGTATATGATAATACATCTTTTATATATAAGTTATATAATAATACAAATACAAATTAACATTATACACTTATACAATAATATAAACAATATATGGATAACTAATACCACTAGTATAATAACATGATAAAAAATAAATACAGACTGTAATAAATAACTGCAGTTATTCATATATATGTGGATAGTGAATATTATAATGTTGCTGATAATACTACATATGCTATATACTTGTGGTATTATCAATAACATTTATTATTATTTATTTATAATTATATAATGTATTCTCTATAAATAATATATTAATTAAATATCACATTTAGTACATTGATTAGTATATAAGTAATGATAAAATAATAATGACTTACCCTTTATATCACACACACACATACACATACACACACACATACACACACACACATATAAATAAATTCTCTAAAGAGAGTTCACACAAGAATTCAACTTTCCTCAAAGTCAAAGTTGAGTGTAATTGCAAATGTTCTATTCGACTCTGTAATGTATACTATTTGCTAAATAGTTTAATTTTATATTCATATTCTATAATAAATGTATTTACAAATACTATAATTACTACATATTATAATTCTAATGTCTGCAAATACTATATATTCTATAATCTGTATATTTTCAAATAAAAACAATTTTAATATTAAATATATTTTTAATGTTGAGCTCTTGTGATTTATTAAAATATTTAACATATTCTGAATATATTTTTAAATGTTAATTTAATAAATATTAATTTAATACATATAACTTATATATTACTTTAAATATTACTCAATAAAATACATTAAATAATTAATAAATTATTTAATATAAACTTTTACCATTATTTTACCCTTGATTTATTTTATTATTATTGTAAATTATAATTCCACCAGATGTTTAAATTATATGACAATTATATTGTAGAATTTCACCTTATGTTTTTAAATCTTGGAATACTCATTTAATAAGAGCTATAAACCCCTTTAATAAGAGTTTAAATATAATATCATATAATATAATTAAAATATAATATTATATTCTATTGTATGCCATATTCTAGTGGTATTTGGTATTCTAATGGTATTTGTATGGTTTCTATTAGTATGATCTTTTATTGATTATTGATGTTTTCTAATTTTATTGACTAGATGTAGTTATGCCTGGATCATCATATTATATCTGTATAGTAATAAATAACATGATAATTACTACTAAAAAAGCTACTATGATGTGATTTTAATTGGATATTATTTTACAAACAATCATCACACTTTTATTTATCTTATTATCTTATACAGATATTTATTTTATATATTTAACTATGACTGCTCTTTTAATATATTATATATTTGTTATTAGTTTTATTATTTAATCTATATCTGAACTATGATACCAATGTATATTTTCTATATAATCATATTTATATAAATGTTATAATATATATGAATCATAAGATATGATATGATATATATATATATATATATATATATATATATATATATCATCCATTATCCTATACTAAAAAATACTAACAAAGTTTCTATTTGAAAATGTTATATATTGTACATTTATTTAACGTAATATAATATAACATGATATTATATTGACAGCTGTACCGTTGCCGCCAAGTCATCTACTGTCGATGTCAGAGGTGTTCGATTCAAGACGGCTTCCTAAATCTGATGTACTTAAACAGCATTTCATTCTCGAGGGTCGTGTCCAAGAAGATGTTGCTCTTCGTTTAATTAATGAAGGAGCTAACTTATTAAAGTCCGAACGAACAATGCTTGATATTGATGCTCCAGTAACTGGTGAGTATATTCATTAACATTACTCCTTTTAATTAATCTGTGATAAGTTATCACTCAATATGTCTGTATGCATATCTTACTTTATATATATATATATATGACTGGATTATTTTCTATTTATTTATTCAGTAGGACATACTCTTGATGGGTTACTGGATAATAAGCATTCAATGCTTTGTATTGTATTGTTTTATATTGTACCAGAATTTCTGACACTCTGCTAATGTAATATTATTTATATATCGATCTACTACTATATTATGCAAGTGTGATACTTTGACTTTCATTATATATAATTAATATATTTTACTAATTTAACTTGCAGTAATGTATTATCATTAGTAAATATTAAATTAATAAAATATACTAATATACAAATATAACATAATATAAATAATACATTGAATATTAAGATGCACTATTTGTGTAGTATGTGGAGATGTACATGGACAGTTCTATGATTTGATGAAACTATTTGAAGTGGGTGGACCTCCAGCCACTACCAGATATCTATTTCTCGGTGATTATGTTGATCGTGGATATTTTAGTATTGAGGTTTTTCTAATAAAATCTAATTCACCTAATTAAATTATACTATAATAATCAGATACATTTAAACAAACTTCTTAATTATATGTTTCATGTTAATATATAATGCACATATATATATATATATATATATATATATATTTATATACATATATACATATGTATTCGTATATATATGTATATATTAATCTATTTTTATTCTAGTAGTTTTTCATGAACATATATTTATTATTGTGCCTCAATATCTCTCATACATGGATAATTTAGCAAAGGCAAACTGCTGTTTAATTATTCAAGCCTATATATCTAGCATGTATATGTATAATATTGATCATAACATGCACATATATTATTATACATTGCTGTATATATATTAATATATGCTTATCTATAGATATTTTTTAAAATATAGCAAATAACTTATTTCTATGTAAAGCATTCTCATTTGTATTGATTATATCAAGTATCTAAAAGTTGTCTATGCATGGTTCCTATTTATGCTGTCTAAATATAAATAAATTGTATTCTAAGTTTCCCTAATAATTATTGTTTATTTCAATAATATAAATAAATACTTGACAGGTGGTACTCTACCTTTGGGCATTAAAAATCCTGTATCCAACATCTTTTCATATGTTAAGAGGTAACCATGAATGCAGGCATTTAACTGATTATTTTACCTTCAAGCAAGAATGTTAGCTATTTATATTCACTTTACATAATGAATTTTTTCATATATATTTATATATATATAAAATTAACTACTGCTTCATAATACTATATTGATCTGGATATTTACATTTAATATATACTACTTATTGGTTGTGTTTTATAAATAGTTTTGCCATACATAAAGAATAATCACACATTTTAACACATTATAATATATTCACTCATTTTAATTTATATTAATAATATTATTTAATTTCAATAATTATACATACATCTAGTTTCATTTAATATTTCATTTATTCACATATATTTAATTATGATTTTTCTTTTATAATTATTTATAATTTTGTTCATAAATGTTATATTTAAGGTGATATTTATGGTCTCAAATTTAGTATAGGAGAGATAGGCAATATGTATACATGTTTAAGTTTGAATAAATCACAAACTACTTGGAAAAATGCTAAGATTATTTTTTTCTACATATTCTATATATATATATGTAAGTTTTGTAGATTCAAAAATGTTCAAATATATTATTATGTTTTGTAATTTAGTTATAATACAGTAATTTAGTAATTTAGTTATAAAAATATAACTTTATATACATGTACTAGTATACATATTATTATTCAGAGAAAATTGAATCTAATATAGTTTATCAATATAATTTGATATATATGTCACTGGTCAATAAGCACAATAACAAATTCCATGAATATATATATATATATATAAAAATATATATATATATATTGCATAATATATTTCGGTAGAAATATAATGTAATACATAAACATGTAATATGTGTACACACATACATACTGTATACTATAGTAAATACACTTGGTTACATATATATAGAAGTGAAATAATATATTTATAAATTTAATTTTTTACATAAAAATGGATGAACATATATGAAGTTTATTATGAATTTGTATACACATTTGCCACTACAATAATAATATAATGCATTATTGAAACTCGGTATAATTTAGTTTTTCAAATATAAAAATCGGCTAAGTATTGAGTAAATTATTGATACAAATAAATATAGTTATAAAAGTTGAAATTAGAAATTATTGTATAAATAAAATGAATGGCTGCCTTTATAAAATATCGTTTTATGATATTTTTTTATAGGCTGGCGACTTGTTACCAGAGCTCGGCGACTTGTTACTGCGCTTGGTACCGCGCAAATAGCTGTTCACATAGCGAGCATCAAGCACCGGCGACTTGTTACTCGAAAATAGAACTTTTGATAGATTTTAGGCGGCGACTTGTTACTGCACTTGATGCTGTGCTTGATGCTAGTGGTGTGTAACACAGCTTTATTTAAAAAAATTATATTTAAAAAATGGTGGTCATATAGAATGATATATTATTATTATAACTGAACAAAATCTTTTAAAGTAGGAGAGTTTTAAAAAATATATGTATTTTCACATTTATTTAAATGTAATCACACCAAGGAGGTGTTAAAACGTTTTTTTCAAAAATATTGAAAATAGACTTTCCAATTGTTAATATATTAATAGTTATTAATAGTATGTGTATAATAATTAATACAACAATAAACTATCTCCATTTTTTATTTGTATCACTTTAAATTATAACATGCATTATAAAAAGTAATCTATTTAATATTAGTATTATTAATATTATTATTAAGGGTGTGTTACACCGGATGCCTATTTTGAGATACTTCAAATACTTAATTAGATGTACGCAGAATGTTGATAATCAGAATATAAAATATATGGCATATGTGTAAGAATTATTGCTGTGTAAATGCTCTAATTTGTAAAGTGTCATTCACACAATGCGTAAAATTCTTGACGAATCATGGATTTGCTGTGTAAAACTAAAAAATAGAAAATATTCTATTGTTGCCATAAAAAATAGTTTCACACAGAAATGATATGACACAACAAGCATTTTACGAATCGTGTGAACGCCACCTTAAGATATAGACATTATTGCCACTGTCTGTGTAGGAATAGGATATGCAAATTAGGTTCATTAGTCAAAATTCAAAGAATAATGACCTACGATTTAATTATATATATTTATTCATATATTATAAATTATAATTTATAATACATATAATCAGTTATAATTCTCATATGTATTATATTAAATATATATATACAAGAAATTATATTTAGAATATCACAAATCTATATAAATCAAATAAACTAAAAAAATATGGATTATTTAATCAAAACACCATTATAAACTGATTGAAAAATACAAACAGCCGATTGTTAATCAAGATAATTATATATAGATATAGTTATATGATTATCAAATATGTTTAAAATTTACATTTGATTCTATACAAAAAACTCATTTATGATATTGTTAATTATGTTAAATATTATATCTTGGTTATATTATATTAATAATATTTATAATACATGTAAATAGGTAGAATAAAATATACAGAAAGAGTTTACGATGCATGTATGGAAGCATTTGATTGCTTACCTCTGGCAGCACTTATGAATCAGCAATTCCTATGTGTACATGGAGGATTATCTCCCGAAATTCATACTTTAGATGATATACGACAGGTTTCAATAGAACATCATATGTGCAGATTATCTTATGAACTTATACCTTCAGTTGGATAGATTCAGAGAGCCTCCTGCATTTGGTCCTATGTGTGACTTATTGTGGTCTGATCCTATTGAGAACTTTGGAACCGAAACTACCACCGAACATTATAGTCATAATACAGTTAGAGGATGTTCATACTTCTACAGGTTTATATATGAATTAATCAAAATATGTAATACATGTTTATATTTAAATACACAGTTATTCAGCCTGCTGCGATTTTTTACAACAGAATAATCTACTATCAATAATTAGAGCGCATGAAGCCCAAGATGCAGGGTTTACACAACTATAACTATATTTATTATACTAAACATTTATATTATTATATTATATTAGATATAGAATGTATAGAAAAAGTCAAACAACTGGATTTCCATCCCTAATTACGATATTTTCTGCACCAAATTATCTGGATGTATACAATAATAAAGGTAATTTATTAATATATTATATTATTCTATTAATAATATTACTCACTATTTTCAGCTGCTATTTTGAAATATGAAAACAATGTAATGAATATAAGACAATTCAATTGTTCTCCACATCCATATTGGTTACCGAATTTCATGGATGTATTTACCTGGTCTTTACCATTTGTAGGAGAAAAAGGTTTCATGTAACGGTTTCTTCAAATACTGATTCATTAATGTATTAATATTATATAGTAACTGAAATGTTGGTTAATGTTCTGAATATTTGTTCCGACGATGAACTAATGTCTGAAGGAGATGATGTATCTGAAGGTAGGTTTTATTTTATGTTTTGAAAAATTTGAGTGCCTGAATTTTTGAGTGTTTATTTATAATATATATTATCATTTTTTAGAAGTCGAAGAAGATGAAGATGGTAAGTGTTTATTTATTTGCATGCACAATCCTAATCATTCTTAATTATTCTAATTTTTTGTTATGTATTAGTTAATTGTATGTTTGTGAATGAATCACTCTGTAAGTTATTGTAATCACTTAGGTATATTGAGTTTAACACACTGTCTGCTTGTACTATCTATTCAGCTAATAACTCTTATTTCAACTCTCATCATTTAAAATGTAGGTGGTAGTATGGCTGCTCGTAAAGATATTATTCGAAATAAGATTCGTGCTATTGGAAAAATGGCAAGAGTATTCCAAGTTTTGAGGTTAATATTGTATTATAATTTCTCTACTATTTTTATACAACTTTTTGTATTGCAATAGAGAGGAAAGTGAGAGCGTTTTACAATTAAAGGGATTAACTCCAAACGGATTACTTCCTATTGGTGCACTTTCTGGTGGTAAAGAGAGTTTAACTACAGGTTTTATATATATATATATATTTTATAATATTATATCTATTATATTTATTTATAGCTCTGAGTGGATTCTCACCTACGCATCAAATTACGAGTTTTGCTGAAGCTAAATATTTGGATAAACTGAATGAACGAATGCCTCCAAGAAAATGTTCATCTAGCTCTTCTTCAATTCCTTCTTCTGCATCAACTCCCACAAATAATGCAACTTCTGATAAAAAGGAAACCTCATAAATTACTTTCTTCTGACTATTTATATATTATTACTACTACTACTACTACTACTATTATTAATATTATTACTACTACTACTACTACTACTTGTTTTGTATTGATCAACCAAAATTGTATATATCTAAAATGGAAATGTTTGTATTTTGTGCATCACTTTATGCTCAATTGTGACTGCCCCATCTTCCTTTATATATGTTGTAATAGATAGCTTCATGTAATATAGATTCCATTAGATACGATTTCATTATATGTATATATATATATATATATATGTATAATACTTTTACTGCTACCAATATATCTGAAGACATTTACTGTTTTGCGTTAGTATGTCACAGTATACCGCTGTTATATAATTCCCTTGCAAGCAATAGCTATTATTATCTCATTTTATTTTGAAATAGAAACTGAATATGCACTTTAATATGAAATGGTATTAAATAAAACATGTTGTTCATACGCAAACTTTACATTTATAATAATATAACAAAAAACGTTATTTTAACAACTCTGTTATATTTTAGCTGTCAATATTTTTTTAATAAATGTTTTGTTTACATATTTTGATAATAATGTGAGCTAATAATGTAAATATAATTACAATGTAAACAATAATTTAATGAAAACAATATATTGCACCATGAATAAGTGAAAGAATGAAAATGGTCCCTGATTTACATGGAATTTATAATAAGGTATAATGTAAGTTCCGAAAATAAACAACAATATTCAGAAATATAACTCATAATACTAAAGTAGTTGTTGAAACACCGGGATTAATAACAATAGGAATAATTAAGTAACATCACTTGTTCTACAACATCTTTGAAGTTTTGCTCCCAGTTCATTAGTGAGCATAGGTTCATTAGGTTGTGTTAATACGGTCTCTAATGATTCTACTGACGTTTCTGACCACATTTCTCGTAGTTTTGATGAAGGAAAATTAGGCTTTGCTATTAACAATATATTGAATTAGTTCAAATATTTAAATGTATTTAGTATATATTTATATAACAACCTCGATAGTGGATTTCTTCATTACTTTCGATACTAGACGCATTCCCTTAATTAAAGAAATTAGTATATTAATAATTAAATAAATATGATATGTAAATATTATTAATTATTATTTGAAAGGGACAATATATTTACTTTTTATGATAAAGATGATTTAGGTGTATTTTTAGTGTTACTAAAATGAATTATTAGAATGATTAACAATTAAAATATTAATTTAGCAATATATTTGATAATAGCTTGGTTTTTATTTTATAAGTAATATAAAAATGAGTTAGTTTCTAACTAAATTTAGCAGTATACATAAACTATAACTATTCCCTGCACTATAATGACTAATAAACAAAGTAACATCAACTGTGTTGATAATTAAATTGGAATAATTTATTGTTAATATTTCATTTTAGTACAATATCAACTTTTCATTAGAATAAGAATTTAATAATTATTGTAGTAATATACATTAATTGTAAGTCTAAATTGAACATGGACAATTTCGAAACGGAATTATAAATGAGAAATTCAAAATTTCGGATAAACCTAAATTAAGATTTAATATTTGAATGCATAACTTAATTAAATATATAATACAGATTTAATGTATGGAGAGTTTTATATGAAATAAATTTGTAATAAATCATGGTACTTCTACTGAAGCGACCTTTGTTCTATAAATAGATTTTTAGATGTGAATAATATGAAATATGTGTGCACTAAATAATAATTTCATTAATTATATCATAATATTTTACATAATGGTTATAGTTGATCAATTTAAATTAACTATATTGTTTGTATATGTACAAATTGTTTTATGTATTAATATATAATTTTCATAACACATTTTTAATATACCAGATGTAAATAATACCACTACAAATTATTTTACCAATTTTCAAAATATTATTCATATATTATCTACCTTGAGAAATATACAAATGATTATAAGTTAAATAGGTTTCCGAAAAATCATATTTTATAAATAGCATAATAAACAATTTAAAAATGATAGGACTATTTTAAATAATATTTGAAACCTTAAATAATACTTGTCTTCTAACCACTAATAAAAATGTGAATATTTATAATATCTGTGCATGCAATGATTTGATATCCTATGAAATTGTGACATATTGTGTCATACTAGTGACGATATAGATTTATGATATGATCTAAATTTTATTATATTTAATTTACAGTTTATACTTGTATGTATATACGTATATAATATTATTATATATTATATAAATATAATTTATTGTTTACGTATTATGTAATCAATGTAAAAATAAAAATTAAGCAATGAAATAAATTGTTTTGATTAATATAATATAAATAACATGTGCAATAAAACTATGTAATTCTGAAATAAACTATTATATTCTTATATATAATTATACAATTTATATTTAGTATTCACATCAATATATAATATGATTTATTATACTTATTTATACTAATTTAGTATACACAAAATATATAATGTATAAATTATAATAATTTTCAAATTCATTTTATTCGGAATACTTATTTTTACATGTATATTAAAATAATGTTTTAACTTGTATATTGTGAATTTTATTTTACTTTTTCTAGTGTACCATATAAATATATATATATATATATACAAATATAAGTTTCTATAGTATAGTTTTTTAAGTTTTATATTGAAAAATTCTGTATAATTTTACTATTTTTGAACATGGATATAATTTATATTTAACGAGAATAATTATAGATTTATATAATTAAAATATAATACTCAATGTGGGTAATTAGCCAATTAGTACTTTAAAATATATTTCTAGAGTTAAATTGCTAATCTTGCTAATCTATTTACAGGTAAATGCCTACCATGATGTGATAGATACCCAAACTTGAAATATATATTAAATAATACAAATTTAAGTATTCATTCATAATTAGATTACCCAAATATAAATATGTTCATGAAAATGAATGTTAGTTATGTGTAGACTAGTACGATTACTAGATAATGCTAGTATAATATCTGCGGTATTCCCTAGGTTCCCTAGTTTCTAATGCCATTGAAAATGGGTGCAAATTGTGGAATAATAGTGCTTTAAAATTAAATAAATGACTGACTAACTTAATAAGGTGTTAGGAATATCGATACTAGTAGATTCATTGGAGGATAACGACGATGACTGAGCTGTCACCAGAAGATTGTTATTCGATCTCTTCTTCTGCCACTAGATGGATACAGTGGTAATGATTAACTGATAGTGATAATCTTATATATCGTATTCTTTTGGCACAGGTTTTTGAAATATACATTCATGAATATATTTGTAAATATTATACTAATAAATACATGTATATGATGTTGTATATATATTTCCTATACTAAAAATTAATATACGAGTATTCTAAGCATATAACTAGAATTTAAACACAATCCACATTGGGTAAAGTTATACACTTGTGGTTATTAAACATGAAATGCGATGTGTTAACGATTTATTTGATATCTGATTACATGTGCAGTTTTATCCTATGCAATTGTAGTATACTGCGCTTGACGCAAGTTTTCGGTGTGGTTGCAGCTTTAAGCTCATTTTCAATATTGTAATGTTATTCGTTGTTTAATCATTGTTTTATTTCAATAAAGTTACTTAATAATTATTGGAGATTATATTCAATAGATAATATTTAAAATCTAGTTTTTTGAATTAAATGAAAATTAATAAATCAATGTATTCTACAATGTAATCATAGTTAATATTGTTATAGATTATCTGTAGCACTAGTTAGTTGACTATCTGTTAACCTGTTTCGCGTGTATTCTCGAGTGTCGGGTGATCATGTCACGTCTGGGAGCCGCGTAGCTACACTGCGTACATCTGTACGGCTTCTCTCCGGTGTGCGTTCGCACGTGTGTGTGTAGGTGATCACTCCTCGAGAATACCTATGAATAATAGTGGCATGTTGCAGGTGTCAAATGGGTATAATAGTGGTAGGTGTCAAATGGGAATGATAGTGACACGTAGCAGGTGTCAAATGGGAATAATAGTAGCAAGTGTCAAATGGGAATAATAGTGGCATGTAGTAGGTTTCAAATGTGAATAATAGTAGCAAGTGTCAAATGGGAATAATAGTAGCAAGTGTCAAATGGGAATAATAGTGGCATGTAGTAGGTGTCAAGTGTGGATAATAGTAGCAAGTGTCAAATGGGAATAATAGTGGCAGGTGTCAAATGGGAATAATAGTGACATGTAGCAGGTGTCAAGTGTGAACAATAGTGGCAGGTGAGAGAATAGGTGAAGTATGCTTACGTCGCAGGTGTTGCAATGTAATTTTTATCTCGAAACTTTCATGTTCCCATTTGAATAGGGGAATTTTGAAATATTTACGATCGAATATCAATGACTGTTTTGTCAATATATTTGACTAGTATGCTATGTAGTACTGCAACCCTCTATACTACTATACTATATCTATCATTTAGGTATAACAGATGTAGTATACACATATTTTAAACTATCTATTTGATTATAATTAAAACGTATATCTATAACAGGTATTTTATATTGAAATTAAAAAATATATATATATATATTGAACAAATATTATATATAAATAAACTATAGCTATAATAAACTATAAACTATTCATTTTATCTACTTTATTTATATATATATTAAATATCATTTAGATATTAGTTATACCTTTTAAAAATTAGTTATACCTTTTATAGAGATGCCTAATGGTAATTAAACATAATTAGTAATTTTCAAATTTATTATACTAAGAATAATTGTTTATCTACCTGCATGTAGCTTCTCTTAGCCCTTATGTTATACTCATTTTTCAATGGCATATATAATATATATTTATAAATAAACAGTTTTTATCCGAATAGGAGTATTCTGCTTTTATTTTTTTTAATGATTATAATGATGAATTTCTGTAGAAATTAAAACCCTTTTTCAATATACTATCAAGAATATAGATCGTATTTATATTTATTGAGAAGGAAATATTTCAGAAAGTTTCATAAAGATTGTTAGAGGGTTCAAAATTTAGAGAGTTTGAAAAAAGTGAAAAAATAAATAAAATGTTATGAGATATAGCTTCCTAAATGTTTAGTTGTATATTTTAAATAATAATAATAAGTAATTTATTTAAGTGAGATGTTTTAAAATTAAAATTTATTATTATATATACTTTTAAATACAATGTTATATATCAATGATATATTAATTATATAATAAACTAAATTTTGATATTTTAAAATAAAACTAAAATAATTTAAAAAATGAAGGTTTCGTTAACCTTATTAACGCACATATAAATGAATATTATAAATAAAAAAGAAAAAAGTGTGATATATTTACTTTGTCATGGGCTTTTAAAATAGTTATTTTTGTATATTAATTTTGAGAATTTTCATTTAATATAATTGTATATAGTATTTATTTTTAAAATAATTAATTATTGATAAATTATAAATTTGATGATATCTAAATTTATGCAAATTAGATATCATCATTACACACCAGTGGTTTTCATCATTATATTTCATCCAATAACAACATTCCAATGTTTATTTTAAATATAATGTAACATTATTGAAACAAATAGTTCTTAAAATAAAAAGCATTTAAATCAACAACAAAATTAAAATTATGTAAATAAATAAATTAAAAATAACAATAATTAATTATATTATAATAATTTAATATGTTTTATATATTTTAAATGAATTTGTTTTATAATTTTTTTCTACATTATATGAATAAAACTTACGTAGTTATTATTAAATTAACCAAACTATAGGTCACATATACACATCTATATATTTATGAAGTTTACGATTTATAGAATTATTTATTTATATTTTACAAATGGCAGACTAAAATAAATGATAATAAAATTCTCGAATTATTATTAAATTCGATGAGTCAGTTAATTTATAAAATTTGTAAAATATCTTATTAATTAATATATATTAATCATTTTATTAATATATTCTATATATATAAATGTTTTATAAATTATTTTAGTTTGAATTTATATTTATTTAAAATAAAAAATTATTATAATTTTTATAATTATTATAATTAATGAAATATATTATATAATAATTAAAATAAATATAACTTGTAATAGAACAATTTCAATATATGAATACACATTTTCATTTTTTTAAAACATGCATATATTTGATTAAATACACATAATCTGTGGGCATTTAGTGCTGCAGTATTATTTATAATTAGTGGGGTTTAACGGTTAATTAATGCTATTTTCAATTTTAATAATTTTAGAAATTATAGAAAAATATTTAATAATTTATTTATCATGCATTATTTTTATGCCTAACCAGTAATCTCTATTTTATAATATATTATAACTTATATATTAGTTTTAACAAGTAAAAGTTAGATGATTACTTTATTATTAGATGATATTTACTATTGTTTATTTAAAATAGTTAGGTTCTACTCCGAATAATGATGTTGTGTAATTATCCAAATAACAAATAGATAACGCTGTTACAGCTATCCACATTTTGTTGCTATATATAGATAACATACGTCTAAATATAAGTATGAATATATATATATATATATATATATATATATATATATATATATTCATGAATATAATTAGAAATAAATAATATAGAAGTATCAAACAAAATAATGGAAATTATTGTTTCTATTTATATATGCGATATATTATACTATATAAAAATGTTTATTACTTGATTGCAGTAAATATGTTGTGCAATGTACAATCACAAATAGTTCATTGAATAGGCTATGCTTTAGATAACATTGAATGCAACTATTGCTATCTATTGCTATCTATTAAGGGGATCCCGCACATAAAACGCAATTTGCCAATTTCGTGTATAAATAGATAGGAAAAACATATGTCCACTAAAAAAAATAGAACTGATATTCTATTCATTCAATTGACCTAATTTTTTTTGTATTGTATTCATAACATATACATGCATAGGAAAATATAAAGTTATTTTTAATATTATTATTTATTATATTATATATATCTAAATTAAAATTATCAATAATAAAATTATGGTATTTCTATAGAAATTATTATTTTATGACTACTATACATTTTATAAATTATCTCTCTATTTTACTATTCAAATAATTAAATTCTATATAAAGCAAACAAAAATAATATTATAATTATAATAGTTTTTATGTTCTATATTTTTGAATGCACATACCTAGCGCGAAATAATTATTCTGAGAAAACAGCGTTTGAAGTTTGGAGTGACAGCATAAAAATGTAATATTGAATAGTATATAATATACATTATCTTATCCTCAAAAAACACATTTTTATACAATTTCTAGATAGAATTCATGTCTAATTTTTTTACAGATCATAAAAACCACTAAAATAAGTGTTATGGAATAAAAAAAAATATGAAAAAATATAAATTAGCATCACTTTAAATGTGCGGGATCCCCTTAAGGGGATGTCACACGACGCCCGCCTCTCTATGTATAGAGATAGCAAATAATGGGTCTACACAAACCTAGGCGCGCATAATTCTATTCATTGAATTGAGCTAATTTTTTTTATATTCTATTCATTAAATGTATACACATGATATTACAGGACGTATTTTTTAAATTTGTATGTGTATAACTGCAAAAAATAACAATTTCTATAGAAATTCCGTAAATTAAAAAATTAAAATGTGTGCATATATATATATATTATATAATATATATTATAAAAAATACGTCCTGTAATATCATGTGTATACATTTAATGAATAGAATATAAAAATAATTAGATCTTAAAGCAATGTAATGAAGGAGGATCAGATAACATTATTATGTGTACTAGTGGACGACGAGACGAGTGTCCTAGTAGACGACGAGACGAGTGTCCTAGTAGACTACGAGATAAGTGGACTAGTAGACTACGAGATAAGTGGACTAGTGGACGACGAGATAATTGTACCAGCGGTGACTAACCTGGGAGCAGACCGAACACTCGTAGGGCTTGAGACCGGTGTGCAGCCGAGTGTGACGGGTCAACATGTCACTCCGAGTGAAGCCCCGCCCACAAACCCTGCACACGTGAGCTTTACTAGAGGACGAGGAGGAGGAGGAGCCGGTAGCGGGGGTGGACGGGGCCGTAGTACTGCCGCAGGAAGAGGTTCGAGTCGCACGCTTCGGGGAGGATAACTTGTCGGCTCCAAAGTTGAACACTGAATGGTGGTAAGGTGGTCACTGAATGATGGTAAGGTGGTCACTAAATGATGGTAAGGTGGTCACTGAATGGTGATGGGGTGGTCACTGAATACTGATAGATTGGTCACTGAATACTGATAGAGTGGTCACTGAATGCTGATGGGGTGCTCACTGAATGATGGTAAGGTGGTCACTGAATGGTGATAGAGTGGTCACTGAATGATGATAGGGTGGTCACTGAATGCTGATATGGTGGTCACTGAATACGGATAGAGTAGTCACTGAATGAGGGTAAGGTGGTCACTGAATGATGATGGGGTGGTCACTGAATGGTGATGGGGTGGTCACTGAATACTGATAGATTGGTCACTGAATACTGATAGAGTGGTCACTGAATGATGATGGGGTGGTCACTGAATGATGATAGGGTGGTCACTGAAAGGGAATTGAATGGTGAACGTACACTCATAGTTTCAAAATCATAGAAATTATAATCTTTTAACTAAAATTTATGTAACTAGAATTATATGAATTTGTAACGGACATTTGTTGGGATGCTGCAACGTTAATTACAAAGATCATAGAACAAACCCGTGTCGTTCTTGTGCGACAGACTGTGAATGTTCAACGATTGGTAATCCATGAAGACAGCGTTACACGGAAAACATTTGTAGGTCATCAGTGCGCTGTTAGTGACCTGTTCATAGGATGAACTGGGGTTTATATTGAAATTGAGATTGAGAGTGATTCGTGGGTTAGCTATGTAAGTACGATATTCGTAAGGGGGGAGGGAGTATAACAAGTGTACAGTAATGAGAAGTAAATAGTCGGGTAGTGATGGAGTGTCACAAGAGTGACACATGTCAGTAGTAGTCATACCATCATCTGTTGAAGGGCGTACACGTTTTCGTTCTGCGTTCTTCGGAATGCCTGCAAGTGATGATTAAGTAAGAGATGGGTGCGTGACAGGGGCGAAAGGGGGGGCGTGTGTCTATTAACGTTTAGAGCGTCTTGATTCGTCGATTGCAGGCTCGCAGACTGAGTAGCTAGCAGATTAGTCATCGCTGTGAGGGAGTGTCAGAGTGTCAGTATAGGGGCCGGAGGGGAGTGTCGAGTTGTCGATATAGGGGTAAGATGATATGTAATGCCAAGAGGTGTGAATAGGTGATGTAATCGATGCGATGAGATGTAAGCCACTGCCATTATGGCGTGTATATGTTACTATGTTACTATCATACGTCTGTATTCAATTAAATAAGGCTATAGAACAAACATAACGTACTGGAAGGCTTCGTTATACATAGTGAGGGGAATGTACAGTGTACAATGTACAATGAACAGTGTACAATGAACAATGTACAATGTACAATGAACAATGTACAATGTACAATGTACAATGAATGGTGTACAATGAACAGTGTACAATGTACAATGAACAGTGTACAATGAACGGTGTACAATGTACAATGAACAGTGTACAATGTACAATGTACACCATGTAGAGGATAATGTGAACTGTGGAAGTACAAACACGGAGACACTTTATGGAGTAGCTGCGGATTGGATATGTGCGTGAAGGAGGGATGCTTGAGTTGTGAGATGCCGGTAAGGTGCGAGGTAGAACCCCCGCTGGTGCCGGCGCCACCGCACTTCTCGTTCTGCTGTTTGGGGTGAAGGTCGCGCGGTTAATCTACGATCGGTGAATTTCGAATAGAAATCGCCGAAATCGGTGATTAGATACTGTTAATTAGAATTAGATTCGTAAGTATAATGTAGATCGCGTGCGAGTAAAGAAGATATCGATATCCGCATCACCGCTAGTGTTTAACTCGTGTTTAACTCGCGTCGTAGCGCTACCTGTTCGAGGCGATCTATTGACGAAACGGACGACGACAGCGGTCCTATACGCGAGAGACGACGAGGTGAAAGGTCGCGCCGGTGATGACCTTGACCTCTGTCCTGTAGGTAGGGTTGATCTTCGAACGACCGCCTCTAGACGGATATGAAGTGTGGTCAGGTGACTGTTACTCGGGTGGTCTAGGCCGCGCCTGATTGGTCGGGTCTTAGTTACCGTGGTTACGCGAGTGTATACACTAGGGTCGGAAAGGTTACGATACTTGTGCGAGGCTTTGAATGCATCGATTCTTAGAAATCAAAACCTCAAATCTAAAACAATATTAAAATCTCGACGAAATAGCGATTTTTAAATAGCTATAAGAGCTATGATAGCTATAAGAGCTATAAGAGTTGTAATAGCTATAATAGCTATAAGAGCTAATCAATGCTTACAGGTGACCTATACAATGAAGTGATACCAGGGATAGCTGAATCTCTGTAATCAGCTCTTTTTTGTGCTACGTGATAGATACTTTTCAGTGAATCTAATTTTATTTCAATGATTTCAAAGATATGCAATAGATAGGCAGAGATAGAGATATTTAATTACTTGTTAAAATCTAAATGCAGTAATTTTTTTTAATTTATATTTATTTATAATTATTTATTAAAAATACAAATTTATTTTTAAATTCAGTTTGAATTAAAAGATTGTTTATCTATATTATTAACTTCAATAATCTAAATATTATAATAGGTATGAAATTATATTACAATTTTACTATAATCATATTGAAATTATTAATTTAATAACGAGTTGTTGCATTGATTTGTATTTGATCAAATTCAAAAATATATTCGCAATATGATATATAAAATATTAATTATTTAATAATTCAAGCGAAAAAATAGAAGTTTCAATGTTGTATTGTTTTGTGTTGTGTTGTGTTGTATTGTGTTGTGTTGTATTGTGTTGTGTTACATGAAATTCTGAATATATACATTTTTTATAATAATTATAATTATAATTATAATTATATATATGTCCAATGATATCTATGTATTTTCTATAAAAAATTAAAATTGTTATTTAAAGTTGAATTGGTGGTAGTAGTATTAGTTGAGTTGGTGGTGGTAGTATTAGTTGAGTTGGTGGTAGTAGTAGTAGTAGTGTCGGTAGTATGAAAACCTCTGAGAAAGGTAGAGAGCTATGGTCCCCAAACTGGAACACGGTGGCGCCGGTAGAAGCACCGGGGGAGGACGAGGTAGAGTTCAGTCGCGGCGAGAGAGCTCCGTTGTAATACGGGGACAGCTGCTGCTGCTGCCCTAGTGACGAACAGAATACCTACACGATAGACGTGTGTGTGTGTTATTAGAAGTGGCTAATTTATTTATTTATAAAATAAAAATGCATTAATTATTCTTAATTATATTTTTATTTTTATTTCTATATAAATATGTATTTAAAATATGAATTAATTTATTATACGGTTTGAATTGAAGGCCGCCATTCTATATAATTTATGTCGGTATTGTAAATAACATAACGTATATTAAATTATATTCGAATTTTAATATAATCGTATAGAAATCACTAATTCGAAATAAGTGTCGCATTCATTCGTATAGGCCGACAATCTAGGCACGTGTAAATAAGCAAGGAGTAGGAAGAGGTAAGGCAAGCCTCCGTGCTACAGCACAACAACGCGGATACAAACTGGAGGTTCCGATTGAACTGAAGCAGAGGGCGAAACCGGTTCCGTTTTGATGCTGAGGGACGACACGGCACCCATGTGCGATAGACTTAACTCCGGGGTTAGCGATAGATTGCGGGGGTAACTCTGATAGAGGGGTGCGCGTGTGTGAGTGACGGGCGTGTTATTCACTCGACGTTCGTTACGTAATATTACGATTATTATAAGCGAATAATATTTATAATATATTTATAATGGTATAAGTGAATGCGTATCGTTGAACCGTGTAGTTTATCACTTTAAGGGGGCGTGCGACGTTCGTTTTTATCTAAAAAAATGTATATTGAAAATTTCACCACGCTTTTTTTTGTAAATGAAAGATAATTAATAATATGATTAATATGATTATTCAATAAAATAAAAATTTATTTATAATTTTTTTAGAAAAAAATGAACACGGTAGAAAAATATATCACGGTAGTCGTTAATATGTTATCTTATTCGTTATCGATAAATGTCAATATTTAAATTAAATATTTTTCGTAAACATAAATTCTTCTCGAAACTAACTTTAAATCTACGAATAAACATGTTCATACATAAGAACGTAACAGTGAGGTTTCATTAGAGCAATATCGATATAAGATGCAATAATACACGAACATCACGTGCATCAAATGTATTGAATAGAAACACAAGAACATAGTTCTTCAGAGGGAACACGCTAGAGAGAGATAATGGGTACCAGGACAATTAGGGTCTTACCTCTACACCAGTCATCCCTACACTGGATACGATTGTAACATCTAATTCTGCTAATCACATGCTAATCACATGCTAATCCCATGATAATCACATGATAATCACATGATAATAAACGTGTTTAAGATGAGGCGGCAACTCTTGCGACTGTTTGCGAATAATATTGCTAGTAGTTGTTAAGCATGAAACATGCTAGACGTCGCGCGAATATCTAGAAATGAGCGCGCGTGACCTTGAAGCTTTAAGGTTAACGACGTAAGCTATGATAACCTAGGTCACTAGTGAACTGGTGTAGAGGGTTAGGGAGCAGGGCTATATTTAGATGGTGGTGCAAGTAGTTGAACGGTAGGCTAACAATCAAACATCACGTAGACATCGTATACAGAATAATATTTACAAACATATACATCTGTATAAACGGTATGTACATCAACTGTATAGATAGAATGTACATAGCATCTTATTAACTGTATAAACAGTATATTCATATTGTATTGTCCGGGGCCCCTCATAGTTATTTATAACATGTAAAGTCTACTACTTCTTTAGGGGTCCATTTGTATCCGCTATTCGTATTGTATTCAATATATATAAATGAGATTTCAATAAATAAATATTATTATTATTATATATATACCACACCAACTGTATAAACACCACATAGTCTGCATAAACCGTATACACACTACACCATCACTGTATACACACTGTACATACACTGTGTACAAACGGAGTGTACAAACCTCATCGTCTGTAGAATGCTTGTCAGTCCGACAGTCGCAGTTTGTGCTGTAGACGTCGCTGTATTCCTGGCTCTGAAACAGAGGCCGTAATGTAAGAAGGACATATGTAAAGGACATGTAAAGGACATCTAAATGACATATATAAAGGCATATAGGTGGTGTACGAGTAATGCGTAGGACACACCTGTAGTAGGGCGCTCGTAATAATAATAAATTTACATAATAACTAATACTTGTGCGCGACTATAAAATAGGTGTTAACATCATATTTAGAAGTGATCTTAAATAATTGTTTATAAATAAATGACCGGCTCTCGTTAAAACCATGGATGCCTTAACGTAAGAGCGGCTTCGAAGGGACATTAGAGCCATATATGGTTATAAGAAGGCCTGTCTAGAATTAGAAAAAATGCATGCACGAATTATAGAATATTTAATTATTAATCCATTGATTAAGTTGTACTTTTTAGAATGAAATCAATTTGTTGAACATTGAAATAGTGTTTGCATAAATGTATGAATACATTCAACAACACATATATATATATATATATATATATATAATGTAAGATGAACATCCTTGGATCAGGATCAACTCGGTTATGGGCATCTCTGTAAGTATGATCTGGCTCAGATTAGTCATTGGACAATAAGTGTACACTGTACCTCGTATAGGATATGCAAAACGATTAGCATACTAAGTAATGCCGTTTAATAATATCATACTGAATATGTCCTTAATATGTCCTACGTATTAATGAAACGTTTATTTCTTCGTTTAAATCAATTAATTAAAAATGGCCTTTCTTTAAATATCGTTATACTATTCGTAAATAGGTGAATGCGCTTCGATATAATTAGGTTCCGGTTTTTTAGACATTCATAAAATTTGTAAACATACTAAAATAAGGAATTTTCGGATGTATAATTTAAAATGTTACCGATATATTTAAATATAAAATATATAATTATATGTTCAGTAGTTAAATTTATATTATATATTTTAAATTAAAACGTAATAATTAAACATTTCAATGATTATTAATTACATTAATATTTATACGAATTTTAATTAAATTCGCGCATTAAATGAAATATAATTCGAGTAATTCGTGAATTAGGAGACGAATGGTGTGAAAAGTGAACAACTTCATCTAGGTTCCCGGACGGGGCATGGAAACGAATACACCAAATTAAACTAATAATATAAAGGTCATGCAAGGGCATATGAATGAATGAATGAATTCAGTTTATAGAACATGTCTAAGGAGAATCGGTGAAAGCGATAAGCTTTATTAATTCGATATCTTCTGTATAAAGCACATATAATGTACACATAGGACATACACATAGGACACGGCAAGCACATACACAGGACATACACATAGGACACGTAAAGAACACGTAAAGGACATACACATAGGTGAGCCGGCCGCCATTAGTACTGCTACGCTACCTGTTGATATCGTGTCTGCAGATACTTCTTGTACTTGAGACGCTTGACTGCGTTGTTCACGTTCGGGCTGGTCGACTTGTGCGGGGAGGTGGAACCGCATCCTTATGATCGTTGTACGCACGTGGTTAATGCATTATGGGTAATGATGGCCGCCTCAGTTAGGGGGATGTCGCGTGTGTTAATAGATAAGTAGTGTATAGTACACTACAGAGCAAGCTCGACCTGGTAAGGTAAGGTATATAGTACTACTGTAAATATATGCAGTCGTACTATTTTTGAATATTGACAGCATTTATTTCCTACCTAGACATTCGTAAAGGAAATAATTTTATAATATTATTATAAGATAAATATAGGTATTTTATTATTAATTTTAATCGTGTCAAAAAATGTATCGAAATATAAATACGTAATCATTAATATTTATATAACTACATATCTACATTAGAAAACAAGCTTACAAATTAAAGAGCTATATATCTTCTGTTTATATCAACAACAAGTATTAGTGTATCTCATAAACTGTGATCTCTGATACAATTCGAATACTAGTGATTGTGAGAAAATAATTATTCTGTGATAAATGTAATTTAAAATAAAGGCATTATTTCTAATAATTTATATTATTTTTTATAATTCTGTGTGCTTACTTATACAATAATTAATACAATTAAATAGGTTTATATACTTTTATTATATAAATATAAACATGTAAATTAATATAATGTAAAAATATAAAAATTATAAATATATAATACAGTTAATAAACAGTTACTAATTTAATATTTTATAATTATTATAGATTTTATTTTGACCTATCCAAAAATTATAAATATATAATACAGTTAATAAACAGTTACTAATTTAATATTTTATAATTATTATAGATTTTATTTTGACCTATCCATAAATTATATCTCTTTTAGAGTACATATAAAGCATATTTTGATTTCAAAATTTAACACTATATAAATAATATATAACTGAATATGAATTCGTAAAAAATATATCAGAAATACTCAACAATTGTAATATTGCTACACTGGGACATCCCCTTAATACGTTCCCCTAGCATTGCATTAACTCTTATATTATTTATTTAAAATTGGAAACGAATTACTATAAATAACTGATTAACAGACGATTAATTATTATTGATGAAGGGAACCGTTGTGAAACATCTAGTTAAAGATTGTCTAGGATTAGTGTCTAGGTCTAGTAATGGGTCCTCACTGGGTCTAGTGCTAGGTCTAGTAGTAGTAGTAGTAGTAGTAGTAGTAGTAGTAGTAGTAGTAGTAGTAGTAGTAGTAGTAGTAGTAGTAGTAGTAGTAGTGGTGGTGGTGGTGGTGGTGGTGGTGGTGGTGGTGGTGGTGGTGGTGGTGGTGGTGGTGGTGGTGGTGGTGGTGGTGGTGGTGGTGGTGGTGGTGGTGGTGGTGGTGGTGGTGGTGGTGGTGGTGGTGGTGGTGGTGGTGGTGGTGGTGGTGGTGGTGGTGGTGGTGGTGGTGGTGGTGGTGGTGGTGGTGGTGGTGGTGGTGGTGGTGGTGGTGGTGGTGGTGGTGGTGGTGGTGGTGGTAGTAGTAGTAGTAGTAGTAGTAGTAGTAGTAGTAGTAGTAGTAGTAGAAGTAGTAGTAGTAGTAGTAGTAGTAGTAGTAGTAGTAGTAGTAGTAGTAGTAGTAGTAGTAGTAGTAGTAGTAGTAGTAGTAGTAGTAGTAGTAGTAGTAGTAGTAGTAGTAGTAGTAGTAGTAGTAGTAGTAGTAGTAGTAGTAGTAGTAGTAGTAGTAGTAGTAGTAGTAGTAGTAGTAGTAGTAGTAGTAGTAGTAGTAGTAGTAGTAGTAGTAGTAGTAGTAGTAGTAGTAGTAGTAGTAGTAGTAGTAGTAGTAGTAGTAGTAGTAGTAGTAGTAGTAGTAGTAGTAGTAGTAGTAGTAGTAGTAGTAGTAGTAGTAGTAGTAGTAGTAGTAGTAGTAGTAGTAGTAGTAGTAGTAGTAGTAGTATTAGTAGTAATAGTAGTAGTAGAGCTAGTGCTAGTGCTAGTACTAATACTAGTACTAGTACTAGTGCTAGTACTAGTACTAGTGCTAGTACTAGTACTAGTACTACAGTTACTAACGTGATGGTTCCTCTTCATTGGAGTGCAGCGATTCGCAGTAAGACTTAACTTGCGATGTTTCTAAGGGGAGGGGCACCATTAGCTACTCGGTACGGTACCATGAGGTAGTGGTAGGTGCGGGAGTAGAGTGTAACCTTTGACCCTAAGCCGCGACCTAGTGGAAAGGTCGTAGTCTTCGTCGTCGACCTCCGTAGAGGAATGAGGATATCCGGAATCACTCGCACTCCTGGTGATCTTCAGGTCTGTAGTAGTAGTGGGGAGGGTGGGTGTAAGGGGGTGGTGGGGGAGTAGGGGGAGGCGGGGGTCTGGTGGGACACTAGGACTGGCAGCTATTCGGTGTCCATAATCAAATGAACTATTGATGTGATTCAAAAATGTGTAGTTTAAATGGTCTTATTACATTATTTATGAAAATATTTACATTCAATTTATTAATATATATGTTGTCTAGTTTTAATTAGAAAGTTTATTTATATTGTATATATATATATATATATATATATATATATATGCCTACATAACATATGAATAACAGCTATAAAAGAACACATCTCTAACTAATTCTGCTTACTGTAGTCATATGTCATATGTCATGATAAATAAAGTATAATATTGATATTTCCGAAATAACAAATTATTCACTATTTAATAATTTAATTTAAATTATAGTTACAAATCGACTACAATAATATCAGATGTTATCTTATTAATTAATTTGTGTATGATATTATAACAGTTGATTTGAATTAAATGTGTGTGTGAAAACATGTACTATTTACTACTGATATCAATACAGATTTGAAGATTAATGATATGTAATATATAATATATATATATATATATATATTAATCTAAACAAAGTATATTAAATTTAAGTATTATAATTTAATAAAATTATAAATAATATACATTCTATATCCGTCATATAAATTTATTATTAGTTTTAATTAATTGCATACTAATTCCTAATTTTTTTAAATCGTAAATTCATGATTTATAAACTGAAATTTTGTTATCTAAAAACTAAAAACAGCCAATGTTCACACAATTCGACCTACAGCCGACCTTTACAAAGAAGATAAATTAAAGCAGAATTAGGACGGAACACTCTTAAAGTTAGTGATCGTTCGTCATCGAGACACGTGATTGGTCGACTGGAAGAGATAATAACTACGGTGACTGCCTTGTGTTACACACACACACATAGCCCTACACACTGCCTTAATGATGAGTATGATAAGCAATGTAAACATCACTGAATCGGAGAGAGAGAAAGGGGGCATGAACGCAGTGGTACCAGGGTAATAACTACAGAGTGTGAACAATCAGCAATGTTATTGTACTTGGAATGGGGTGGAGTGTGGTGTGGCGGGGTGGCGTGGGGTGAAGTTATGTAGTTATCTATTGTTAGTAGTGACACAAATCACCGGCATCAGAGGCTCAGTGGTGGTAGTGGTGTCAATGTTGAGACAATACATATCTTAGATAACAAAGGGGGCATTGTAATACTGTTATGTGTGGTGATGGTGGTGATACACAATGGGCTAAATAGGTGCTAGAGATAAGTACCATGAATAGGAGCTAGATATGGGTTAAATATATACTGTAATAGTTGCTGAAAAGCTGCCTCAAATATGTAGTATATAGTTGGTAAATAGGTGCACAATGGTGCCACAATAGGGTGCCACAATAGGGTGACACAGTAGGCCCCTGTAATGCTGATTAATACCTAAAGGGGGTGCAAGTCACATAGCACTTGTTAATAACAAGTTATTTAAAGACTTTTGCTTATATTTATGTACACAATCTCGTATCGTATTGATATGCGGATATAAAAAACTTACTGATATTGATATATATATATATATATATACATATATATATATTTAGATATATAGATATAAAATTGCAGATTTAGCGAAATAAATCTATAATTAGTATTATCGAAATAATGTAGCATCAATGTAGATCAGATTATTACTAGGTCAGATTGAAATGTAATCCGTTATACACACACATATATATATGACACAGTAACTACTCGGCACATGAGACGTATACCTACATAGTATGGAGTGGAGAGTAAGGAGATAGCATCGTGTGTGTGTGTGTGTGGTAGCGTGTGACGTCTGCAGTAGTGCGGGTACATTAGTAACCCCGGGGGGTGTGGGGTAGGGGTGTTACAGTTGGGGGTCGTAAATAACTCATCGTTCCCCCCCCGCCCCGCCTCCCCCGTTATCTTATCTTAGTGACGCGAAAGCTTACGATATAATAGGGGTACGAATTAGATTTCAAGGAATCGTTAAATAGGGTATTTTTTCACGCTTTTTTATACGTATATTATTTATGATATTACATAAGTACATTTGTAAAATATCTAAGTCTATACAAAGATATAAGCTTATATATATACATATATATTAGCCTGTATATAAATAGCATACATTATATGACCTATGATGTATATATATAATTATATATATATGTTTACTTATATTATGTGTATTATCCTATTATATATATTTAAATATTATTATATTTGATAATGTTTAGAGATGATCTAATAATTACAATTATTATATTATTAATACATGTATATTCGTATAATTTATTATATTTGTATATGTTTTATTATATATATAAAATGTTATATTATATTCCGACACATATTAATTATTATGTATTTTAATAAAAATATATTATATTAACATGTTCAGTATAATATGTTTCATTTATAATTATTTCTTGAATATGCCATTATCGGAATATGTAAAATGTATTATTATTTCAATAATTATTATATGTATATATTATGTAATATGTATATATATAGTTATTGTTTCAATCTAATCATAAGTTAAGATAGCATTTCATGTATAATATTATAATTTTCATTCAAATATATAATATATATCGAATTGACTGAAATACATAATTTACATGTAAATATAATACATCGTTTATATATGTATTAAAATATAACATCAAATCGATCATTTCTATTACAGTTAAGCGATTATTATTAATTAATAAATCCTAGTTTATTCTCTCCTAATCTACTAGCTACTATCTAATACAAATAGCATGATATCCACTCACTATTTCTGCAATGATTACTTTTTGTACTACAAGCTATATACGTTTCAGTGGTATATTTAATTATATTTCAATTATTTAATTCTTTGAATTACAGATATCAAGGATATTTATTTGTCTGTCAAATGAAAATGCATTCATATTTTTAAATTGTATTTCTATATAAATATTTTATTAAAAATACGAAATTATTTATAAATTAGGTTCGTATTGAACAATGTTTTTTTATATCATATATATGTGTACATTCTAATTAATATAATGCGTATTAAATTATATTATGAATTAAATATAATCATATTGAAATCATTGATTTAAAAACGAGTTTTTGCATAGATTTTTGTGTCAGATTTGCACTCCTGGACCAGATGATGCGATACGATAAAATCCCTGAGTGATAAATACAAATTTCACAAAATATGCGTTTGAAGACGTCCTGTCCTCGCTACTATCCTAAACTACCAACACAATAAAGATGCCTGTTTTAAATACCACCTACACCCTCATAAGTATGATAATGTTAAGTAATTTGATAACATTTCTACAATGTTTGCAGTGAAAGAGGTCAATTATATATTGGAATGCGGTTAATTAGGCTAATGAGAGAAACTGAGTGCGTTCGTTAGCGCTGAAGGTATTGTTCTCGTGTTCACCTTTGTATTATTATTATTATTATTATTATTATTATTATTATTATTATTATTATTATTATTATTATTATTATTATTATTATTATTATTATTATTATTATTATTATTATTATTATTATTATTATTATTATTATTATTATTATTATTATTATTATTATTATTATTATTATTATTATTATTATTATTATTATTATTATTATTATTATTATTATTATCATCATCATCATTATTATTATTATTATCATCATCATTATTATTATTATTATTATTATTATTATTATTATCATCATAATCATTATTATTATTATTATTATTATTATTATCATTATTATTATTATTATTATTATTAGTATCAAACTTATACTTATTATTATTGACATTGTTTTGAACACTATCGATCGTGTACAATACCTATACATATGTGTGTGTGTATAAATATACACCAACACAATACAAACTCATAGGCATTCACAACACCTGTTGCACTGTCACTAATTGACATTGTGTGAACACTACAGACATTTCAATTATCGAACAGCGATTATCTCATCTACTATGTAGGTCTCGTTTATAGGTCAAATATGTAGGTCAATTATGTAGGTAAAATATGTAGGCTTGAAAATGGTCGCGGTGCATTTCTAATAATGTAAGACGTAGCTACGACGTAATGGGCTCTCGTAGCGGTGACATTGCCGTAGTATAAGCGATGACATCTCTCTGACCTTGAGCAGACTTGTACATGTGACGACTGCGTATATCTCTCCTGTCCAATGAGCGGGCTTCCCTTCGTTGCGGCGTCATCGGATACGATAGAGCGGGCGCTGTACGGGGGAGTGTTATGTAAGGCGGGGGTCGGAGGGTTCAACCGGAGTACGGATGAGATGGACGGTGTGCGGTGTAGCGCGACCGCGGGTCGGTATTAGTGATGCAGGCACCGATCTGAGTATTGTTGTCCGGTTTCGAGTATAGTGTAATTTTCGAGCGGTTTGAATTAGTTTTATTTCAAAATTATGACTCGGAGTATATTTTGAATGATTATCTCGTAATTAAAATATACTAAATAAAAAGAAACCACGTTAAATATTAAATATATGCCGAATTTATATTTAAAATTAGAATATGTTAATTATATGATTGTGAAAGAGTTTTGAAACTCAAATCTTTGATACCGAAACCGCTTCAAAATATTAACATTGGGTTACAGTCCCATAACTAGTCAATATACAGAGTAGTAGTTATGGTCAGTGTAGTGGTCAGTTTAGTATTGGTCAGTGGGGTTATGAAATAAAAAGTCTCAGATTGGGAAAATATCAAAACATATCAGATTGTATCATTAAAAGATTGTAACATCTCTAGTATACATAGTGGTCAGTGTAGTAGTGGTTAGTGTAGTAGTGGTCAGTGTAGTAGTTTAAGGTCAGTGTAGCGGTGTTAGTGTTGTTGATACTGACCTCCCTCATCATCGGAGAACTGCTGTATAACGGGCTGAGATCTGCAGAGTCCGATGTTCCTCCGTCGGGCGTACATTTCCTCCTCCACTGACGACGTGATAACGCCGCCGGTAGCGCCCCCTATAGCGCCGGTAGAGCCCCCGCCTGCCCCGTAGGTGAACACCGACGAGAAGGGTGACGAGGAGGCTGCGGCTGCTGCGTTGCACGAGTCGTAGAGGGCGCTGTCGGAGCAGGCTCGGTACCGTTTACGCGCGCATAGCGGAGACGGGGCTCGAGGGGACGGGGGCCCACTGACATTGGGCAACAGGAAGTGGCGGCCGGTGTTAACTGTGTAGCGGCGGAGGAGGAGGCGGAGTTACGATGGGTTGTTTAGGTCACTTTGAAAGAGTCGGTGAGGGGTTGATTATTTACATCAGTGTGTGTGTGTGAATCATTGACCGGTACTAGTACTAGGTAGTATAGTAAGTCGGTGTGTGTGTATTGCCCACTCTACGAATAACGACGTGTTAATGAGTGACGAAGTGACTCTCTCACGAGCCTTCTCACGAGCCTCATCAGAATACTATGAAATAATACATTCTACACTGTACATATTATATACTGTACATTGTATATATTATATTGTACACTGGTTTAAATGTTTTTATATAAAGGTTTTTTTCAATTTATATTACATTATACAGCTCTACATTTTCATATAATCGTAGTATTTCATTTCGATTTTCGAACCGACATTCATAAATCGACCGTAAACACTGACTTAGCAGTAACCTCTGCGGGTTATAGATAGGGGGTGAAATAGACGTTTCGGATCACTAGTACAGTAGTCAGTCACTAGGGGTAGGTGGCGACACTAACGTGGATTGACGAGGTTCCATTCGTCGAAAGAGGCGGAGCTAGAAGGAATGTAGTGTGGATGTCTGTGTGTGTGTGCACGATGAGTAAATGTAGGTCACGATAGGCGGTGAAGCGCGGTGAATTGAGCGTTCCCTATCATGATGAAACGACTAGTTTAGATAGAATCACTGGCTGAATATTAAGAAGATCGACAATATCGTGCGATATATAATCTAATTTGTTTTAAGTTAACGTTACAACTTGATTACCATTTAAATGTTAGTTTTTATTAACGTACTAACGTACTATACTGTTAGATATGGGTATCTCTTATCATGTTAGCGTTATGATTAAATACATTTAACAAATTAATATTTAGTTTATACGAGGACAAGAATGCCTGCTATCCCTGCAATGTTAACTTTTCGTACTACATAATAGATATTTTTCAATGATATATTTAATGAATACAAAGATTGGCAGATATATTTTAAAGACAGGATATTTGTATTTATTCATAAAATAATGATAAATTAATTTTGTTATTTGTATGTTTATTAATATTTTATTAATATTTGATTAATATTACTAATTTATTTATTTATGAATTCAGTTTTAATGGAAAGAAGTTTTTCTATACTCATTATGTCAATATTCCGAATGATATTACGTATATTACATTATATTATAATATCATTATATTTAAGGGGTTACGCTTGTTTTGAAATTTTTTGAAAATTCAATGTAAAAAGATAGGGATTTTATGTTATTTTTAAATGTCAATAAGTTTAAAAATTAGATATTTCAATTCTGTAAAATGCATATTGAAGGTATAACTGCTCTATATAGTTTGATATAGCATAATGAGAAAATATTATATATTTTTAGAAATACAACTCATCTAATAATGATAAAAATGTAGTTTACTGTTTATTTTTTTTTAAATTATATTTTATATATGATATAATAAAAATAATTGTATGATCATCTATTCAGTCAATAAACACATAATAACTAACATATTCTGAACATTTCATCAAAATCTGAGCATTATTTACATAGTTATTGAATTTTTTAAGAATAAAATTATACTAAAATAATTATTCTGAGTAAATCAAGTTTGAAAATAACATATATTTTTTATTAAAATATAGAGCTTATTTGTATAAAAAAACTATAGTATATGTGTTTGTATGTTTATTATACAAATATCATTTGTATATGATGTATGTATATGTATATTATACATAGTTATGATAATAATCCACAATATGATATATATATATTATATATTTTATAGTAATCAAAAATTGATATGTATATTATAGTAATCCACAATATGATATATATATATAATTATGATAGTAATAGTAACCCAAAATATTATATTAGATAACAAAAATAATAATTCTGTAAAATAACTTTATATAAAGATTATTTCTTATCATTATTTGTTCTCAAAAACCTTTATTTTCATATTTTATTAATCGTTTGAGATCTAATTTTTTGATATGAGTATAATAACATCTAAAATATTAATTTTTTCAAATAATTTTTTTTTTTTTATTACTACTGTTTTTTCAAAAACGCTAACACCCCTTAATTCATTAATTTATAACAAGTTTTTCATTAATTTGTATATTAGATTAAAATACGTATTCCTGGATCATGATACTAGAATGGTACTAATTTAGTAGAAATTATATTTATGGAAATATCAAGACATAATAATATTCATAATTATGTTAGTTATATAAATATATATATTGAACATAATTATTAGTAATACTAATAATACTAATTTAGAATGACTATAATATTATCTGGGACTTAAAATCTATACTAATTTATATTAATTTATATGTATATTTATATGTAGTCACTACAAAGATTTTGTGAAGCAAAGATATTGCACTCCCTATCAATCTCTAGTACCTTGAAATGTAAATTTAAAATGAATCTGAACATTAACACTAGATGGCGAAATAGTATATTAAATATTATAACATGTTATATTTTAATTAAGAAATTAAGAAATTACTATACATATAGAAAATTCTTATTATCTGACTAATACCGCTAGATGGCCATATCGAATTATTAGGTTACACAAATATACACAAGTGCAATATCTTTCCTTTGGAAAATCTTTGGTCACTATATTATATAATAATAAAGGATATCTGTGATGTAATGCGACGTAATGTGCCATAATAATGAAGTGACGTAATATCTATTAATAGACAGTTAATTATGGATAATTAAATTTAATATTGTTCACAGAATTTATTTATACAATCTTTATACTATTACGTAACCTAGTATATGCGTAGTATATGTTATAATTAGTACTATAGCGGTCTATATAAAGTATATGATTAGATTTCAATAACAAATGTTAGTGGAAAATAATATAAATCAATTAAATGTAATACTATTATTGTAACCAAGCAGCGAAAGCGTTTCATTCTCAATGGTTGTGAGCCACAATTTGTGATTATGTAATATGTATTTATGGGCAGGTTTTAATTGTAATGTAATATATGTAGGAAAATATAGATCTACTAAAAACCTCCATAGACGTTAATATTTAATATTTAAAAAATTAGTATTCCGATATAGTATAACTAAAGTAGATATAGATCTACTAAAAACCTCCATAGACGTTAATATTTAATATTTAAAAAATTAGTATTCCGATATAGTATAACTAAAGTAGATACGGATTATATAACTTATATTATATAAAATTGTATAAATATAATTAAAATAAAGACGATATTAAAATGAACAAACACAATGAGGTAACGTCAGTATTCATCTTTATTTAATATAAACACACAAGCACACACACACACACACATACACACTATCTCACACACACACACACACACACACACACACTATCTCACACACACACACACACATACACTCATACTAAGAGATGTTAAGTTAGTAAACACATATGATTGATGAATGACTATTTACTAGTGTACACACACACACATACATACACACACGCGCACACACACACACACGCCCAACAAAGAACTATTATGTAATGGGTGCAGGTCTCAATGATTTATAGGAGTTATAGTATGACTGTGTGTGTGTGCGTGTGTGTGTGTGTATATGTGTATTCATATATGTGCATATGTTCATATATTAATGTATGTATGTATTAGGTATATGTGTATTAGGGTGTGTATATTAATGAGAGTCCTAGATTCCTAGTAATGAAATGTAGAAACTGAAATATTTGAGTCCATTTAAAAAGCGACGAAATCATATCTCTAAGGTTGATTTTAAAGCGGAGTCGAGTATTTAAAATAAGATCGGATTTCATTTATAAAACTGCGCATAATACTGATAAGTACAATTCATCGATATAAAGAAAGTGGATTAGCAATTGAATGTAGTGTATGGCACTATCCGCTACGAGCGCTGCAGTCGAAACCCACTATCTGGCCCACTACTTTTTATTTATAATAATATGTATTTATCATATATATATTAATAATCACTACCAATTTTAATGTACTATCTATACTAAAAATAAAATTATATATTTAAAATACATAATATCAACATTCCTCGTAATTTTGTGTATTTAAATTGAAGATATAATACTATTTTATTGATTTTATTGATATTTATAATTTAAATCCATTGATATAGATAGAAGTAACTTAAATCTATTTCGACGAAAAGACTACTGTTTTGATATTTGACATATATAATATGACTAATATCCAATCAAAATCACTGATACCATTTTGTAAATTTATCGATAAAAGTGTCATTCACGTGTCTATCTTTTACATGCATTGCGTGCGTCAATTGCTTATCCACTTTCTTTATATCGATGGTACAATTAATTCATAGAGCTATTTCTGTGTTAAAGTAATCTTTATGTTTTAAAGTACTATGTTTCGTATATATATGTATTTGTTATTAATTTGAATGCCGTGTCACCTTACGTATAGATAGATAGATAGATTAAAAGTTTATTGAATTACTGGTTATATATAAAGAAAGTTATAATTATATATAAACATATAATTATATAACATATATAAACAAAATATATAAATGTGATAACAGTAAGACAAAACGACACGATACAAAAAAACAAGAAATAAATGGAGAAGTAAAATAAAAATAAAACATTGGATTATACGAGGAGCCGTTGAGTATCTTATGATGATTAAACTGTTAAACTGTGTGCTGCCTGATGCTACGTGTCCGGTGTTGCATGTTAAAAGATACGGAGTTGAGGGTCTACTAGAATACCGTTATCTTACTGAGATTGTGTACACAATAATATTTTATTTTTGTTATTACATAGATAACATTCATATCTATATTACTGTTAGACCCTTACGATAGTAGTATATAAAGTATATAAGCATATATAAGAATATAAAAAGTAGATCTAGTAAATTTTTACTGACAATATTATAAAACATATATTTTGTTGACTGGTTTTTAAATATAATTGTATCTATACAGTATGTACAATTGCATTACATTATCAAATAGCCGCCTTATTAGCGTGTATTAGCTTAGCTATATGGTGTATACTCCGAATATTTCATAAAGATTCCTAAATGGGACAAAAAGCTATTGGGTTTTAGATATAGCATAAAAATGGAAACAAAGTCATGAAATATAGCTTCTATAAAGTTTCTATAATATAAATAAAGCTTTTATAAAGTTTCTAAAGTATTATATGTATTGTATGTGTACTAAATTATAAAACATGGTTATACTATTTTTTTATTTTGGTAGATAACATTTATATATATATTACCATCTCTAAATTTGTAAGATCTAATAGTAAGTATAAGGTATAAATTATTGAAAATTACTCAATATTTCACATCATTTTTTTCACAAGGGTATGTTTATAATGCATAATTCAAGCACTTATTATTGTTATTGTTATTTTTATTTAGTGGAGTCCTTTCATCCCATCCAGGAACTTAGATGAAGTTTTCACTTATAACCATATCCCTTTGAAGCCGCTCTCATGTTAAGGCATCCATGGTTTTAACGAGAGCCGATCATTTATTTATACACAATTATATAAGATCACTTCTAAATAATATTTTAAGACCTATTTTAATAGTCCGGACGGGGCTCGAACCCGTGTCCTACTGCTCGTGTGTATGATGCCTTAGCCAAATGAGACACACAGGTAGTTTATTACTTGTGAATGAAATATAATATATCATTATATCATTAAAGATAAATATTTTGTATTTTAATATTTTAATATGAAAATTGTGTTGATAAAAAAAATAAACGAAAGAATTTTTCTAGTCTATAATATTAATAAGCTTTCTCCTTATAGATTATACAACAGCTATATTAAACTAATATAGCTGTTTGTTGTCGCCCGTATCACTCTATTAATATCGGCAATTAATCTGCAATGTTGATCGATCATGGATGTGATGTGCGTTCCCATTGGACGAAAACAATCGCAGAGTAATTGAGACAAAAGAGTAAGAAATGTTTAGCTACTAAGTATCAACAAACACCCAACTAATTTCGTTGAGATATCGATATATCGAGATGTTAAAATTATTGATGACAATCACACACAATAATAATATTATAATATTTAAGGATGGTGTGTTAAAATCTGATAAAAATCAAACGAAACGCAATAAATTTTGATTACATTAATAATGAACAACTATTAATAATATTTGTGTAGTGTCCATCGACTGTTGATTTGATCTATGAACACCATAGTGTCTTATGGCAATATGTGAATTGGAAAATAATATGCGATGTACTTCATTTTATAGAAATTAAACATAAATAAAATTGAATAAAGATAATAGCGTCTATTATTCTATAAGATAAGATAAGATAAGATAAGATAAGATAAGATAAGATAAGGATACATACAATTATCACTTATATTATTCGATCACAACATTTATTTTCATAATTAGAACTTTAGATGCGTTTTACTCAGAATATGCATTCAAAACATTTACTCTATATAAAATTATTTTTGTATATGTAACTAACATATAATTATGAATATAATGTGTATTTTCATAAATATAATTGCTACTAATAGATAAAAACATACTTCTATAGAAATACTGGAAAAAAATAATAAAACGATACTATCAATTATGATATATGAAATATATTATATAATAGAAATATCTGTTCATGATTTTGCACAAAAGAAATCCACTGAATTCACTGAGAGTAATTGTGCACTCTCTTTTTAATGCACTTGTATGTGTTACCAATAGATTTGTATTTGACCTAGATAGGTATTATTATATCTCGCTAATGTAACATTCTTCAACACGCCTGGTGACACTATTTATGTGTCCTAAGATGGGCGACCATCACATGACACATACATTAATAATAAAAATAATATTTATTTTTTATATACATTGGATTTTTGCTCCATATACACATTTATAAAGTCCGTTTCAAATATAACAAAATACAAATTTATATTTATTTATATTATATATTTATATTGCAAAATAATTGCAACATTTAATTTGATTAAATATAACTGTATATGTGATGGTCGGCCATCTTAGGACACATACATCGAGTCTCCACGCGTGTTGAAGAAAAGGGCGCGAGTAGCAATCTAGGTAAACTATAAATCAATGGTATCGCCTATCTATTTCATTGATTCAGAAAAAAAGTGGAAGAACAATTGAATGCAGTGTATGGAATTACGATAGAGGCCCTGCAATCAAAACCTACTATTACATTTTAAATTATTATAATTTTTTATATTTATATTGATACCTATGATGAAGTTTATATGTACTACAAATAATAATTATACATATTTGAAATACAACATATCAACATTCTTCATAATTTTTCCATTTAATTGTATTTAAAATGAAGATATTATAATATTTTACTAAATCAATAGATATAGATATAAATAACTTCTATCTATTTCGACAAAAATTCTTATTTTTTTAATATTTGACCTATAAATATGACTAATATACAATCAAAATCGCGGATGCCATTCGTTAATTTATTGAGAAATGTGTCATTCTCTTGTATATGTTAGTATCTATTGCGTGCGTCCACTTTATTTATATCGATGTTCTATGCACGTGTAAAATCATGAGTTTGTGTGTTCGTTGGTGTATTTATTTTAATTTCATTTAATTATTGTTATGCTAATCTTTGTTATATTATTACGCGGACTTTATTTTACTGACATTTATTTTACTGATTTTTATGATGATTATAGTGAAGAAAATGATTCTAACATTAATATCACTATAGTATAATGTTATAAGCTATATCATAATACAGTAGCTTATGCAGCAAAATATTATATTATTTTTATGAAATATTTCGTTACAAAATAATGTAAAATTTCATCTATCGTATCGACCTGTGTGAAATTATCACTTTGAACGCATTACATAATGTATACATTGGCCTCGATGATGCAATAGTTAGTACAACAATAGAAATAGTGGCGGGGCGTGGCGGCGGGTTAAGTGTGAAATATGATTGATGTTTTATCTTTTTTTAAGTTTCATCAGTGCCATTATTATCTCATTGTCACGTGCTTACACATCAGTATCATGTTCTTAGGACATAAGTAGCATGTCCTTATCACACCAATGTCATGTCCTAAGAACACCAGTGTCATATCCTTAGAACACCATTGTCATGTCCTAAGCGCCGCCACAACCAATAACCTAAACCTTATTTCGACGGGATGAACGACTATATTCGGTATCGGGTAATGTGTCGAGTCTACAGAGTGAGCGTGACCCGACATGACCTCTAGGTGGGCGTTGTTGACCTGCTGCTGACCTCTCTGTGAATGTTGAAGGTGACCATGATTACAAGTCACCGATTATGTCCGCGTATATAAGCGGACGTTGGCAATATTGTGATATTAACATTAACATGAAAAATTAATGATTATTGCAATATTTGATTAATATATTTCATTTATTTATATTTATATATACATATATATATATATACGATATAATAGTTTAATTTGTTATCAGCATAATTTATTATTACAAATGTACTGATTTATTTATACACATTATATTTATATTAGATATGTATGTATATGTATGGATATGTATGCATATGTATGGATATGAATATATATATATATATATATATATATATTCATAAATAATATTGATGTGCTTATAAATAGAACAACCAGCGCAAGAGAGTACAAGTGCAACGGGTACAGAGTACTTCTAATTTACTCTTAAGTACATAATTATATATCCAGAAATAACGCCTGCTGTAATGTGTTATACAATAGACGAGAGATGGAAACTCTGCAAGAACACACACACACACGCGCACATTCGCGCATATATACATTCTCGGATATATACTATATTAATTTTTTACGTAGAAATCTATTTATATTGCTCGAAACAGTTTGAAGAATACATACGCTATGCATGACTAGTGATGGGGTAAATACTAGGTATTACACTAGGTATTACACTAGGTATTACACTAGGTATTACTCTAGGTATTACACTAGGTATTACACTAGGTATTACACTAGGTATTACACTAGGTAATACACTAGGTAATACACTAGGTAATACACTAGGTATTACACTAGGTATTACACTAGGTATTACACTAGGTATTACACTAGGTAATACACTAGGTAATACACTAGGTATTACACTAGGTATTACACTAGGTATTACACTAGGTATTACACTAGGTAATACACTAGGTAATACACTAGGTATTACACTAGGTAATACACTAGGTATTACACTAGGTATTACACTAGGTATTACACTAGGTATTGCACTACGATGCACACTAGGTAATACACTAGGTATTACACTAGGTATTACACTAGGTATTACACTAGGTATTACTCTAGGTATTACACTAGGTATTACACTAGGTATTACACTAGGTATTACACTAGGTAATACACTAGGTAATACACTAGGTAATACACTAGGTATTACACTAGGTATTACACTAGGTATTACACTAGGTATTACACTAGGTAATACACTAGGTAATACACTAGGTATTACACTAGGTATTACACTAGGTATTACACTAGGTATTACACTAGGTAATACACTAGGTAATACACTAGGTATTACACTAGGTAATACACTAGGTATTACACTAGGTATTACACTAGGTAATACACTAGGTATTACACTAGGTATTGCACTAGGTATTACACTAGGTATTAAATACACACTGTTATACAGCATTGTACAGTATTGCACAGTATTACAGAGTAATGTACAACGGTATACAGTGCTGTACAGTGTTGTACAGAGTTAAGCAGTGTCTGAGCTATAGTATATACATGTGTATACATCATTGTACATCTATGGTATACAACATTGTATAGTTATACAGCTATATTATACATCATGTAGGGAATTGTGTGTATATCATACATTATTATTGCATGTAGATTATACAGTTTCGTTATACGGTGGCTAGTTATACACTGTACAATGTACAGTGTATATCCATTGTACATTGTACAAACTCTTAGCTTAGACCTGTGCCCCGATGCTAAAGTAAATACACCGATAGTAAGGCCTGGTCGATCAATATTAGTGGTTGGTTAGTGTGTGCGTGTGTGTCACGAATAAGGTGAACTAGGGGTCAATTAGGGGTCAATTAGGGCTCTATAATGGAGAGTTCTGATTTATCCTTAGATATTGATTATTTAATTTGTCTCCGCATCCATCTATAAATAGATTGCGAAGTTAGCGAATTACTAGTCAAGTTAGGGAATATTACTCAAATTCTGTAATAATATGCTTAAATTACCTCAATGATTATGTAATCGCTAATTTAATGTTATACAATATTGTTAATATTAATATATACAATATCTGCAATTAAACAGGGGACAAACGTGAGATGATATTCGTATATAGTATTATACATTTCGGAAAAGTAACTTTAGATTTAAAATTATTTAAATGTTAAATTTAAAAATTCAATCGAAGTATATGAAATTATATATATATATATATATACATATATATTATATAAATATATATATACATATATAGTATATATTATATACGTATATATGTATGTAATTATGATAATACAAATTTCAAATTATATAATACACTTTATATTTCGTATTATATATAATATAAATATTAAATATTAATTCAACTTAAATTCTAAAATAATATTTCATAAATAAATTATAAGGTACAACTCCATAATTCGGGTATACTTAATAGATATTTGTAAATAACTAATTAAATAAATTATAATTATAATTAACTTAACAATAATTAATACAATAATACATATTATTTATTGTTATTTAAAATTTTTAAATATAAATTTAGAAAAAAATTTCCTAAAAATGAACTGTGATATTTTTATTTTATGCTTGCATGGCTCATTATAATATATAATAATTATTATATATTTGAATTTATTATACATCAATGAAAAAATACGTTTTAAATTAGTAATTTCAATATGATTATATGTCAACATACTAATATAGAAAAAAGTATTTTAATTCAAACCTATTTTTAATTAATTTATTAATTCAAACCTACCAAATTTTTATTTTTAAAGCAATACAAATTTAAAAAAATTAATGCACTTTTATTTTTAACATCGCTTTAAAATAATTGAAATATAATTAAATATAGCACTGAGAAGATGTATATATCATAGAATAACAAATTACCATTACATAGTTACAAGGCATGATATTAGCAATCTATTATTAGATTATAAAATAGAATTAGTATCAACAGAAATAGAATGGAAACAGTTTATATCAAATTTAATAAATTTTCTTTCAGAATAAATTCACAGAAAAACACTAAAATGCTATATATAGTAACCGCCCTAGCTTATTAGATAACAAAGTAATTGGATTACATAATAGAATTAGTATCCATAGATACTGATTTTATAAAATTGAATCAATTTTCTTTCAGAATAAATGTAAAAGAAAATCTAAATTAATAAATATAGAAATGACATACATTATATGTTAGATATATAATAGTGTGTATATATATATTAATAAACCTGTGCTTGGGTGCATATATATATATACACATAATAAATTAAGAAAATAACATAATTAGATAGTATCATATAATATTACATTGTGTAAGTGTAATTTAAAAATATGAAAGTTTGAAGTTTGACACAATTTTTAATTAACTACATTTATATATAGAAAGATCCTATATGATGGATGAAAGTATATGTTGAATAAAAAAAAAAAAAGTAATTATTTCCATTAGTTATTTATCCTTAGCGTTTTTAGATAGAGCTGTTAAATAGCATTATTTACACGAATGGCCACCTTAACACATAGCCATCATTGCTGGTTGCCAGCATCATATATGTTAGTACATATGCAAGTAACTAATGGTGTTTAGTTTTAAATGAATGCAGGTAAAGGCATTCACATATATGTATATAATGAAAGTATATGTATGTATATATATATATATATATATATATATATATATATATATATTTACATAAATTACAATATTATAATGTCTAATTTTGTCAGGTAAATATAATATGTTCTCACAGCTAATATGACTATATAATACACACATATTCACACACACACACACATACACACACACATATACCTACACACATACACACACATACACACACACACACATATACATACAGGATGTATCAGTGAGATACACAACAATGTGGAATGGTAATACTTGGAAAACAAGTTAGCAAGAGATGCAGATGTACAGTGTGACCTCAATCTAATACCACTGTACACTCCATACACTCCATACACTGTATAATGTTCGCACCATATCATACGTAGCATGTATGTATATTTGTTAGGGAATAAGTTCCTAATAAGGGTGTACTTTTGTAGCGGGTCAGCAGGTCAGGAGGACACAGGCAGTGGATACATAGCATCATAGATAGCAAGTTAGTATGTTCATCTGTGCATACTACACAATCAACACCCTATAGGTAATCATCATCATCATTATACATTACTTCTACAATGGTAATACACATATACTAGTGGTGTAGTACTTGTTCAATAACATTAGGCGAATTAAGAAGGAGAGTGGGAGGGGCATGGGAAGGGGGAGGGGCGTTGGAAGGGGGAGGGGCGTGGGAAGGGGGAGGGAGCACACCACCTCTGAGTGATATACTGAGGCCGGGTACATGAATACCTAGAAATGACGTAACGATGTGCACCGCAGGCGAAGTGACGTAAGCGTACGAGGGAGGGGGCGTGGCTCCGCGTGATTCAAGAACATACAAGCGACGACGCACGTGGGCACTCTTCGTGGGCTGACCGGTGCGGTTTTAGTGGGCTGACCGGTAGTGCCCAACCAGCTTCATTAGTGTCCTTAGTGCTTCTCTCTACTGGCCGGCTGACCCAGTTAACGGACACACCCTCCACGTGACATTCACACATTGTTACGTAATGGTAGTAGTAGTAGTAGTAGTAGTAGTAGTAGTAGTAGTAGTAGTAGTAGTAGCAGCAGCAGCAGCAGTAGTAGTAGTAGTAGTAGTAGTAGTAGTAGTAGTAGTAGTAGTAGTAGTAGTAGTAGTAGTAGTAGTAGTAGTAGTAGTAGTAGTAGTAGTAGTAGTAGTAGTAGTAGTAGTAGTAGTAGTAGTAGTAGTAGTAGTAGTAGTAGTAGTAGTAGTAGTAGTAGTAGTAGTAGTAGGAGTAGTAGTAGTAGTAGTAGTAGTAGTAGTAGTAGTAGTAGTAGTAGTAGCAGCAGCAGCAGCAGGAATAGCAGCAGTAGTAGTAGTAGTGATGATAATCTATATTTAACTCCCACGCACGACATGTGACCTCATTAATAATGCACACTGTATGTCCTTATACATATTCTATATGTAGATGTACACGTACATAATGTGTATTATGTATGTCATTACACACACACACACGCGGTGCATTGGCAGATAGTAACATAGTAACTGTATGCTATAGATGGTGTGCAACACAGGGGCAGTATCGGATAATACTTACTATGACGTCACTACCGCATGCTGTACGTCATTACAGCATCATCATTACATCATCATCATCATCATCGAGAGCGCGCGCACACACGTCTTACGTAACGATACACCCACACACGTGGTGTATTAATAGCACACGCGCACACCCGCACGCGCGCACATGTGTGCGTAACTATACTTAGAGCTAGGTGGCGGGTAATCGATATGAATCACAGTTATAATTATCATATTATTGTTATTAATTGTGCACCCGGGTATATAGAGATGTACAGTTAACGTATATAGCTTAAACACACATACACTCCCACACACATTGTTGATCCAACACACACACTCCCACATCCACTCACACCCACTATTGACACGTGGTAAGCACGTGACTGATCAGAGCGGAGATCACGTGTATATGTCACGTGACCATCACAATACACTCACGTGATATGCCACATATCGTACACCTCCTACGTGTGTGTGTGTGTATGTGTGTGTGTGTGCGGTTCACATCCTCCTCCTCCTGCTCCTCAGCTTCCTAGCATAGTACACTAGCGAATACGCTAACATATCAAATGTACCTACAATATAACTAACAATTAACCTAGAAATGTACCTAGAAATATACCTACAATATACCTAGAAATGTACCTACAATATAACTAACAATGTATCTAGAAATGTACCTACAATATAACTAACAATATACCTAGAAATATACCTAGAAATATACCTACAATATAACTAACAATGTACCTAGAAATGTACCTACAATATAACTAACAATGTACCTAGAAATGTACCTACAATATAACTAACAATGTACCTAGAAATGTACCTACAATATAACTAACAATATACCTAGAAATGTACCTAGAAATATACCTACAATATAACTAACAATGTACCTAGAAATGTACCTACAATATAACTAACAATATACCTAGAAATGTACCTAGAAATATACCTACAATATAACTAACAATGTACCTAGAAATGTACCTACAATATAACTAACAATGTACATAGAAATGTACCTACAATATAACTAACAATGTACCTAGAAATGTACCTACAATATAACTAACAATATACCTAGAAATGTACCTAGAAATATACCTACAATATAACTAACAATGTACCTAGAAATGTACCTACAATATAACTAACAATGTACCTAGAAATGTACCTACAATATAACTAACAATGTACCTAGAAATGTACCTAGAAATGTACCTACAATATAACTAACAATGTACCTAGAAATGTACCTACAATATAACTAACAATATACCTAGAAATGTACCTAGAAATGTACCTACAATATAACTAACAATATACCTAGAAATGTACCTAGAAATATACCTACAATATAACTAACAATGTACCTAGAAATGTACCTACAATATAACTAACAATGTACCTAGAAATGTACCTACAATATAACTAACAATTTACCTAGAAATGTACCTACAATGTACCTAACATAGTACTACACTTAGCACCGAGTGAAGTAGTTAGCAGTACCAGTACACTTACGTGGTGCGGAGAACACTAAATGTATTGTGAGTGACACCTGCATAGAAGTGACACCAGTATAGATGTGACGTCACAACTATAGAAGTGACACCCTTATAGAGGTGACATCACAACTATAGAAGTGACACCAGTATAGAGGTGACATCACAACTATAGAAGTGACACCAGTATAGAGGTGACGTCACAACTATAGAAGTGACACCCGTATAGAGGTGACGTCACAACTATAGAAGTGACACCAGTATAGAGGTGACATCACAACTATAGAAGTGACACCAGTATAGAGGTGACGTCACAACTATAGAAGTGACACCCTTATAGAGGTGACGTCACAACTATAGAAGTGACACCAGTATAGAGGTGACGTCACAACTATAGAA
>OZ025242.1:25516045-25521045 GCA_964019155.1 Osedax fenrisi
TGTTGTAGTTGCAGTACGGGCATCGTGATAGTAAGTCGTAGCGCTGGTGAAAGGCTGGTGAAGGTACTGATGGTATGGCTACCTCACGATCCATCACCTCATATTATACTAATACCAAGGACATCGTGTCCTTGCTATTACGTAACTAGCGTGCACGTGACCTAATGACCTTGGGTTCATCACACGTAGCGTACTGCACACACACACCCACGGGCGGCGCTGCGCACGGTATACTGTAGTAATGAGGATGTGTGCATGGTACTACACCTGAAATGTTATAATACTATATTATATGATACTATAATAAACATCATTACATTATAGATATGGTAGCACTATAGTTAGTATAGTAGTAGTAGAATTTATTTAGTCACACAAATTAAATTCTAAATAAATTATTTAGAAGTCAGATATAAAGTTATGGCGACATACACAATACATAATATACCCATAATAATAATAATTAATTTTTGTGAAATATGAAAGGGTGTATTAAAGTGCAGCAGTTGATAAGGTTAGTTAATCCGGCTCAAGTAAGGATCCTATTGTAGTTTGTTTTAATTGTGTTTCATTATGTGTTGTTAGCTATAGTCCTGGGTATTCCACTGAGAGGGGTAGTTAGTGGTGGGGGGTGTTCTAATAGGGTACTATTTGATGATCTCAACTTGTTTCTATCTTTACATTGGATTAGATTCTCTGATATATTTTTAAGTTTAGTTTTTTTGCAATATGTATAATATTTAGGGTTTTGTAAATAGATCTATGTTTAATGGTAATCCAGTTTAGTCTGTGTTCCGTATATATAGAATGTGTTGGTTTGGAAGCTTAACAATAAGTCTGCAGGTTTGGTTTATAATTTTGTTTCCTTTTTTTTCTTGTAGTTTAGGAATATTCGTAAATAGTTATAGTCATCAAGTTTCGATATTATATAAGCGGATGCTATTATCTTGATATGAGATGTTTGCTTCAGAAGGTGTTTGATTTGTTGTAATTGATATAGTTTATTGTTGATGACATTTGATTATTTATTGTTAAGTTTTTATGGATTTCACACCTATCTTTGTTATTTCAGTTTTATTTGCTATTTCAGTATTTGCTATCTGTATATGAGTTAGGGGAGATGGAATTGTGAGTTAGTTATGGAAGATAATACAATCAGTTTTCAACTTATTAAATTTCAAGTAGTTGTTAAAATATATTTCTAGTTCAGTGGTTAGTGGTTATTGACTTTAGTTATAGTTTCTGGGAGGTTATGTGTATATAAGATGACTATTCATTCATTGAATGCAATACAGTTACATATACATAAACTCATATAAATGTATGTATGTAGCAAAGAGACAATACTATAGAGATAGTTATAACATATGACTATAAAAATACAGGCCTGTAATAAACATATCACATACTATGTCATATTACTGTGTGTATGTCTGTCATACATACACACACACACACATACACATACAAGCACATATATCAACTAATTTTCACACACTATCACAATGTTTTTTATGCTTATCTTTTTTTTATATTCTTCTTAGAATTACACTTTATTTAGAACAATAGATTACACTAACCGTTGTAAACACGCCCTCAGTGGGTGGCCTTACACCTAGAGCTGGGAACAATAGGTCGTCTGACGAATAGAACAATCAAAAGTGGGGGGAGGGGGGATATTTACAAGTCGAACATGGTAGCAGTGTAGGGTTCTACACATTGATAACTATTAGTGACTCACTTATCAGTAGATAATCTTCACTAAGTGGGTGTTGCTTGTGTGTAATAGGTCAGATGGTCAAGTGGACAGGTGGTCAAGTGGACAAATGTTCAAGTGGACAGATGGAAAGTTAGTCTCTGTCCAACATGCTACACACATGCCACCCTAACTTACATCGCAGCGTACGATGTGATAGACCTACGCAGACCTAACTTAGGTCACTATAACTTAGTAGTGTATGCGTGAAGCGCCGTGAAGCACTGTGACTGCTGGCTGTGTAGTAGATGCTGCTGCAGCTGGGTAATAGGGGTGACCTCTGCGCTGGTTAATCGCTATTGCATTCTGGGTGGTTACTTAGTGTAGGTATTCAGTGCTATTTAGTTCATTCACTAGTCCACCAGTAGTTCAGTAGTACACCTAGTGATGCTATTCGAAGCTAGTGATGCTATTATGATACTATTAGAATGTACGCGAGTACATAATGTAATCCGTCAATAAAGTCACCATACTATAGGTGCATGCAGTGCAGTACAACACTGCGCAGTGACACATAGAGATCAGATGGATGCTGTTATCGATGACATCGTATTCATTCGCGAAAATAGTAATTGTTTAAAAGAAAACGCATACACAAAACATTTCATAATAGAGGTGTTTGTTTTTCGCTGTGAATGTCGCTTACGCTCGCTTCAGTGTCGAATGATACCTGTAACTAATATCTGCTAACCACTCAAGGTTACCTTCAGCACCTTCAGTTCTTACACTTACACTAGGTTCAGTTCAGTTCATCACACACACACATCAAAGCGTATAGTACAACGCGTACAGCTATAGTCGTTATGTATACAGCCGCGATGATGATTGTAATAGAGAATACGTATTCATTAACAAAAAGTGCATAGTCTTAACTAAACCATTACTCATTCTCATTAATTATCTACGAGTGTGTACTTATATATCTAACTATGTGCACTTTATGCGTATATATATGTGTGTATATATATGCGTATGCATATATAATATATATATATATATATATATATATATATATATATATATATACATATATATATATATATGTATGTCTTATTTATATACATATAGAATATGAAGATTATATTTCACAAATGATACAGTCACACACAATAGCGTGTATTGATTTCTTTTTACTCCGCCGTACCAGAATTATAGTCATATTTCACGACGAGTACATTTCTCCACTGAGGACACTATCGCCATGACGACTACGAGTAGCTCCACCTATACTGTTCGCACCCGGTCAGTAACAACTAATCATCGAGCGAAGCTTTTGTCGTCGTTACTTTAGTGAATTTATCTTTTGTGAAAATGGAATTCTAAATATTAGATCATCACCAGAGAACATATTTCTTACGTTGGTGAATATTTTAAAGTTCAGCGGTTTCGTTATAATCTATTGATAACGATATCTCTTTGTCACATTTTAGATACTCGTCATTCATACTATGAACTTCATAGTAAAGATATAAATATAAATTAAGATGATTTTAATTCTATTTCGATAGCAAATATTAGAATTATACAAACAGTAACGAATTAGAAAGATATTATATTAAAGTAAGATAATTTAACATAAACCCGCCGATAAATTACAGCTCTACGATCTTTGTGTATAGACTTTACGCGACGATTATAAAAGTGAATTCACCAGTGATAATCTAGAATAGAGTATGAAGGATATATGTATTTGATAACTTACTTACATAGGTGAGTTAAAGTTTAAATACTATACAAGTCTAGTGCGTTTCATTACATTGTAGTAGTATCAGGTAATCACACACAACAAGAGAACAATTGCATTCGCTAATTTGTTTATATCGTAGATTGTGTAAAATTTATGTAAAACATTAAAATAATACACCAATTTAAATGAAACGAAATATATTCTTAATAGAATATTATTCGTATAATATAACTGTATATAATATATATAAAATCTATATTTTATTTATACTATAGATATGAAATATATATATATATATATATATATATATACATATACACGATACAAATAAAGATTAGAAAGAAGTGTTATACTTTCAGTAGATTTAATACATATAATACCTAGGAGGTATAACACAAATGCCTCGAATAATGCAATATAAATAATAATATTTAATACTTGAATACTTAATTTGTGCTTTCTTGATAAACAAGAGCTACCGAGCATCGAATTCAGGACCTCCTGATCAGTACGTTAGTGCTGTTGCTATTGAAACCACATCATATATATACGCTAGGCTATGTATGCGTATTTGCTTCTTATTTGTTTATATACCCTAACTGATTAATATTTCCTACCCCGATGATATAAATATAGATATGTGTACACTATACAATGTACATGTGTGTGCATGTATATGTGTGTATGTGTATGTGTGCATGATTATGCCTGTATTAATTAGTCTATTATTTTTTAGCTACCCATTAATTACATTTCCTAGAAGCAGGTTTTCTACATGGTAAATAGTAAAAAAAAAAGGAAAATATTTATAATAACATTTATAGTATTTATGTTCAGCAATCTATCTATCTAGCTACCTATCTATGATACTATGATTGAATGTCACATGATTGAGGATATAACATTAATCTCATTCAAGGACATATTACCATCATGTTAATTTATTACAATTTCTCCAAGGACATATAATAGACTTCAATCAAGGACATCAATGTTGATACTTCATTCATAGATATGTCTATATTATGGACATTTAATATTTTATCTTCTAGGAATTTGAATAGTTATCATAAACATTTTATATATGTGGGTGTATGTATATATGTATATATATATATATATATATATATATATATATATATGTATATATATATATGTATATTTATTTATGTGAGTATGGTAGTGAGTGTGTGTAGATATGTATGTAAATAGGGTTGTGTGTGTATGTGTGTATATATGAATATGCATACATGATGTGAACTAATGTATAAAATAACATAGTCACATAAATACATGTAATCCTCAAGTAAATATACAATGACATGGTTAACATAACATTATACATAGTAAAAATGTGTATGGGTGTGTGCTTGTGTTTGGGTGTGTGAGTGTGGGTGTGTGTGGGTGTGTGAGTGTGGGTGTGTGTGTGTGAGAGATAGAGGGCTATTCATTTTAAAATAAAAACGTTTTCTAATAAATTGATTAATTAATATCACAAAGTATGTGTGTATGTGAATGTATATGTGCAGGTATGTATGTGTTTTTCTATATGACTTA
>OZ025242.1:25523545-25566045 GCA_964019155.1 Osedax fenrisi
ATATATAATTATATATATAATAATTATAATAATTATTATAATAATATATAATATATATTATATATTTAATTCCAATTTTTAATACAGTTGTATATAGTGATAATTTATTGTCCTCGATAAATATATCTATTATATATCTATTAAATTAGTAAGGATTTGAAATATAGTAACCTGTGAAAACAAATATTATTTCAAATAATCAAATATTTAAATGTTATGTTCTATAGATATTTGTTATATTATTATACTTTTTAGATATATTTACGCAATAATTAAATATAGATACCAATACATTGATACTAACATAAATAATATAACGAATATATATTTAATATAGTTTATATAATTTAAATATATAAAGAAAATACGTAAAGTAAAAATATTTGTATAAATAAATCAAAATCTAAATATTTTTATGTTTTATACGCATGCGTATTTACTTTTATATATGACCCGAATCAGGTCATGATCTATTTTCACAGAATTGAATTGATTTGAAACAATATTTGTGATTTATTTACTCAATAATAATATATTATGAAAATTGAAGCATAATTTATATTACTACATAATTTAATATATCATAATATATACATAAAATGACAAAACTACAATAATATATATAATTATCTATAAATAAGTATTATTTCTGTAATATTTAAAAATACTCACAGAATTATGATGTAATCATAATTCTTAATTCTGTGTATTCCGTTTTATGCGGGGATTTTAGGTGCAATTTAAAACATAAATAATACATAAAAATGCCTTTCAACCACGTAAACGAACTGTATGAGATTACTTCACTTGATCAAATCGAGGAGTATAAAGTGGCAGAGGTTCATTAAATATAATTCCTTTTTATCATTACATTTATGACTTTAATAATCATAATAATAATTAATAATTTTTTCATATATTGAATAATATTCAAAATAATATAATAATCATAATACTATTAATATTTGTTTATAAAATCCAACTTTATCTTTTGAATATACATATAATCAATCAATAAATCAATAATAATAATAATTATTCGAATTATTATATTAATCTATATTATTATTATAATAATATAAAAATTATAAAATTACAATATTCATAATACAAATTTTATAAATTAAATAGTAATGATTATATTATTATAATATTAGAATTGGATGTGGCTTGAAAGGCCATATATTTTAATTTTGTAAACTCTTCCTATATATGATAGTCTGGATAATAATGGTAGTTTGAACGTTGACGGTAGTTGGAGGTCACTAAGTTGCTGAATAGTGACATCGGCCCCCAATAAATCACGTGTCTAACCGAGAGTTCAAATAAACATTTCGCGGCTAGCATTATAATTCTAAGTAAATTTTTAGCCGAGTAACGAATTCTTGTTTTATATATCAATACATATCATAATACCGTATGTTTTAATAGAAACTTTATATATTAATATAATATTATATAAGCCCTACATGCGCATTGTTTACTTGAACTCTCGGTGGTTTGACCTAACGGGGGCCGACGCCAGTTCACCTATTCGCCGATGGTCGCAAACTTAAAAATATATGATCTAAGATTACGTAACCACTCTAAAAAATATTCTAAATATATTATGGTTCGGTGCTGGGTTTGTGTTTGATTTAATAATATGTAAACTTTTGTGGTATATATTGACATCGTGAAGTCAATTCGCTAACCGAGAGTGTGGGTAAAAATGGCGTTAACGGCTTTATTTTTTAGGTATATTTCTAATATATATATATATGCCAATGTATTATATAAAACATGACAAAAGCTTTCAAACGAAAAAATACAGCCCAATATAAGCTCCTTCAAATTATTCGTTTTAAAATATTTACTTACTACGGGGCAAGTCAGAGGATTTTGATAATATGTTAATTATATATAAACGCACGTATAAGGCGTGTGTGTCGACCTGCCCGGTATATGTATGTAAGGGATATCGGACATTTCGCATAAGACGTTTATTATACGAAATGTCTTGATGAAACATATTTTATACAAACGTCTGGAATTCTTATACGAAACGTCTGGAATTCTTATACGAAACGTCTGGAATTCTTATACGAAACGTCTGGAATTCTTATACGAAACGTCTGGAATTCTTATACGAAACGTCTGGAATTCTTATACGAAACATCTGGAATTCTTATACGAAACATCTGGAATTCTTATACGAAACGTCTGGAATTCTTATACGAAACGTCTGATATTTTTATACGAAACGTCTTATACGAAACGTCTGGTATTTTTTATGTAAGTATATAGTCGTTCACACAAAACTGCTAGATTGTTCGACGATATCGGGCTATAAAACCGGGCTGTTATCGTACTGTTTTGTTGCTGTGAAACTCCCATTATACTACTAATACTTTGTGAATAATTGATCGTGATTAATAATACCCGCTTCCAGCTATTTATTTGAACCAAGGACAGGACATGCGTTCGCTATCTGCAATGGTTACTCTTTTTATACTCCGAACTAGATACTTTCATTGGTATATTTAATTATATTTCAATGAAATCTTTGAATCAAAAATATCTAGAATATTTATTTATTTGTAAACAAAAATGCATACATATTTTTTTATTTTATTTTTATTTAAATATTTTATTAAAATTACGCATTTATTTATAAATTTTTTTTGAATTGAATGATTTATTCTATATCCTTCATTTTGACATTCCAATTAATATAATATGTATAAAATTAAATTAATATACGATTTTAATATAATCATATTTAAATGATTGATTTAAATACGAGTTTTTACACTGATTATTGTAATTCAATTAATTATTGTAATTCAATTAATACCATAATTCAATACGATAAAATCACTAGAGCGTAAAATAATAATTTTACAAAATAAGCTTTTACATAGTAAACAAGTAAATATTCTAAACGAACGCAAAATGTAAGTTTACATTTTTTTACAACGAATATATATATAATAAAATATTATCACAGTGGTACGAATGAAATGGACAGAATTAAATTGTTTAACTATACAAACTATCTCTCTATATGAACTGCTGTATACTAAACGAGGGGTGCTATTAATATAGCAGTGATAGTTTCACAATGAACTTCTTCATACCATAACCTTCAACCATATGGTTAAAGCACTTTGTCAGGAATGTTTGAACTGTGATGTATATATATATATATATATTACTTATAAACTAAAGCAAATAAATTTGTTTTTATCTAAGACTTAAATAAAGACGTTGATTGTACTTATTTTCAAAGATTTTCCGAAGGAAAGATGATTCAATCGACAGAATCATTAATATAAAAACGAAACTAGCTCAAATGCGACCGGTAGGAGAACTAAAATCTATTTACATGTAAATTCGAAAAATCTCATACTATAATCTTAAATTAAGATATATATATAAATATTCGGTTAATTTCGAAAAGTAAGTGTTCGGTAAAAATATTATTTGGAGATATCAAAAATGAATTCATAAAATTTTACCGAATTTCTCAATGTCAAAAGTATATCAATTCAGTCATTTTTATTTACATGTAAACTGTCAATACTGTGAAAATGTCGTAATTTAAAAATATAATTTGTATATCTATTATAATATAAAAAGTATAGTAGTCTCACAATTAGATTAATTACTTTATGAATTATGAATAGTAAATATAACTTATAATAATACATGTGTATCCATCGCGTGGTTGGTATGAGAACTATATTAACATAACTATATAGCTTAGATAGGGAGTGAACCATCTGTGCTTCGTGAAATCGTAGTTATTTTTAAAGTGCGCACAACACTCGTCTCGCGTATAATATTTTATCTCAACATTCAATTGATTGACAGCTACCCGACCACGTGTTCTACGTTCCCGACTTCCTGTCCGAGAAGAGCGAGAAATACCTGATTCAGAGCATTATCGGCTCGCCCATTCCGTCTTGGACCCAGCTGAAGAACCGTCGCCTCCAGAACTGGGGTTAGCGGGTCTAGAGGGTCTAGCGTCGAGGTTAACTAAAGTCGAGTGTATAATCGTTGATTCCCCCCTCACTATCACTCGCTGGTGTGTATCCTCTGAGGATCGATGAAATAATCTCATTTACGCGAACATTTTCACATTTTACTATATTCTTTATTTCATATGATATGTATGCGGCGGTGATCTGTGATCTCGAGTATACTATAGCTATAGCGATTTCATGCGATATTAAGAATACATATTAATGTCAATAATTATTTATAAATAGTAGAATTTATACTTCGCACGAAATCACCGCACCGTGCACGAGATCAATGTTACGTCACCTACATAGTCTAAGTGTTTTGTGTGTTTGCCTGTGTATTGCTCGTGTTCTGTGTGTTCTATAATATAAGTTATCCTATCCTACCCTATCCTATCATACCCTATCCTACCCTATCCTACCCTATCCTACCATATCCTACCCTATCCTATCCTATCCTATCCTATCCTATCCTATCCTATCCTATCCTATCCTATCATATTCTAGCCTATCCTACCCTACCCTATCTTATCCTACCCTACCCTATCCTATCCTATCATATCCTAGCCTATCCATGCCTAGCCTATCCTATCCTATCCTATACGATATGCTGCTAGGATAATGCAGAGATTATTTAATAGGGTTCTATATTCTTAATTCTGTATACCATTGTAGGTGGTATCCCAGAACCTATCGGCATGATACGTCAGGAGTTACCAGAGGTATAGTACTACTACTACTACTACTACTACTACTACTACTACTACTACTACTACTACTACTACTACTACTACTACTACTACTACTACTACTACTACTACTACTACTACTACTACTACTACTACTACTACTACTACTACTACTACTACTACTACTACTACTACTACTACTACTACTACTACTACTACTACTACTACTACTACTACTACTACTACTACTACTACTACTACTACTACTACTACTACTACTACTACTACTACTACTACTACTACTACTACTACTACTACTACTACTACTACTACTACTACTACTACTACTACTACTACTACTACTACTACTACTACTACTACTACTACTACTACTACTACTACTACTACTACTACTACTACTACTACTAACTAATTCAGTGTTCACGATTAAGTGACAGTTCCTATATACCTCTCCATCCGTTTCAGTGGTTGTCAGGTCTATGTGACATGATCAGTAATATGAAGGTATTCGGAGATCAGAATCGCATTAATCATGTTCTTGTCAATGAATACGAGCCTGGCCAAGGAATCATGGTTAATTATCATTAGAAATCATGTTTAATCATGATTAATTATCATTAGCATTCATGTATAATCATGATTAATTATGGTTAATTATTATTAGCAATCATGGTTAATCATGGTTAATCATATTTAATCATGTTTGATCATGATTAATTATAATTATCAATTTAAATCCTATTTAATCATTGTTAATAATGTTTAATCATGATTAATCAACAACATTAATCTAAAGTCGTAACACGTGTGCGAATGATTTGCCTGAAACACTCACAATATCTGATATGTTTGATGCATGTAAACCCGCGATGCTTGTAAGTATTGCCTCAGCTTTAATAACCGTGTGGTATCGTGGCAAATATGTACCCTATATCCCTGTGTACTTACCTAAGCTGGTTCTAGCTGGCTCGTACTGCCTGACTGGGTACCTAGCATGTTATAAATGTTAAATGATAATATTGATTAAATTTAATATATTATATTATTAATATTATTAAATATTAATTAAATCATTACAACGGTACTTCGGAAATGACATTTACATTGCGGAGTTTATTTTACATTGCCGGGGGTTGATTGACATCATTAATAGTACTGGGGGTAGGGTATTCGCTTACGCCTAGATGAATCATTAGCGATGCATTGATTTATATGTATATTTAGATACTATATCGGTATCAGGGTAATAATGAATTAGTAGAAAAATGTTATTTTTACAATATATTATTTATATAGGTAAATAATTGAAATAGATATAAATAACTAGGAAATACTAGCCCTTCTATATATATATATACTTGAATTCTTATACAACATACATAATCGGACAATGCCAGGTGAATCTCTAACTTACATATTTAGATAATGTATATATACATATACACAATGTATATATATATATATGTATATATACACATATAGTCATGTAAAAACTAATAACCGGGTAAGATAAACCCTCCTCTAGAAAAATTTACAATTAAATTAAAAAATGTATATGTATATATTTAATTTTGAAATATATAAAATTTATAAATACATACATGTATATGGTATATATATATATTATCAGATTTAGGCAACGCCAGGGTAATTATAGAAGCAATGTTGCATATCGAGACAATTACCCCTTTATATTTATATATAATTTTACTATATAACAAAATCTTTCCCCGGCAACACAGAGCCCTCTAGTATATACATATATATATATATATAATATTTATATCTATATATACAAATATATACACATTTATTAATATTAAATATATATATTATATATTATAACGAATAATATAACTTATTACAATGTGGAGTTCCATATAGAATTCAACAGCGTAATTCCAGTGCGAACCCCAATGTACTCCTTTACCCTATGATACCCTTACTACATTTACTTACACCGTTCAGATATAGTGAAATCCACGAAACGGAGTAGTATTTATTTAACGTAGAATTAATGTTTTATTATTCGCTAAAAACTAAATGAATAATACGCCCGCTCGCGTGCGTTAATGGTAATTAATGTTATATTCGAGTAGTTACGTCGCTGTTGTTGTTATTGTTATTATTGTGCAGGTCACTCATTACATAACGATGATGATGATGATGATGATGATGATGATGATGATGATTACGAGCCATGAGGGGCGTACACCTGATATCTCTCTGCGGTCGTTCATTAAATAGACTGATGACTGGGGTGTGTGTATTTAGCTTGCCGTGTAATAGATTAGATACCTACGCATGCGAACACATCTATAATTAGCGATGTCGCAATACGATTACGCTGATATTAGTATTATTATTTATAGTTTATCGACCGAAAAAACCGCGAATGTTTATCGGAATCAGAATATATAGATACTAATAGAATTATAAATAGTGAATCGAATAGCGTAAAAGAACTAGAACACTTAATGAAGTAACAACAATAATGCATTTATAGAGAGAAATATAGATATATGTGTGTGGGTATAACTATTGTGTATGTTACTGTTGGTATGTTGGAAAGCACTATAATACAAGTTCTGTAGCAGCCCATGTACTTGAACATAGTTTCAAATAGATATTTCTATAACTACTATAGTATACCATAACTCTTTATTACACACATATATATATATATATATATACATAAATATATATACATAAATATACCAACATATAATTATTAAGAAATAACAATAGAAAATTATTATTTTTAGAATGATGTAATTTAACTACTTTATTGTTTTCATGCGCATTTTTTTAATCAATTTCAATTACATTATACAATCAGTAAATATAGTGTTAACTAATGAATATCTATGTATAAAGGTGATTGACAGTAACTAATTTAGTAGTAGTAGTAGTAGTAGTAGTACACAATTATCGATTTCATATATCTATTTATATCGCTGGTTTCCTTTGTTGTTACTAATTAGTAACGTAGGTACAATTATTAGTGTGGCAATATAAACTCTAATTGCATTTGTAATACCTATTATTTATATAAATAAATATATATTCTAGACTCTTTTAGACTATAAATATACTGACACACACAAACACACGTATATATACTTACTATACAATTCTGGAATACGTAAATAATTATGATAATCTGAAATATTATTCGATATTCGTAAATATGCATTATTTAATTGATTTATTCTTATAAGTTGTCCTAAAAATAACAAGTTATCGCAACTTTATTCATAGGAGACTGCGTAGACACATCTGTATAGACATATTAATACTTCAGTGCCGTATAGGTATGTGTGTGTATGTGTGTGTGTTCTGCTTATAGTTTAGTAATGATGATGGTGATGATGATGATGATGATTTCTATATCTGCATTCTAATTATCTGAACCAATATACCACTTTGAGGAATCACAGTTCAATATAGGATAGAACAGAGTGCTTAACCTAGAAATTTATGCACATATTAACCATGCCCCCTGCACTGATTGACAGCCTCACATTAACCACGCTCCCTGCCTTGATTGACAGCCTCACATTAACCACGCCCCCTGCCTTGATTGACAGCCTCACATTAACCACACCCCCTGCCTTGATTGACAGCCTCACATGGATGGACCCCTGTATCACCCGTGCGTAGTAAACATCTCCCTAGGGTCGCACACCATCTTGAACTTCTACAAGCCAATCAGCGACGAGGTAAGTGTCACTGTATCGGTGTCAACGGGTGACTACTTGACACCTGTCGCGTATGTCGATGTCAATAGTACTGACTGTTCGATGTCAATTGTGATTATGTTCCGTTATCGATACTGACTCGATGAAACGTTCATTTGATTCTATTGTCAATACTGTATTGAAATAGAAATAATCTTATGAATTGTGTATCTGGGTTCACTACAATAACAGCCGCATTCACAACTCAAACACTATCGTCAATGTCATACATGTAAATAACTACATATCGTTTAATCCTATGAACACACACACAATATGCACATATGATAATGACTCCCCACTCCCACTCTATCCCTTCCCGATCCCTTAGTCTTCCTCTCTTGAAGATACCACTCTCGCGTAATCTTCCTCTATAAGTGACCTCTCTCTTCCTTCCTTCCCCCTGGATGCTCTCTTCAACCCTGCCCCCATAGTCTCCTCTCTGATTGAACCCTCTCCCACATTAGTGTTCCCCTTTTGATGACCCCTCTCTCCTGCCCTCACTTAGTCTATCTCCCAGATTAACCCCTACCTTCCCCCCATCCCTAGGTCCTACTCTTTCTCTCCCCTCTGATACCCCCCTTCCCTCCCTAATTAACCTTACCCCCCTACAGGATCTACAGTCCTCTCTCTCCCCACCCCTCTGACACCCCGTCCCTCCCTTATTAACCTTACCCCCCCCCACCCCCTACAGGGTCAACAGTCAGCCTCCCTAGAAGAACGCTTCATCTCGAGCATCATCCTAAAGCCTCGAGCTCTCCTACTGATGAGGGAGCAAGCCTACGAAACCGTCCTGCACGGCATAGATAGCGATGTATACAGCGATGTCATCGATTCCAGCGTTGCTAACTGTGAGGATGCGGATGTCAGCGATGGGGACAGGTTATTGAGGGGGGGCGGGGTGTAGGGTACTCCATGGGGGGGTGTAGGGCACTCCATAGGGGGTGTGTAGGGGGTGATGTAGGTGGTACACTACTTATAATTTTAATATAATTTAAAATCTAACATTACTATAGTAATAACTGTTAATTTTTATTTTTATTTTTTATTTAAGAATGATTTATCGACTACATAATCACGTGATGGTCGTGGGAGTCGTGAGGAGGAAACAAAAATAAAATAAATAGAGTACAATAAAAATGGAAGAAAAGGGAGGGTAGGTTACTATGTTAATAGATGCGTGGATAGTTTTTTGAAGTGAAATTTTCAATATAAGTATACAATACAATAGGCTGTAATGAAATACATTTTTTGTTTACTAAATATTATTAATTTAAATTTTTCTTTATTTATTAATGATAAATAAAACATATATTTATAAACATATATAATAAATATTTGAATGAATGGATATGTAATAAAAAAAGTATTTCATAATAGAATGGTATATTATTATGGTATCGTTGCTCGCGATGTGTACACCCCTTAGAAACTATAGAAGAAAAAAATTATGTGATTACCTATTATTAAATTTGTGTAATTGAATTTATTGTAAGGTATTCATTCCTATCTATTTACATTGCGCAAAGGACGTACCTCCCCTTAACTCTACCACGCCTTTATTTACCTTTGCCACACCCCTTACTTAACTCTGACACGCCCCGCCACCCCCGCAGATTAGTAAGAGGTACCAGATACTCGTTGACCTTGAGGCACGTCAATAAGGTCATCAAGAATCGCTTTCTATTCGGCTTGTTGAAGAAGTGATCTCAACATCCGTCACCAGGTGTCTCAGCCAGTCTCAGCCGCCCCCCATTCCGGTGTTACCCCTACCCCTTACCTGTTACCCCTAGTCCATCCGGACCTACCTCCGTCCCACCTCTCTCATTTGCATATCCCGTTACTTTTGTAATAAAAATATACTAATATATATATACACATTCATTATATATATTATACTGTCGCATGTATATGTGTACATGTTAATATTACGGTATGGATTTCACAAAAAATAATTTCTTTCCACGATATCGTTGATTATATAATATATATATATATAATTTATAAATGTATAAAAAAATATATAATATATATATATATAATTTATAAATGTATACAAAAATATATAATATATATATATAATTCATAAATGTATAATATATATATAATTCATAAATGTATAATATATATATAATTCATAAATATATAAAAAAATATATAATTCATAAATGTATAAAAAATGTAATATATATTAATTATAGTATCTGTTTCATCTATATAAATCCTGATAATACTTGTATATTTCCCGTAATACCTATGTATATTCGTATCAGTAATATTCAAGTTGTAGTGATATTATTGTATTCATACGAGGCAATGGATATGAACATAAGTGAACGTATAAGTTATAAATGATGCTATGTAATACATACATGTATGTATAAGGTAAATATTGAAGAGAATTACTATTTAAAATAGAAATACATGTAACAGTTGGAAATTTGTCTATAAAATACCGCTTAACAAAGGCACTGCTTTATTATATTCGAAAAGTATTCTATTTTACGATATTTGCGGATGATACTGCTTTATTGTTAGTCTCAGGAATGAATGTAAGTGTTGAGTAAACTAACCTTGATGGTTATTTCGTACACACTTTCAATACATATAGTAAAACTAATTATATTCTTATTAATGCAAACGATAATCAAAATATAATTATTAATATATCGGATAATAGTTTTGTTCTTGTAAACTTCAATAAATTGTCTGAAATAAAAATAGATGAGAAATTAAATCGGAAACAGCGTATCATATAAATAAATTATAATTCACTGTTCATCGCAGTGTGCATTAATAAAAATAGGAATATCGCATGAGATAACTGTAGTAACTTAACATACAAAGTAGGCACTACATTTCTAGGTTATAGTCGCAATGTATAAGAGAAAAAATTACTTCCTTTTACTATTGATGCAGACGAAGTTTACCTTCAGGAACATGAATCACATAATAAATTACATTCATGAATATAGTATAACCATCAATTATAAGAATATATATACTATATTTTCAATTAAGCAATACAAATATAACAATCGGTTATAAGTTTAAGAATATTATTTTTGTTTCAAATCCAAATGATACAAGTAGGTATCCTATGATATAGATACTTAATTTACATTTTATTATTTTTGTAACATCGTTAATATAAATATTTTCCTCAGTGGTTATAAATAGACAAAACACCTCTGCTGGGTAATATAAGTAGATGTGTATCTCAGTTACAACCAGGTTTAAGAAAATGTATAATACAGCTTATATTCTATTTATATATAGGATTAAAAGATAATAAAATATGAGATTAAAAGATAATAAAATATGAGATTAAAAGATAATAAAACATGAGATTAAAAGATAATAATATATGAGATTAAAAGATAGGATTACCAGAGTATTCTCATTCTTATATAATGGGTTAAATCGTTTCACACGATGAAGATGTCGATGATAATCCGGTTCGTTGAGACATATGACACAATTATGACACATATGTGGGGCACCCCTAGATGAGGTGTCTACAGAACAATATTTACATGATAAATTCGTTCTATTAAATGCCACAAAAGATTTATAAATCTTACTTATTCTTTTCTCTCTACCTCAAATCATTAAATCATCCAACTTATTATTTCGGTCTCGTGTTATATTCAACGTATTATTATTATTAAATTGTCATTGTATTATTATTATCTTATTATTAGTTTATCCCGCACGAGCGAAGGAGTCTACATGACCATATTTTAGTGCTTAATAAACCGAATATCATCATCATCATCATGATAAAGAGAATTAGAACAATTAAATATAAACCAAAGATTGGTCGGATAATAGTAATTAAATGTATCATGATATCATTGTATGCGTGTAAAGTGTGAGTTAATATGGATAATTAAATAAAGGTGGGAGAAGGTTGATATGATGTGGTGAATTCTAAAAGGAGGGAACCATATAACTAAATGCACGCTGTCAAATATAATAGTAGGTGCATTTTATACATATGCCATTATTAGATTGGATAGAAGTTGAGGATAATCTTAAGAAAAAGTGATAAGTAACATGAGAGGGTTCTGAAGTAGATGTATGAGTGAGTGATAGGAGACCACATATGGACATAAGACATATGGGACCTTTTTAAAAGGGAATCAATTTGAAAGAAGCTTATGGGAGTCAGATGAGGAATGATCATGGAGAGCGAGTTGTGAAACAGTTTGAATAGTATAGTTTAATTGGGATAATAATGTATTGGGACAATTATACAGAACATCCCAGTAAACCATATTTGAAAATGATTTTAGAAAATTTTATGGACACATTTTTGCAAACTTCGAAAATAAATTTCAATTATTTACATACATTTTTTGAAAATTTGCAAACTTGGCACATAATTTTCAGAATTTGATAAATATTTAGTTAACAATCAACACATTTACAAATCAAAAATAAATAATCTGGATATTATGATAAAAATAAAAGATATGGTTTATATATATATAATCCTAGAATAAATATATTAATATATTTAAAATAAATATTTTTTACTTCATTGAATGATTCAAAAAGTAGTTTAACTGAATAAACAGTGGTTTAATTAATTGCTGTTTACAGACCTATCCTCCATTATTTTTCATTGAATAACCATTAATAATGAAGTTAAATATAAAATATGTATATCAATATATAGGTTACATATACCTATAAATAATAATTAATTTTAAGATAGAAAAATGTGATCTATTTTATATTTATTTCGTAGTTAATTGATATAATCAATATAATAGAAAGTAGACTTTATAAAAAATGTAAACATTTGTCTGCAATAAAATTTATATTTTAAAATGTAATTAAATCTATTAATAATATTAATATATTAATTAATTTATATTAATATAGGATTCGCAAACTTTGTGTTTTATTCTAAATTTTACAAACTTTGGGTTTTATTTGTAAATGATTGTCTTAAAATATGATATATATATATATAAGATATATTATACTGCTTGTGTGTCTGACGCCTTAGGCGCCCTTGGCAAAGGCCAACTGAGCCACGCAGGTAGTTTAACATATATATATATATATATATATATATATATATAATATTAATATTAAGGATTTAGTAGAAGGAGGTTTTTCTTAAAGAATTAATGTCTTTGTTTGCATTATGTCTCTTCCCATATATTATTAATCGGATAAGTCGGTCGTTTCGAAAATTCGGAAATATATTATGTCATCTTTATAAGTCGGATTTTTATCAATTTTCAACAATCATTTTATTTGTATTATGTTAGTTACAATTGTATATAATATTATAATTATAATACAAATAATATCAACTCATAATGCACCTATTCATATTAAATATATCTACTCGTATAATGGTGTTATTGTATTTGTAATTAAGAACACATATACGTATTGCTTGTAGACAGTGCGCACAGTGTGCGCTGTACACTGCACACTACACACTGCACTGTACTAGTGTATATAGTAGATACCTAATTGGTGTTTATAAAACAAATTCTACTTAATATAGTCATTGATTGTAGGCAAAACAATTGTTATTAAATAACGTATTGTTTCATTTGTTTAACATTTCTTTTTGAACTTAAGTGTAGGCCTATAGGCCTGTATACACACACAATATATTCAGTGCGCTGCATGTAGCTACCCGAAAAATAATTTCTTAGATAAACTCCATTTTAATGTCATAATTTATCCTCATTTTCATTCACAAAATGATTTTATAGTGTTCTATATTTAGATAGTATTTATACAAAGTATTCATTTATATTCAATATAATCATTATATAACTACGTTGACATATTTACTATCTATACATTATTCGAACTATAATTGTATTGCAAATATTCTCGGAGGCATCCCATGGGACTCTATGCTTTGGTAGTTGGACTACCTATAGGTAGTCGTATACAACTATATAGTCGGATAATAAATACCGTAGGATATCCTACGGTGAGATATTGTATATATTTTATATTTAACGTTTTCCTGCTTCCTACTTCCATATAGATATATGCTTTGGTATATTTTATCGGATCTCCGCCTCCCGCCTGGGTCGGTCTTCTACATCTAAGTTGATCCCCTGCACCTGGAGAAGACTTCAACATGATACCGTCTAATTTCACATGCTGTAATGAAAGTTCAACGGACGATCTCATTGAATGCTGTATATGTTTTTCAAATACTCACGCTAGTTGCCTATTCTCATCTATCCATGGAAGCTCGAAAGTTCTTCCCAAGTACTATCACGCTAGTTTCTCCCACACATCTATCAATTATACGTGCAAATAATGCATTGATAAACCAACCAACCTTACACCAACATCACTTATCATGGATCAACTCAACGCTATGACATACATTACTTAACCTTGACATTCTCATGAAAAATTCTCATGTTTTGACAACACCTTACTCAACCAATAATGACCAATCTACCGACTTAACTATTCCCAAACTCTCCCACAACGATGACCTACGCACAACGCCTTACAGACAATATCACTCCCAACATTGCTTTTCCATTAATTAAAAAAATACCTCTTAACTTTACTATTACCCTCGAAAATATTCCCAAATTCAGTCTAAACCGTATCTATGTCACAAAATGTATCTCTGATATGAACTTTAATATCTCATCAATCTCCAATATGACATTTAACCCATCACTCGGTTTCCTTACGTTCAGCACATTATTTGCTAAAGATTCATTTCTAGCTATCGATCTTAAGGAAACTCTATACAAACATATATTTAAACATGACTTACTCACCCCTGACCAAGCCCGTATTGGCCGAATCTACTATCATGCTATAAAAAATAATTTAATAACCAGTTATAAATACCCTCTTAACCTTAAAACAAATAAATATGAACTCAGATTATCCCTAGACAAAAATAATACGGATTGGAAAACAAAACCACTGACTCCCACTGATGACCAACTTACAGACTACATCTTTCAATGAGTACATTAAGAAAGATAAGAGACACGACAAACAAACATGACTAACTATAGATAATAACAGTTCGATCACATTAACTGTATATCCCTTAGCTCCAACATAGATATAATCTCCCAATACATCACCTCTAATAAATTCAACACCATCGCACTTACTGAAACCTGGCTTAACGTCCTTGATACTGTAACTCCCACATCCATAGAAGCCCTTAACTACCACCTTATCCAAAAACCCCGGTCTGACGGTCGCCGCGGTGGAGGTGTTGCCCTTCTCACTGACTCTACATGCGAGATCACATTTACCAAAAACATTACCATGATAAATTATGAACTATTACTCACCAAACTACTTGTAAATAACTCAACATATTTTACTATAATTACTTGTTACAGACCCCCTGATAACGATTATAATATATGTATTAACGAATTAACAGATAGACTTCTCAAATACTTGTCTCGTATTAGAATTCTTACTGGTGACTTTAACTTTCACTTTGACTCTGATAAACACCCCCACTCAGATTCCATTGACCTTTGCAATCAATTTAATCTCCATCAACATAACTGCTTCCCAACACATATACACGGTCACACTCTTGACCTCATATTTACAACCCTCGACTCATTATTAATTACTGCCCTCCTACTAACTCAACACTCATTACTGATCATTATGCCATTGATTTTATCATCAATATAAACATCCCTAAAGTTATTAAGAAAATAACTTCTTTTCTTAACCTTGAAAACATTAACTTTACACAATTTTCAGTAGACATTAATGATTACATCCCCACATTCCACACTAACTTCAATATCACCCTTCCATAATTGTCTTACCTTACTCCTTAATAATCACGCACCACTAACTAATAAACTTCTACCAATACACACAACTACACCATGGTTTTCTATTGAACTCGGGCTCCAAAAACGACTTGTTAGAAAGAAAAACAGGATCTACAATAAATCTCCTACTGAATACAACCACTCCCAATTATCCTTTAACCGAAACATCTACCGCAAACTTATAACAAATTGCAATTCCAACTACTATAGGCAACTACCAAATGACAAATCCAACTGTTACAAACATGACTACAAACAGCTCTATAAATTAACCAATAAACTGCTTGGCAGAACTAAGAAGATCATTTTACCTGATATACCAGATATTCTCCTATTCTCTACTTTCTCTGACTATTTTTCAGATAAAATTAAATTAATTTATGATAATCTAAACACCCTGAACAAACAATTATCTGACATACAACTCTATTATGACTGTGCCATTCTGACACCCACATTTACTGTGTTTTCCCTTCCCACCACTACTGAGATCTATAATCTTATTATTACATCAAAATGTTCTTCACCATCAGAACCCCTACCCATACAAACTCTGAAAAAGCTTGCCTCGACCATAGCACCAATATACAAACGTGTCATTGATGAATCCCTTATAACTGGTAGTATTCCTTCATACCTAAAAAACTCCATTATCAGCCCTTTAATAAAAAAAACCCAACTCGACTGCAATACACTCTCTAACTACATATCCATATCCTAACTTCCAATTTTAACTAAACTACTTGAGAAGGTAATCTACAAACAATTACTCCTCTACCTCACTGCCAAGAATATGCTTGATCCTCAACAAAGCGCATTCAGAAAACTAATCAGTATCGAAACGACTATGCTCTCACTACTCGACGATCTACTGAAATCCCTTGACAATGACATCTCAAAACAACTACTGCTTTTAGACCTTTCTTCGGCATTCGACACGATTAACTTAGACTTACTCATCTACAGACTAAAAATAATTGGACTTGAAGATACTGTACTATTCTGGTTTTCCAATTACATCACTATCAGAACCTATAGTACTAACATTAACAAATCACTATCACCCAAACGCAAAATCATCTTTGGAGTACCTCAAGGATCGTCCCTCTCCCCTATACTCTTCTGTATTTACCTACGCCCATTTAGCAAACTTATTAAATCGTTTCCTTCCGTCAAATACAATATGTATGCAGACGACATTGAAATTAACACCGATTGTCAATAATCATCCAATATTAACCTTCAATCATGTCTCACTAATATCAATAACTGGCTCACCAATAACTATTTACTACTTAACCCCAATAAGACCTAGGCCTACTTATGAATTTTGTACCTCCACATTCCCTTCCCACCACAATATTCCCACAAATGTACCTAAGTCATACCCTAATCCCTCATTCTACTTCTTCAAAATATCTTTGCATACATATCAATAACAAATTAACTTTTGATACACATATATCAACATTAAAAGCTTCCACATTTCACCATTTAATCAATATAAACAAAATACGTCCCTACATAACAACATCCACCGCACTAACTATTACCCAGACTTTAATTCTATATCGACAACACTACTGCACACCTATACTACTTTCTTCTCACAATAAATACTTTACAACCATCGACCGCTTAACTAACAGATCACTTAGACTAATCTACCGACTAAAAAAAACTGATTACACTACAAGTATAACTGACCTACGAACACAACTGAACTGGCCATCCGCAAAAAAATAGCTCAACTTAAATTAATATCCATTCTTCATTCCTACCTAATGACTATAGTATTTATAAACACCTGATTACCTTTATCGACTATTTTGTCTCCATACTTCACCACGCAACATATGACCCTCTAACTATACGGTCCTGACTGAACCATCCTATCGCCGGAAAACACTTGGGAAGCGTCGCTACTCTGTTTGCGCCAGCCTCCTTTGGAATCAACTCCCTCCATCCCTCAAAACCACCAATAACTCAAAAAAAAATATTCTAATATAAACTAAAGAAGTACCTCATTGTCCATGATATCTGAACTTTAGATATATTCGTTTTCGCCACGTTGTACACTTGTACTTTTTATTACATTTATTTATTGTTTTTTTTTATAATTGAATTAGTGTTTATATAAAATCATCATCATCATCATCATTATAACACACTGAACAGTAGTATATATTTACTATGATGCTACTTAAAAGGATGTTTACAGTAATGTTAAAATTATAGACCAAATAACTATGCAAAACTTGACTTATATTGTCCTATAAATACCCTGACCAGTAGTATAATTTGTTACTGAGCAGGACATTTACAGTAACATTTTCATTAATATAAATAATATGCATAACTTTACTTAAATTGTCCAGTAGATACTCTGATCAGTAGTATAATATGTTACTGATATACTGTTATGATGTAAGAACATATATTTAAATAATAATAATAATGATAATATTATTAATATAATAAATAATATATTATACACTTATGTTACATAATTTAAGTTATTGATGTAAGTATTATTATTAAGTATATATTTCATTGTTTTAATATAGAAAGAATAACATATATTACATTTTAATTATTTTAATATATTGATTTCATTTTTATTTATGCAAATTAATTATTCATTATTATTTTAATTTTATATTTAAGTTAATATACTGATTTTAATAAATAAAATATTATTTTAAAAACTACAATTATTTAAGTAATCCTATGTATTTTTCTAAATTATTATAATCTCATTCAAGTGACAAATTGAACTATAATTGTAATAATACTTATATTGATAATACAATTTAAAATCATGTTGAACTAATTGCCGAATATTGAATATATAGTAATTGAATATTGATTACATTTTGTATTCAATATTACAATGTTATTATTATTGAATTTAGAATTTAGTTTATAACTTAAGTTGAGTTTAAGTTAATTAGTTACCAACTACTTAAGTTGAACTTAAGTTGTTGAAGTAAGTTGAATGCTGGGTTATTCAATATGGGAATAGAAAATACTTAATATGTCCCATATTTATCCTTATTTATCCTTACCAGGATTAAGAAAGTTTGTTATTCTGTCCTTATTTATCCTTACCAGGTTTAAGAAAGTTCGTTATTTTGTCCTTATTTATACTTACACAGAGAAATATCATTACCCTGTAAATGTCCTGCTCACATGTAAAACAGATAGTCAGATTGTTATACTTTAGGACATCTACATGAGTAGTGATGTAAATGATGCCAGTCAAATCTAAAGCATGATGCAGTCTCAGTCTCAGTTACCTAAAGTCTCAACTCGGCTCGGGCTCGTTTTGTTAGAGTCTCGGCTCGGCTCGGGTTCGCCTGGCTAGAGTCTCGGCTCGGCTCGGGATCTTTTTTTTTCCGAAAATGAAAGTCTCGGCTCGGCATCAATAACCAAAAGTCTCGGCTCGGCATCAAAAAGCTCGGTATTATTTACACCACTAGATGAAATTTACATTATTATTCACTGAATAGCGAAGTTGGCGCAGATTATTTTTTTAAAATTAATGTAAATGTGAAATATATAAAAATTAGTATTAAAATGTAATTTCAAAAAAGCATCATTTCAACTCGGTAATGAATTGTAAAAGTCTCAACTCGGCTCGGGCTCGTTTGGATAGAGTCTCGGTTCGCATTGGGCTCGTTTGGCTAGAGTCTCGGCTCGGCCTGGGCTCGTTTTTTTCCCGAAAATGAAAGTCTCGTCTCGGCATCAAAAACCAATAGTCTCGGCTCAGCATCATTTACATCCCTATACATGAGTCATTAGCAGGATATCCTACAGGACACCTGTGCAGTAATAATTGTTTGTTGGGCGGTAATTTATAGATATTCCTGTATATTATATATAGTATATAGTCTATATATGGCTTTTATATTTACTTTTATACTGTATTCTACTTATTATATTTAATCCTATATTTTATGCAGTATATATATATATATATATATATATATAAACATAGTGCATATAGTATATATGTATAATTACGCAATACCGCAGTACAACGTAACACCCCCAAGCGTGTTATTGGTGCCCAATATTTGCCCAAACCTCGGATAAGCCACGGAACACTTTTATCGCGGTACATTGCTTGCACGACCTATCGGGAGTTCTCTCTAGGCGAAAGTGGACACCTAATACGGGGGACACTTTAACAATAAATGGTTTTAACATTTTATGACTAAATATTTGTATTCAAAAATTACAATATATTAATATTATATTATTATAGATATCGATGTGATTTTAAAATTTTATTTAATCTTTTAATTCCATAGATAACGGGGGTGTCCGTATTCGGTACACATGTACGAATACGGACCACTAAAAATACCATAATTACAACTAGATAAACTATATAGTATTGATGAATCAATAAGACAAATTACAATTAATTATTTATAATTAATTTTATGAACAATTTATTCTAATTTAATTAATTAATAATTTATTTATATTTATTATTTTTTTAATTAATAATACAATTTAAGTATCTAAATAATAACAAATTTAGATTTAGCTTTATTGGTGGTATTACTATTATAACGCACGCGATTTTTTATGAAAATCAGAATAGTTCATACGCTGCGCGCTATTGGTTATAGGGTGTCCGACGGACACTGTCCGTATTAAGACACATGGAGTGTCCGTATTAGGGACTTATATGACCTCTAGATATATGCTTATAACTTAATGAATATTTGATAACAAATATAGAAATTATATAGGTGAAAGTCTCCGATTACCGACCCCTAAATGATTAGTTGTAATAACTTATTCAATATTAAATATATTTATTTTAAATTTTGTAATTTTAGTAATATTATGGCAATGAATAATGTGGCTATTTTAAATGTTTGATATAATTATATTTACAAGAATAAACAGGGGGGTCGGTAATCGGTAATCGGATACATGTGCCTAATACCGATCCCCTTCCCCTATTACCGACGCCCTACAATAATCTTGGTATAAATAATTGTAGTATTATAATATCCAATAAAAAGAGTAGATATACATAACTATAATTAATTATAACATGACGTAATTTATTTTTTATTGAATTTATGTTTTAATAGTAATATTAAATTTAAATTTAAACTTTATAGTAATTATATTAAAATAGTGTATATTATTATTTAGTATTTATTTATTAATCAGTATGTATATAATCAACTGGAATTATGAATCCTAAATCTATATCAATGATACATAAACAACTTACGACATATTTTAAAGTAAAATACGAATCTATTTTGATTGGATATTATAAATCACATGAGGTCAGTATTAGGCTAATTTAGGGGGTCGGTAATAGGAAAATAATATGGGTTGCTATAATTAAGATATATTGGTTAATAGTTATTCAAATTAAATTATTTGTATAATAGTTATAAACATTTTATTGTTCTACAATATTATGCACAAAAGCAAGTTTTCTTTTAATTAATAAAGTATTTAGGTAAAGTTATTATTCAAATATTTAAAAAGTGAAAACAGAATATTACATTTTATCAAATAACAATTGTAGGATTAAATATTTTTTTAAACAAAATACTTATTCATATTTATCACTAAATTACTAACAGTTTACGTAAATATATTTTTTTGATAACTCTTATATTTACTGAGATACGAGAGGGGGTCGGTATTAGGAGGGGGTCGGTTATCGGGGACTTTCCCCTATATCATTTTAGAATGCTTTATTTTTTAATAATATAGTGTTTTATTTTATATCGATACATTTGTATATTCTTGAGAAGGTTTTAAGTTGAATTTTTTTTTCATAAATTTAAAAACGTAATAAAAAAAATCAGTTTATTGGATATATCAGTAATATTTTGAATAATAAAAAAATAAAAAATACTTTTTTTAGAGTATTTATATAATTATGAATATTTTATTAATTAAACATTATTGTGTAGGATTTATAGTTTCTGAGATACCGATAGTGTCCGTGTTCGGTTACTTTCCCCTATATGTATCCTATGTATATACAAGTACATAGGCGCGTGTGTTTATATGTATACCACGTATGTGTGTATTATATTACACGTATAACTATAGGTAGATGTTATCGTAACGAGGTATACACGTGTGTGGGTGTGTGGGTGTAATATGCCTGTAGTGTTTCATCGGGTGGTGAATTAGTTATTAGTTTTGTGTTTTCCTGCCTGGCCCAGTCATTTTTAATCTTGCGTTTCAATTATAGATATTATATATATATTATATTATATATATTATATATTATATATATTATATATTATATATATTATATATTATATATATTATATATTATATATATTATATATAATATATATATATAGTTTGGACTGGGCAATTGGTCATGTAGTTAACTACATATTTATGTTTGAATGATTAATAAGAAGTACATGCAAATATTAAATGTATTTCATAAATCATAATTGTATTTGTATATTTATTTTATTGTTGTACTCGGAAAATATATTTTCCTATAGGATCAAATACATTTTTTAAATATATTTAATTATTATATTATTATTATTAGTCAGTAATTTAAATAAATGTTATACATTTATGTATGTGAACAATTAAAATTTATATTTCATATATATATACATATTCTATAGGGAATATTTTAAGTTATATTGTTATTAATAATAATATATTAGTAGTATACTACTAATTTAATATTTAAAACACATTAATCAAAAGGTAATAAATACATAACGAAGTGCTTTTTTGAGTTTGCATTTGATAAAATGTATCTTCAAATACATGTACATGAATACACAATTGTATGAATGTTAACATTCATATACATGTATTTATAAATATTTAGTTTTGTAGTTGTAATTTATGTGTTGGTAAAAATAATTTTTATTTTATTTGTAGTTAGTGAATTTATTTGACCCATCCATGATTTATATATATATACATATATAAATTTCTATATATACATATATACATATATATATATATAAATGTCTATATATGTATACAAATAAAACAACAGTAATATAAACGAGAACACGATACACGCAGAACCTATAGGTAGGAACTATATATAGCAACCTACACACTGTAAGGCCTACACACTGTAAGAACTGCCTGCATGGTTAGGCCGCAGCCAATTACACGGTGGCGGTGGTGGTGTAATGCCCGCGGTCAAACACGTACACAGTACACCAGTATATACACGAGTATTACTGTACGACACACGTGTACGATATGCATGTGTAGTACGCATGCGTGGACTATACATTCATCTTCTCTCTCTCTATCTCTCTCTCTAAATATATATATATATATATATATATATATATATATATAACTCCACCTCTCTCACTCCTTGCCCCCTCTCTCTCTCTCTCAAGTAACTTCTCTTTATATATCTTATATATTACTACCTCTCTCATTATCTATCTCTATCTATATCTCTCTCTAACACTATCTCTCGTCCTATCACGCTCGCTACCATATCTATCTCCGATCATAGCCACTCTCTCGCTGACTTGTTTTTTAGTTTTATAGAAATTTAAATATAATAATTAATATACTATTACACACATATCACTATACACAGTGTACGCCGTATCTAAAGGTCGTGTCCTCGAACGGACTAGAACATGATTACATAACATTTAATACTCGTGAGTAGAAACCATATATGGTTTAGGTATGTGGTCTATTGCATTACGGTGTGGGCCCCGTTACGGTGTGGGGTGCGACCGACGCACACGCACACGCACACCAACATAATAACATACACTTGCCCGCGTGACGCCGGTGTAGTATACGTGTCGGTGAAGTGTACTATAGTTGTTCTCCAGCATGTGTGCGTGTGTGCGTGCGTATATGACCTATAGGTATATGACCTATCTATAAAGAGGTTAACCCGTTTAACTGAAGTATACTTTAGGCATGTCTCTATAGCCACCACTACCATCGCAGTCAGATCTGTGTAAGATATTTATATATATATATATATATATATATGTCTTCTGAATTGATCAGCATATTGTAAAAGTATACAATGTACGACGTACACTGTATAGTGTATTAAACAGTGATTATGTTATACAGAATTCATTATATCTATCTATCTATATATATATATATATATATATATATATATATATATATATATATGTAGTCGGTGAATATTCAGGATTGTATTTCATGTAACCATAGTTCTTTAGGTCCTATAAAACGTCCTATATATAGGGTTCTATATGAATCCACATTAGGTCTTTTATTTTAACTATTTACATGTATGCTCCTAAATACAACACACGATTTGAAGGTTTAGTTAAATCTAGATTAAGTTATCGCATTATAATTCCAACCGGATGTCATATTGATATTAAACAATATATTACACGAGATATTCGGAGATTAATAACTATAATATTCAATATACGATATACAATAATAGATGTACGATTTCCGGAATTACTTACACATTGTATACAGTTACGTTCAATTACGAAAGTCTTATTTGCGTTGGAGAACCTTCTCGTCTAACGACTCAACAATCGGGCACACGAGAGCTGACTATTACGTGAAGCTATTTCCTATGAGTCATCAGAGGGGGCGTGTTAACTACACGTCACGTGATGTGTTCTAGAATGTTCGTTATCTCTGTGTGTAGAATAAGATGTATCTCTATAGATATGAGACACGATCCTTCTACGTTAATAGTCCCGACAAGACTAATATATATATATATATATATATATATATATATATTAAACTAAATATATATATTAACCTGTAGGTACTTACAATAAAATCAATCTAGTTTTCATATATAATGCTATACCAACACCTACACATGCATGTCGTGCATTGTACATACATATATATGTATATATACATATACATATACACATACACATACACACATACATACACATATACATATACGAATATACACAGCTAAGCTCGTGGATTCGCTCGTGTATTATAATAACAACGAACACATTCAGCAATGTGTATAAACTATATATATATATATACTACATTCGCTGCCGTTATATTCAATACATTCGTTATACGAGAGGGTCATTATACGCGGGGGTCGCTATATCCGAGTTAACCACGTTATCATTCGATAATCTTTTAATAACATTTTAACAATCTTTTAACCCCGTTTAATAACCCCTTAACCAGGTCTCAACACCCTGTAGATATCGCGTACCCCGGGCGTGCTAAACAATTACCTTGGTAGCGCCGTGATAATTAATAATTAATAAACATTCCACGAACAATGCGCTTGTTATCTTAATCGAAATCTCATTAAAGTATGTAGGTATAAGTATGTAAGTATAAGTATGTAAGTATATTAAATATTAGGATTTGATAGTTATATATATACATATATATGTATGTGTGTGTGTATGAGTGTGGGTGTGGAATCTGATCAAATTACATTATATATTATTATATGTAGGCACATTTTTCGTGACGTCACCAAATGCATTTTATTTAAGTATATATATATATATTTATATGTAATAGAACATATATGTTCTTATAAAAACTATAGTAAATACACACATACATATATATTGTATCAATACATATATATATATATATATATATATATATATATATATATATATAATAGCAGTAATACCCTCACAATGTAGGCATATATGTAGGCACTGTAGTGTGCTATGTCATCAAGTATATTTCCGTTGTAATACGAATGTGAACAGGTTATAATTATATCGATAGTGTATAATAATAATAATAATAATATCAGAATTTAGGCATGACCAAGGTAATCGAAGAAGCGCAATGCTTATCTAGTCGTTTACCTGAAACATATTCCCAATTAACAATTATGAGGAGAAAAAAAAATAAAAGTAAAATTTATATAATATAGAAGTAAAATATGTAATTTTATAAATCTTAATAAAAAATTAATAGTATAAGAAAAATGTATATATATATATATATATATATATATCGTCTTATTTTTTCTCCACATCTAATCATTAAATATTCCAATTTATTATTTTTATATTCTTTATTGTTTGTCTCGTTTTATCTTCAACGTATTATTATTATATAACTGTTATCTTATTATTATTATTGTCTTCCCGCACGAGGGAAGTGATCTGGCATGGCCCTATTTTAGTTCATAATAAACCTTATATCTTCATCATACATATATATATATACATATTTACATATACATATATACATATACATATATATACATTATTATATATAATACCAATACATCTATAGTATCAAGTTGTATCACTACACATGACGTTAATAACATTATAATGTCCCTGCTCATAATATGGTATTCTTCAACATTAACTTCATGATGATATTTTATATGTGTATAACCTTTATATTAATAAAATCGCATAATAAAATATTGTTATTCCTATATACATATATATATATATGTATATATATATATTCATATGAATTGTATATTATAGTTAAATATTAAAATTAATTGTTGGAATTAAAAATATTACGTATTATAAGTAATGAATTAGAACATTATTTAGGAATTATACAATTTAAAATGATGCATTATATTTGAAAATAAAATATCAAATATATTATATTATATTACGTAAAAGTTATAGTGAACATTATTTGTATATATATAATGGTTTACATCGTCTATAGACGTTATAAGTTACATTGTACCCATCACCTAAATCTCACGGTCTTTGGCAATTTTATTTTTTCAGTATATCACAATTAAATTTATTAATAATATTACAATGTAATTATTGACTCCTGTAGATGTAACTCGTCGTCTGACTTATTCGACCACCTCAACTCTTCTTGTAAAAAGAGTTATGCTTAAAGTTCTATTCACCATTATATATGTAAATGATTAATATTCACCGATGTTTAATGCAGCCACGTGACACCCTGTAGCATACTACACAACTAAGTAGCCTATAGACTATATTATAAGTGTGTACAATGTATACACTGAGGAGGTTTTCGAGATTTGTATTTACGATTTGTAATCAAGATTTGTATTCACGATTTTTAATCAACATTTGTATTCATGATTTGTAATCTAGATTTGTATTCACGATTTTTAATAAATATTTGTATTCATGATTTTTAATCAAAATTTGTATTCACAATTTTTATCAGGATATGTATTCACGATTTTTAATCAAGATTTGTATTCAAAAGTAGCCTATTATGATTGTCGCGCGTATTTCTATTTGTATGAGGATATGAAACTTACATTGTAGCGGCTTACAGATAGATGTACTTACTAAGTAAGGCTTACTTTACTTTACTAAGTTACTTTACTTTATTCCCTTGACTCGCGAATCGTAGGGGAAATCAACGAGCCGGCAATTATACAATGCCGTCGCCATTCGTTGCGGTCGTGTGGTTTCACCATTAATTCAAACTGAGTCATCTTGCTCCATTCTTTGATATCATCAATCCATTTTCTTTTGGGTCTATCACATTTGCGATTACCCTCAACCATACCTTGGAGGATTGTTTTGCTGAGGTTGTCATGTCTAATTGTACGACCGTAGAATTTTAGTTTTCTTCGACGGATGGACTGTAATATTGGTTCATATGTAACTATTAAACTTATCATCACATCTTTAATATATTCGTTTGTCTTCATTTCTTTATATGTTATTCCTAGAAGTTTTATGTGAGATTTGTTTTAGAAACCTTGTAGTTTTTTGTTGAAAGGGTAATTATAGTCCAAGATTCGCAACCAAGTTAGAATAGACAATACTATAGAGTGATAGAGATTATATTTGAGCTTGAAACGGATATATTTGCTATTCTAGATTGTAGTTAGCCTTACCATAGTCGATGTATCTTGAGCTAATCTTATTTTAATCTCAGAGTCGCTTGAGCCATATTTTGTAATTGTAGCACCGAGATATTTAAACTAGTTTAGACCAGCTGGTCTACTTATTCTAGCTTTTCTCCATATAATTGGATGTTGGAATGAAGATTTATGTTGTTACTGTTGATAATTATCTTGATTATTTTGAGTGATTGCAAGTTCATCAAACGATCGTTTGATCCAGCTATCAAGTCTATATCATCGGCGAATCTGATCATATCATATATGAGATAGATTTCGGATACCAATTGATATTGTAGATATATGTTCATCTTGAATTCAAGCCATAATCTCTTTAAGAAATAAATTGAAGAGCACATGAGATAATAGATAAACCTGTCTCACACCAACAGTTGTTTTGAACATATGACCTTTGATACTATTAAACAAAATTGCGTTTGTGGAATTTTTTTATATAATGATTTAATCATTAAAGTTATATTAGAGTCGATGCCATATTTATTGAGAGATGACCAGAGACCCTCATGCCAAACTCTATCAAACGCTTTTTAAAGTCTATGAAATTGTGATATAAGTCCCTTTGAAAGCTTCTAAGTGTTTTTCTATTAGATTTCTACAATTGAATATCTGCTCAGTGGTACTTCTTCCTTTTCTAAAACCAGCTTGTTCTTCCGAAAGTACTTCTTCAGCTTGCGAAGTTAATCTATTCAATATAATTATCAATATAATTTTGCTTGAGTGGCATATTAGGCTCAGAGTTCTATAATTCTCACACTTTCTGAGATTGCCTTTTTTTGGAATTGGTACTATTTACTCTGTCCATTGTTTTGACCATTCTTATTTAGACTATGATAATTTACATAATTCTGTGAAAACATTAAAGATTGCGTCTCCTCCGTATTTGTGTAACTCAGCAGGTATATTATCAATGCCAGGAGATTTACCTCCGTTTAGCTTTTGTATAGCATCTTCAACTTATGATTTTAACATTGATAAGTCACCTTCTCTATTATCTGACTGTGTATAACGATGTGGTTAGGTTTGATAGGATAGTTATAAAGTTCCTGACAGTATACTGTCCATAGCTTTAAAATAAAGTGTTCTTCAACTAGCGATTTTCCGTTATTATCTTCTATTATCGAAGTGCTTCTTGCTGGCGTTTTTGAGAGTTTCGTATGCTATTTTGTTATGTCGTCCATATTTCATTTCTTCATTTACTGATTTACATTTCATCTGTATCCACTGCTCTTTTGCTGTCTTCATGTCTTTGCGTATTTGATTATTGACTTTTCTATATTTTCTAAGATTAAGTATGTAGTTTGTAGTCTATGGTTATTTTGTCTTTCTATATTTTCTTATAGTTATTGTCGCTGAGTCAATGATTCTGTCTTCAATTTTCTTATAAGATGTGGTTAGGTCAAATGTATGAATATCTAACTCTTTAAGTTGTTTTCCCAATTCGTCTTTATAATTATCTGCAGTCTTTCCATTTGTGAACTTGTTGACATTGTATTCGTGTGGTATTCTATTCACCTCCAGTTTGAGTTTCATGTTACATAGTACAAGGTCATGATCACTATTGATGTCTGCACCTGGATAGGTGTACAGCAATATATATGTGGTATTGCCGAATTAACAAATTATAGAGACAAATATATATATATATATATATATATATAACTGCCTGTGTGGCTCAGGTGCTAAGGCGTCAGACACACACGCAGTAGGACACGGCTTCGAGCCTCGTCCGGAAGATAAATTAATTTTAAAATGGGTCTTAAAATATTATTTAGAAGTGATCTTATATAGCGGCTTCGAAGGTACATTAGAGCCATATATGGTTATAAGTGAAAACTTCATCTAAGTTCATGGATGGATTGAAAGTACTCCACCAAATTAAAATTACAATAACAATAACAGTAACAATATATATATATATATATATATATATATATATATATATATATGTGTGTGTATGTGTGTGTGTGAGTGTGAGTGTGTGTATTGCTATATGGCTATTACAATATTAACGATAAATAATATAAATAAGGTATATTAACATATATATTAATATATTGTGTTCAATTGTGTTATAAATTAATAATATATTATAAAAGTTATAATAGTATCGAATTGTAAATGCCACACTATATAACTATTATATAACTATGTATAACACATTCATGTTAATGCTATCGATACTATCACCTACTATGTTAATGCTATGTATTTATTTATAATCATGTTCTATATAATCACGCATATTAAATAGATAAAAAGTGTGGTAATGATACGACAATACAACACGTGTCACGGAGAGATATAGTCATGCGCATAGTCATGCGTGTAGTTTAGTGCAAGGCTATCACTATTCCTGCATAATTAATCAGCTAAGGCGCCACCTATAACCACATCACCGAACTAAGATTTATCTGATTCCGTAATTATTGCGCGATTATCATTGATTATTGATGATATCTGATACGTGGGATAGATCACTAGCCTAATCTAATCAAGATAATAATTGTGTATTAGTCATTGATGTACTACCACTACCACTACTACTACTACTACTATTACTACTACTACTACTACTACTACTACTACTACTACTACTACTACTACTACTACTACTACTACTACTACTACTACTACTACTACTACTACTACTACTACTACTACTACTACTACTACTACTACTACTACTACTACTACTACTACTACTACTACTACTACTACTACTACTACTACTACTACTACTACTACTACTACTACTACTACTACTACTACTACTACTACTACTACTACTACTACTACTACTACTACTACTACTACTACTACTACTACTACTACTACTACTACTACTACTACTACTACTACTACTACTACTACTACTACTACTACTACTACTACTACTACTACTACTACTACTACTGCACCTATTCCGAAATGACACGTGGTAGAATAATCTATCACGCTTATAAAGAACACCTAATTCCATCAAATGTAAAATGTACATTTAATAACAAAACGAATATATTTGAATTAAGACCAACTCTAAATAACTCAATAAAGATCGATTGGAACTCAGAAGCAATACACATATCCGAACTAAACTTTAACAAATGGAAACTATCCTACGAACATTATCTTAAGACTCCAAACCCACACCATACACCTTCATTACCACCAGCATTAACACCAACACCACCACCACTCCATAACACGCCCACCACATCCACTTCCACACTAAATACCTCTACATGACTGTCCGATGATATTAACCTGTATCACACTTCCGATGATCACAATAACATATCAACACACTGCCCTCCAATAAACTCATCCAACTCTACGACATATTCCACCTATAAACTTTTAAAGACCTCATCCCATAAATCCCCATTAAAAGCTGCTAATACTTTTATCAATAATACTAATACCACCACAACAAATATTCCTCACCTCAAATCCGCCACTCTTAATGTACACTCGATTAGAAACAAGGTCGATATTATCATTGAACTTTTCAAAGATCTAGACCTTGACATTCTATGCATCACTGAAACGTGGCTATCCACAAACGACACACCCATCATTGCATCATTGAATAATGACATACACCATTTTGTGCACCTCCCTCGTGATGGCACCCACTATGGCGGTGGGATCGGTATTCTATATAACAATAATATTAAAATGACCAACAATAAAGATCTAGAACAATTACACTCTGAAGCATTTTCATGTACATTCCATCCCATCAACTCACATCCATTCACTTTTATTACAATATATAGGCCCCCACATCATTCCATTCCTAAATTTATTGTAGAACTGAATAATCTATTAAATACCACAAACATGCATACAACAATTCTAGGTGACTTCAATATACCTATATCCAATAATTCACACTACTCCAAACTACTTAACAATACTATAGAATCCCACAACTTTATCCAACATGTCAACAAACCAACACACTCAACTGGAAACATCCTCGACTTAATAATAACCCACGACACGAACACCTCCATCACAGACATTACTGTTAACCGACTCATAACCGACCATCATATAGTCACTTTTTCAATACACTCTCCTAAACACAAACGACAACCTACAACCATACATTACAGACAAATCAAAAGCATAAACATCATTAACTTCATCGACGACCTTAACAAACTACTAAATATTTCCTCTGACCCCACTGACATCACAAATTTCGATATGCTCATTACAAAAACAATGGACAAACACGCACCCCTGATCACCAAAACAATCACTAAACGCAACAACACTAAATGGTTCAGCCCCCAACTTTCCATAACTAAACGCAAGCTGAGAGCTGCAATAAAAATATGGAGAAGATCTAAAAGTAATGACGACCTGCTTCTTTTTAAACAGCAATCTACAATATATAGACATATGATCATGAGAGCTAAACAAGACTATTATATTGACACGATTAAGGCTGCTGGGAATAATACTAAAAAACTCTTTGAGATATCGTACTCTTTACTCGGCCGTGCTACAACTAGCATTCTCCCAGACATTCCATTACAATCAATGCCTATACATTTCGACACCTACTTCAATAACAAGATAACTAACATAATCAATTCCCTTCCATCTCCAACGCTACCACAGATAACAATCTCCATATATAAATTTAACACTTTTAACACCCCAACTTTGACAACTATCGACTCGCTCCTACAGGCTGTCAAATCTGCATGCAAACTTGATCCAATACCAACTCCATTACTGCATATACTATCTACCCGACTTACACCCCACTATAAAACTATAATCGATAGATCCCTCACATCAGGTATCGTTCCTACCTCAATGAAACTGGCACTCGTCACTCCTATCATAAAAAACCCATCACTAGAAAAATCCACTCTTTCCAATTACCGCCCGATATCTAACCTGTCATATATATCTAAAACACTAGAAAGAGTAGTCTTCTCTCAACTCAATACTTACCTAAACGCTAATAATATACTTAATAAATATCAGAGTGCCTATACGATTTATAAAAGCACAGAAACAGCACTAACACACATACTTGACAAAATACGACTCTTCCCTACTCAACATCCCTCAATCATAGTTCTTCTCGACTTATCTGCTGCTTTCGACACAATTGATCATACTATACTGTTACATCGCCTCGAAAGCATTGGACTAAGCGGAGTAGTTCTTGCCTGGTTCACCTCTTACCTCAGAGACCGAACATACTCAATATACATAGAAAAACATAAAACCAAACCCCGCACACTATCACATGGAGTTCCACAAGGATCCGTACTAGGCCCCATCCTCTTTAATATATACATATCTCCCCTATTGGATATATTTGATAACTACCCTGATATTCACTTCCACACCTATGCCGACGACTTACAAATTTACTGCAACTTACCAAACCCACCAACAAACATAGCTACACTAAACAACTGTCTAGAAGATATTCGACGCTGGCTCTCAACCCCAACTCACTATCACTAAACACCCATAAAACACAATCAATACTAATCAATACCACAAAAACCATACCAATCGTCCCACTCATTCAGATAAACAACCACGACATAAAATACTCCCCCTGCGTAAAAAATCTCGGAATCACAATTGACCAAACATTGAATTTCACCCAATATACAATTGACTTATCCAAATCTATTAACCGAACACTACACACAATCAGACTAATAAGACCATCTATAACCACAGAACTATCAACATTACTAGCAACATCCCTCATACTTCCACGACTTGACTACTGTAATTCTATACTTCACAGACTCCCCAAAAACTCACTAATACCACTCAACCGATTACTGAATTCCACTGCACGAACTGTCTACAGAATCCCCAAATACTCCAGGACTCACATAACTCCATACCTAAAATCTCTTTACTGGCTTCCCATCACACAACGTATCCAATACAAAACCTTACTGATATCCCACCAAGTCATTCATCACAATCACCCCGACTACCTTACTGACATACTAATATAAAATAACACATCTAGAATACAACGTAAAATCAATAAATACAAATTACTTATACATAATCCAAAACACTTATCACGCAAACAAGAAATCGCATTCTCAATTTCTGCCCCAAAATTATGGAATAACCTCCCTTACAATATAAGAGAAATCACCTCAACCCCACTCTTTAAACGTAAATTAAAAACACACCTGTTCGAAATCGCATATAAATAACCCACGAAAACACGGCCGAAAACTCACACGATGTTGATGGCAGTGTATAAACCATTAGGTTACAAGGTTACAAGGTTACTACTACTGCTACTACTACTACTACTACTACTACTACTACTACTACTACTACTACTACTACTACTACTACTACTACTACTACTACTACTACTACTACTACTACTACTACTACTACTACTACTACTACTACTACTACTACTACTACTACTACTACTACTACTACTACTACTACTACTACTACTACTACTACTACTACTACTACTACTACTACTACTACTACTACTACTACTACTACTACTACTACTACTACTACTACTACTACTACTACTACTACTACTACTACTACTACTACTACTACTACTACTACTACTACTACTACTACTACTACTACTACTACTACTACTACTACTACTACTACTACTACTACTACTACTACTACTACTACTACTACTACTACTACTACTACTACTACTACTACTACTACTACTACTACTACTACTACTACTACTACTACTACTACTACTACTACTACTACTACTACTACTACTACTATAAACTTTAACACCATTACAATATCATTATATATAAATCAATACTTCCAAATAAACAAATTAATGTAAGATTTATACGTACACACACACACACATTTGTAGGTATTGATATATGGCTATTACGATATCGTACGCGATAAATAGGATAAATAAGACATATTAACCATTAAGAGCTAATTATAGACATTTATATGAATACACACAAACACATACACAAACACAAACACTTACATATATAAATATATAATATTACAGAACCGTATGTATACTAACATAGCTGAATCTGCATTATACACCGATTAATACCAGTATATACACTATAAACCATACAATGTACATTGTACAATGTATAATATAATATATATAACACAATATATAATATACACTGTACATTGTACAGTGTATATTATATATTGTACAGTGTACATTATACAGTGTACAATGTACACTGTACAATGTACAGTGTACATACTGTATTCAGTGGGATATTAATATGATATGTAGCTATGTTATATTTGAGTAGGACATATGTTTTAGATTTCTATTGGATATTATTCGTGCATTATCGTGCGAAAAATAATCGCTCTTACGATAATGTAACTATAGATCAAGCGAAAGTAACTCACGAATCCTTACATCACAGAGCTAGAGAGAAAACTTTCTCTCTAGCTCTGTGATATCGTTACACACCCTCATCGTTACACCTATTGTTACACCTATTGTTGTACACATTGTTATATTTGTTGATATCGTCTACGCGTATCACGTGACCGTCACGCGATGTGGTAATGACTCATCACTGATGACTCATAACTTACGATGTAATGATGACTCATAACTTACGATGTAGTGACTAATATAACTTATGAATCATATAACTTACGCGAATCATGGTTATGTTAATATTTGCGGCGCGGAGAGTTACACAACTAGCATTGTTTGTTTGAACAATCAAATAATGCTATTACGATTACTCAGAGATTTAATAATATTAAGTAAACATATAGGATTATTAATAGTCAACAATAAAGTACCGAGAAGTCACGTGCATGTATTCACGAGTTGTTTTGAGAATAAATAACGTAAGAATGTAATGCACGAATGAGCGATATAACGGTGTATTATATAACCCCAAATGTATACCTTTATACACGTAAATCTATAGCCGTACGGCGTATGCGGTCAATGTATTCTCTCTAACCCTAACATAATGCAACCCCTTTAATCATTATTCAATGGTAAACTAATACGTGATGCTAACCCTATTTGTGCGTACATAACCTATACTCTATAGTCTAGCTACTTATTAGAAGATGTATATACGTAAGCCTATATGATTAGTATTATACGTTACTATGTAGCTCTCAGTCCTAAGTTAGGCATCCTAACCCACAGGTGTATACACCCTATAGGGTGTAAGGGTTAGTATCCCCTCGGTATCGCCCATCACTATAGTGCTGGTATACCTGTAGTGGTGCGAACATGAGTGTGTACGGTGTTGTTACCATCGTTACGCGTTGCGCGCTGTGTTCACTCATGCGTGACCGATGTTTAATTCCGTCTCCACTGCGGCGAAAGTGAACAGTTCTAAGTAATACCCTGCCTCTCGTATACTCAAGTAAATATATAACTATATACCCTATAAGGTGGTATATTTATGTATCATAGTATTTATGATATTAAAAATTATGTTTAAATGTGTACTTTTATGCGAAATCAAATGAGTAGGCTACTTGAAAATATACTCCTACTTGAAAATATTATATTTTTTAATTCTGACCTACATTTTAATTTTAATTTTAAACAATGATAAATTAGTGTTATACATAAATATACGATCTATACAGTATAGACTATACTCAACCCAGTAAGTAAAGTAATCAAATATCGTAATCAGATTACAATCCAACAAGTAATCAGATGACTATCATGGGGCTATTCATTGATTACGATCACAGATTACAATTCGATTACATCCATTGATATTCATTCGATTGCGAACATTTATTTAAATTTATGATCAGTTAACTATCGTTGTTTATAATCATACTAATATCAATGATGTAAATATGTTCTATAGAACTTTAATATATTAAGTTGACGATCAATTATTACCAACTGATCGTAAATCAATGTTTAAATCAAGTGATCAGTTAACAATCATTGATTACAATACTATTGATATCAATGATTTTGAAGTGTAGTTCGTAATAAAGCATAGTTGTAATTGTTATCTATAGTAACTATAAGTGTGTATAAATAAATGATCAGCTCATGTTAAAACCATGGATGCCTTAACATGAGAGCGGCTTCGAAGGGACATTAGAGCCATATATGGTTATAAGTGAAAACTTCATCTAAGTTCCTGGATGGGATGAAAGGACTCCACCAAAATAAAAATAACAATAACAATAACTATAGGTGCTTATTAATGATTGTAATATGATTGTAATCATATTATGATAAGTTAATCACAAATCACGACGATGATCAAACTATAATCTAACCACTATCACTGATTACTTTACTTACTGGGAATACACACCTATTTATATGTTATCAGTATGCGTGGGAAAATCATTCCGCGCACGTATAGACGACATCACGCATGACTGATTTCTCTCCGTGCGCTTTGTTCTTCCGGCGGTTAGATGACATAGAGTGCAGGCAAGTAACCTCTCCGGTGTGTGCGCACGTGTGTGCGTGTGCGTTCATAATGGTGATCTACCACTCAGTTTATGACGCAATAGCTGTATTTACGATTATTCTCAAGTACCTGAATTGTTGGATCTATAAAAATCGCTATTATAATTTGCAAATTCGGCGAATATTAGCAAGATGGCTCCATCTTTAGTACTTTGGCCTACTTTTGTAGATCGTATATTGTTATCAATTGACGCTATTGGCTCTATTGTTATAGATGTTGTCCGGTGTGAATATCTGACCGCTGGCCAGTGACCTTGAAACATCGGGATCAGGAGAATGACGTCACTCTCGACTAGGTACGCTAATTAGAGGACAATATAAGGACATCATCAATACCGTTATGAAATATATTTGAAATGTGTAATATTGACTACACTTTTAATGGTATTTCACATTTTAAAACTCTATATATATTTTATAGAATACCATTATTTTAACACGTAAACGTATAAACTGTATACAGTGTACGCCGTACATTTACACTATTTCTAGTGTATATATATATATAGGTATGACTCATATAGAAGGAGGGTCTTTATAATGTGGAGTCGTTCCGTAAAGGGGGTATCAAACTTGTTAGAAAACTACTTTATAGCAACAATTTTAGGAAATTATATCCGGAAATACAAATATACTACTGGTATATGTATAACCACTATACTGGGGCGTGTATATGTATACAATATATACACTGTATACAGTTTATGCCTTATACTAACAATACAATATACACTATACACAGCATGGTTACTCGGTGTATCGACGTTCCGATGTATCGTTAGTCCGGTAACATTGTATACGTGTATAGGTACCTACTTAAGTGCCCCTTGTAAGGGGTATTTTGTGGGCGATTGGGTAATGACCCACCCACTATTAGTGTTGCCCATCGACTTTTTAATGTTTACCCACAAAAAAAAACATATTTTTTCATAATAAATTATATCATAATCTTATATAATCATAATCTTTATATTAACTGCTATACTGATTATTACTATGCTATCAATGCAATAGTGTATTGCGTAACCCCGCCAGTGACGCAATAACAACTACCGAACTACTTAGCCGATTGCCGAGAACAGGCCGGTCCGTATTAGCGATGTAAAGGAATATGTGTTCAGTGGCCAGTATTCGAAACTATTCGCAACTATTCGGTAACTATTAGGCAACTATTCGTTACATATTCGTTAACAAAATCAATATCACTTTCATTCGTTATTAATATGTATTCGAATAATTCGCGAAAAAAATGTAATTTTTATAATATTTGTATTAAATATTATTCACGACGCAATGTTATTCATAAACATTCGTATATAACAATAATGACATATCTACATTACCGGCAACATTACCGGCAGAGATGCGATCATAGGTTGAGCTCTACTGAGAAAACAGGGCGATAATACAATCGTTCCCTTTCGACGGAGGTGCCGAGATCTATTATAACGCTACTTTTCATGGTTCATCTATATTTCGTCTTGCATCTTTAGATGTATGAAACATTGTTAATGTATAAGACTATAGTCCATCATATATGATGGCACATTCATCAATTATATTTTACCACTCATTTTACGAATATCAGTTGACTATTCGATATTAATTTCAATATGTGTATTGGGTTATTCGCTTTTGTTATCTTCCAAACTATTTGTATAACTAGTATACTATATATACTATTTTTTTAAACATAATAGTTAGCAATAATAGATCAATTAGTATTAAAATATTCGCAATTCATATGCATCTTCTATAATGGCTATATGCACATGGCTACTAGGGGCGCTACAACAGGGGGTTCCTATGTCTCACAACTTTAACATCTAGGGGGACCTCCTATGTATTGGTACCCCGCCCCCACTTTTACCACAACATTTTGATTGGTTGGGTACAAATTAATACAAATAGTATACATTTGTTCTTGTGTTTTGATTTATCGTTTATTAAAGTTCTTGATAAACACAAGAGAAAAACAACACTATTAATATATATATATATATATATATATATATATATAGTTTACTTTTTCTATTTAGAAGTTTTACCTCGATATCAAATATTCTACTGCTATAATTGTTTCAGGACTTATATTCAAATGTTCATGAAATATCACCACCATCATCGCAGGGTTGTAACATATGTATGCATATGCATGATTAATTACAATACATATATACCTATAGGTGTAGTACACTACATCATATATGATGTAATATATACGGTCGGGATGTACCGGGTACATTGTACCCCATGTACCGGGTACATTGTACCCCATGTACCGGGTACATTGTACCCCATGTACCCTGTACCCCAGTGCATGAAATAAGGATTTTACACTGTGGGGCAAATACAATTTAATTATATATATATTCTTTTTTATGAAACTATTGTAAATATAAATGTAATATTTGATGTTGATATACATTATATTTACAGAATATTGTATTCAAGAATGCTAAAAACCGTTTTAAAATCAGTAAAATATAATATATTTAAATTTATAATTGAAAAAGTTGATATTTTATTCGAAACATATATTTTTCTTAGATATTTTTTATAAAGAACCTATTTTAAAAGCTTTTTTTTAACCCTTATATTTAATATTTACTTTCAAAAATGTAATATATAATAAATAATATATTAAATATTCGATTTCAGTCATAAAACAAATTTATAAATTCATTTTTTGTATACCGGTCGGTATTTAATAATAAATATAGAAATAAAAATGTGCTTGGAATAATACATTAATATATTATCTTTCTGCTGTGTTCTTTTTAAGACATTTTTAGGCAAGTAAACTAATACTAATACTTAAAGTAAACTAATCAAATCTCAGTAAAAATATTATTAAGAATACAATAATTTTAAATATGTCAACTAAAAATAAATACCAATTAATATACATATTATCTACAAACATAATATAATTTATATAAGTATGTATATCAGTATATATCTATATGAATACATGTATATACATATATGATCTATATTATATAAAAATAGGTCATTCAACCTATAGGTCATTCAATAATATTTTTAAATGGGCAATTTGTGTTACTGGGTGGGACAATTCTATTACTGGCTTTCGCCCCCCCCCCCCCAGTTAACCAGTTATTTAATGCCATGCTGTACCCCCAGTTTCCGTAGTAGATAGTTAAGCTGACGACGTAGTAAACTTAGTACGAAGCGAGAGTAACACGCGTAAAAAAGTTACTACGAAACCAATCGGGAGCCACGCCCCTTTATCGACGTAATCAACCAATCGGAGACGCGGTAGGCGGTGCCAGGATCGCAGCGCGTGTCATACCGACAGGAGTGTGATACTACTAGTATTATTGAAGATAGACGAGAGTCATTGGTATCAGCACCGCCAGCAATACTAACAATAATAGTAGAAGTAGTAATCTTGAAGTAGTTAGAGTAGTAGAATACGTCTCGTTGATATATAGTAACCCCGCCCCCGGGTAACACCATCGGAACACAATAGCGGGACTGTTAGACACGCGGCGAGAGGTTAGTTTCTCTCGAGGACAATAGGTACGCTCGCTAGACTATTGTTTACGAGCCGGACAACAATAGCGCGCGTCACGTGACTTAGAACAATAGCCTCACGGTGTCATGCGCGTTACTCGTTTGTAATCTAATTTAGTATCTCATGTATTTATATATTTTATGTATATATTTTATTTATTTATATATATATATATATATATATATATATATATAAATATATATATATTTATATTTATACATATCAAGAATTTCATTTAGAAATGTTCTTACCTTTATATAACACATACATAAGTTATGTTATGCAACCTAAATGTTGTCTATAGATAATATCTACAATATACCTTACATCATTATGTGTAATATCTACTAGAAATTAGCTACTTGAATATATATATATATATATATATATATATATATATATATTCAAATAACCAATTTCTTATAATATAAATAATGCTTATGAATATACGTACAGTACGGGAAATCATTGACCACCCATCGCGATTAAGGGGTGATTAAGGGGGTGATTAAGGGGGTTGATAACCTGGCGAGGTGGCCGGCGATTAACACCTCCTCCTGAAGCTCATTGTTATAACGCGCATGCGCTCAGATTAACTACCATTAATTGTACCTATTGAAGTGATCACGTGGTTCCCTATAGCACCCCCTATCGGCGTGTACGCTAATCACTCGGCAGGGGTAACACGTGATCACTCCATATCGTTACTAAATCGTTACTATATATATATACTATATAATATATGGGTATACCACTATATAATATACTATATAATTATTACGTTATATGTGAATTTATTGACATTATTGAACTGCACATATAACGTTAACTCACTATCGCGAGACATAATCAGACCGCCATAATTATTTCAAAATTCACTCCACACTACTATATACATATATTATACAATGTACACTATACAGTGTGCGATGTACAACCCCTATCGGAGTGTACGCGCACTACTCGGCAGGTGGAAGCACGTGGGGGGGATCACCACTAATCGTATACGAGTGTTACCTTATAAGGTAATGCCGTAAGCGGTCCGTGAATGCGGTGTTAATGCTAACACGCCATAACTAATAACGCCACCTATAGGGATGTGACGTAACACACACACAAAGTGTAATAGTTACGTAATCGGTCAGCTCGAGTCACGTGGTCATGTGTTATTCTCTAAAGGCGCCGTTTTAGTTAGTACTGATAACCACCAATACTGCAGCACGACTAAATCTCTATAGTATAACGTATATACCTATATTATAGATCCTTTTCTTTAACTAT
>OZ025242.1:25571045-25577819 GCA_964019155.1 Osedax fenrisi
TTAACGATAGCTAATATGTTGTATACAAGTAACACTTAATAACTCGTATCGCTTAGTATCGTAATGTTGCGATATGTGTATAACAATAACAAATGATGTATTCTAGTCTATATTCAGAAGGTATTGTGTTATGTAAATGTTTGTTGTTGTTGATATGATACTATTATTGTCATCTATATATGGGTATATTTTGAATTTATCTATTAATAACTATTAATTACTATATTTTTGTAATGTACATTTATTGTATAAATAATAATTTTTTCTATTTTATCTGATACATATAATTATAATGTAATTAATATTACCAACATATATATTATTATGTTGAAAATATTCTATAATAATAATTCAATTAAAATAAATAATTTTTTTAAATTTTGATAACCTGATTTCTTAATAATCTGATATGAAAATTATACAATAGGTTGAATATTTATAATAGAAATTGTATACTATTATCAAAGCCCTTTGCTATTATTTCAATAATCTTCAATCTTTTTTTTTATTGAATACAATTTTATATTATTAAAATATTATTAAAATATTATAATATTACAAATGTTAAGATCTAGGTTATTTAATTTTATTTTATTATGGCTACTAAAATAGTAAGTGTAATTAAAAATATATATTAAAAAAATAGTATATATTATACTATATCCATACTATTATCAAAGCCCAGGGTTTTGCTATTATCTCCCCTCTATTATTATCATGAGGGTATCTTTAACTATGTAATTTTAATTGATATTGATTAAAAATTATTTCATTTAAGGAACATAAACAGTCAATGCTAAATATTAAATAAATATTAAAACATAAATACAAATGTTTATAATGAATACGTTTGTATCTAAATTACTATATATTTAACATGATGACGATCGTATTTAGTAAATAGTATTAACTAAATACTATTTACCTTAAATGAGTAGTATCATATATGATAATAATTAATAACTAATTTAATACAAATTATTAAATTATATAGTATATTAATATGTATACATGCTATAGCATTAAAATATAATTAATTAATGATGTATATGTTACTATAGATTACTATATATATATATAGATATGTGTGTGTGTGTGTGTGTGTGTGTGTGTGTGTGTGTGTGTGTGTGTGTGTAACATGCATCTGTATATCGTCAGGTACAGATACTACACTTTTATATATATATATGTGTATATTTCATATACTAATTATATGAAATTAACATATACATATATAAAGTGTATTATACCTGACGATATACAGGTACGTATGTTATAGCGGCATTAAGGACAGCGTTAAGGACATACCGGTAGACAGTCTCCATAGATAGACACAATGTATAGTATGCAGTGTATACTAGACACTATACTAGACACTAGGGCGTCACACGCTAACCACAAAACACGAATACCCACTCGTACGACGCGTGTTATATGTAAATATAATCGACGGTCCGTAGGTCCGTGTAGTGAATAGTACACTATATGTATTAACTTGAACACGTATTCTAATATATGTGTATATAATGTAATAGTAGAATATTTAAAATACATACATTCTATCAATTGCTACACGCAATTTTATATGGTATATATATATATATGTGTGTGTGATATAGCGTGATTTCTTAAATGTAATGAAATATATATATAGATTAAATATATAATAAAAATATAATAATGTAAAAATTGTTCGAATACAATGAAATTATAAAAACAATATATAATTTATATTTATATATTAAATAAATAGCATATATAAATATATACATATACAGTAAAACCTCTCTATAAGAAACTATTTTTTTACAGTACTTTTTTTCTTATAGAGAGGTTTTCTTATAAAGAGGTTTTTACTTTTCCAATGATTTTAAGAATTCATTTAGGACCTATAATTGAAAATGCACTATATATAGTGCATAGGGTTATATATAACCTATATGTTATATATAGTATATTTATTTATTTTAATTTATTTAGTATTAATCAAAAGAATAGTTTAGAAATATGATTTATTTTAAAATAACATTTATAAATTAATTTTAATAAATCAATGGATATACAATAACAATAATTAATTATTTTTAATTCATTTCGAGCCATTTATGTAATATAAAATATTTGTAAGAAAAAAAGATCTTATATAATAATTAATTTCTATAATTTTTATCAATATACAATATTTCTATTTATATATATAATTATTTTTTATATTTTTTATACAATAAGTTTCTTATAAAGAGGTTTTTCTTATATTTTTCTTATAAGATTTTCTTATAAAGAGGTTTTTTAATGTGGAAAAGGTTGAATTCCAACCAAATGTGTGAAAAATGTTCTTATAAAGAGGTTTTTCTTATAAAGAGGTTTCTTATAGAGAGGTTTTACTGTATATACCTATTTAAGGTAATATGTATACATATATGTAATATATTACATATATTATTTTGTATTTAAAAAATACTATTTAGCATATAGTGTTCGTGTTGGATTTAGTATTTTTATTTAAATATAGTTAGTTGAATTGTGATTATACAAATTTTAATTGAGAAATATTTATAATGTTCCCAACAATATTTATCAACAAGTTGTTATAACAATACAATTGTAATGTATGCAATTTGATTATACATTTTATATATAGACCGTATACTTATATGTATTCACTATAGTAAGTGATAATATGTGATCCATACCTATGTTTATTCACTAATAATTATTAATAATTCGTGTTTTTTAATTATATGATTAATCATGAAAATTATTTTAATAAATAATAAAGTTCTCTTAAGGGGATACGCTTGACATGAGAATTCAATGTAAAACGATAGGGTTTTTTTTATTTATAAATATTCTATTAGTCAACAATAATTAAGTTATTTTAATTCTGTAAACGGCATATTGTAGTGTGGAATGTTATTTACAATAAATTGTATGGATCATAAGATATAATTATTTATTTTCGGAAATACAACACATCTAGTAATGGTAAACAAATTATTTGTATTTATTTGTATTTGAAACTATTTGTATATATGATATAATGAAAATAATTGAATAAGCCATACAATTTTATAATATAGACATATAAAGTGATATATACTGAAAATGTCATCAAGTTATGAGCATTATTTTTAGAGTTATAGAATTTTTAAGATTTAAAATTAGGCTAAAATAATTATTCTGAGATAATCAGGTTTGAAAAAATGACATCTAAAATATTTATATACAAAAAAGGTGATGTTTAAATTTAAAATAATTTCAAAAGTTTGATTGTTATGCTTTATTGATCGTTGTATGCTGTAATATTTGGATATGTTATAGATAAATATATAATTTATTACATTTATCAACAAACAAAATATTTTTTTAACTTATTTTTTCAGGTCAAGCATATGCCCTTATAAGGTATTATAATCTTGAGAGTTATATTACATAATATATCATTAACTTTATAAAGTTATATATATATAATATATATATTGTCAGAAAAGGGTATTGAGTATTATATATTTCACCTTATTATCATGTTTATTATATGTCAGGTCTGAAAGTGTATTTATCAAACTTAAATTGATCGTATTAGTGTATTAATATCACCATTAGTAGAACCATTAATAGAACCATTAGTGCACTACTACTACTATTACTACTACTACTACTACTACTACTACTACTACTACTACTACTACTACTACTACTACTACTACTACTACTACTACTACTACTACTACTACTACTACTACTACTACTACTACTACTACTACTACTACTACTACTACTACTACTACTACTACTACTACTACTACTACTACTACTACTACTACTACTACTACTACTACTACTACTACTACTACTACTACTACTACTACTACTACTACTACTACTACTACTACTACTACTACTACTACTACTACTACTACTACTACTACTACTACTACTACTACTAATAATAATACTACTACTACTACTACTACTACTACTACTACTACTACTACTACTACTACTACTACTACTACTACTACTACTACTACTACTACTACTACTACTACTACTACTACTACTACTACTACTACTACTACTACTACTACTACTACTACTACTACTACTACCCCCTACTATCTTATCGTATACTACCGGAAGTGTCTGACCCATACCGGATGTGACCCGTGACCTAAGACTGCACAACTATAATCAATCACCTGTCTCCTGCTACTACTATTAAAACTTATCTATCGCTTTATATAAACCATTATGCTGTACCCAGGATACAGCAATCTCATTTATAATAACTAATTAATATAGTAATCGTAGAATTAAAACGAAATTTAAAATATTATAATATCAAATATAAACCCACCTCAAATACACCCACTCACCCTATAGGGTATATAGGGTATATTATAGTATGATATATTTTAGTGTCGTACTATAGGTATATACATATAACTAAATTAATGATATGCTTCCGTATTAAATACCACAGTATACTGTTTATATGTACATTATGTACAGCACATAACTATAGCTATACTATATATATAGTATGGTATATATATATAGTATACTATAATATACTATAGTATACTAGCTCATGCTATATCTCTATATACTATAGCTCAATAGAGACACGCAGCCTATAGGTGTTAGAAAACCGTTTGATGTGCGTGTATTAAACCCTTTAACGAGGTGTCTGTGGGTTAAACAAAGGGTTTGGTAACCTTTAGTTGAGCCTTTTCTCAAACTAAATGTTTTAAGTCGACTATCTACTAAAGGGTTTGGTAACCTTTAGTTGAGCCTTTTCTAAAACTAAATGTTTTAAGTCGACTATCTACTAAAGGGTTTGGTAACCTTTAGTTGAGCCTTTTCTCAAACTAAATGTTTTAAGTCGACTATCTACTAAAGGGTTTGGTAACCTTTAGTTGAGCCTTTTCTCAAACTAAATGTTTTAAGTCGACTATCTACTAAAGGGTTTGGTAACCTTTAGTTGAGCCTTTTCTCAAACTAAATGTTTTAAGTCGACTATCTACTAAAGGGTTTGGTAACCTTTAGTTGAGCCTTTTCTAAAACTAAATGTTTTAAGTCGACTATCTACTAAAGGGTTTGTAACCCTTTAGTTATGCCGTTCTTCGAATTAAAGGGTTTGGTAGAATACATTACAAACTCTTTAGCCACGCGCTTATTATAATAAAGGGTTTCGTGCGAATATCCACTAAAGGGTTTTCATAAATGATAGAATTTCATATAATATTATAGAATTATTTATCAGTTGCAACTACATACAACTATATACATGCAATACATGTATTTACAATTTAAATTATTAGAATTAATAAATCATATATTAGTACAATTTTAATGTTTTAAATATTATGTTATACATAATATTTAATAAATAAATCTAAAATTGTTATGTGTCCAATCTTGAGAAAATAACTAAACATTCCAATTGTATCATCTTGATTGTCAATTTAATTATTGTTTGTCATTGAAATACCGGGTCTGGTTTCCATAACTGGAGTTAGATAATTATAAAATTCGAAAATCATATTGACTATTCAATAACATTTCAATTTTAAAATAGTACTTTATTTATATAATTAATTAAGAATAGTAATTTAAATTAGAGAAAATATTACAAAATAATATAATTTTACGTATTCAAATTAATAATGTTTGCATAATAATTATGTTGAACAATAAATGTGTATAAAATAAGTACATGAATATATATAAATATATGAATATATAATTATAATTACTATAGTATACTATAGTCATCTATACTATAGATTCTATAGTATCAATGAATATATGTATTGATAACATATCACACACTATAAGTGTGTGTGTGTATTATAGTGTGTTATATGTCATTAATGCATATTAGTGATTTTGTATAATATATAAATATATTGTTCGACAAAATTATTATTCCAATATTATTAATTTTTATAAGTAAAATTTTATTATTTTATAAAATATTCTCTATTTTAGTATCTTTATTAATATTAATTAAAAATTAGTAATACATTGTTATTTTAATTCTATATTTAAAGAAATATTCTTAATTATATATATATAGATAAAGTACTATTTTAGAATTAAAATTTAAGTTGCGTGAAACCCTTTAATATCTATAGATATATTTCGAATACGAAATACAATTAAAGGGTTTTGTGATTTTTTAGTTTAGCGAAACCTTTTACTTATTGATATTTTATAAAGAATAGGTTTGAAAGATATTATATTAACGGATAAAGAGAAACTCTTTATATATGCAAATGTAATGTATTATTCGACAAACCCTTTAGTTTCATATGAAATACGATTAAAGGGTTTGATAAACGAGAACACTCTCTCACCTATTGATATCGTACAAAGTAAAGGCTTTTGAATTCTACCATTGTTAACAGTGGGTCTACGCTATGCGCATGACGCATGCTCTAATTACTACGGTAGGACATAAACGGTAGGACATGACTACAATACTGGCATTGTTGCGATAATCAATAGTACGACAACTATTTAGCACCGACTTTCTCTAGTACTGCTATAGCATGCGTATACACACACACACACACACACACACACACACACACACACACACACACACACACACACACACACACACACACACACATATATATATATATATATATATATATATATATATATTGCATAAATAAACTATATATCATAATCACGACCACACTTGCATGAACAATCCTACTACTACTACTGCTACTACTACTACTACTGCCAGGTGATATATCC
>OZ025242.1:25578019-25748019 GCA_964019155.1 Osedax fenrisi
ACAATATGAACATAAATAGATATATATATATATATATATATATATTGATTTTATTTTGTGAGTCCTTTCATCCTATCCAGGAACTTATATGAAGTTTTAACTATAACCATATGGCTCTATACATTATAATGTCCCTTCGAAGCCGCTCTCGTAGTAAGGTATCCATGGTTTTAACGAGAGCCGCTCATTTATGTATACATAATTATATATAAGATCACTTCTAAACAAAGAGTGGTGCACTTAAAGTGACTGACATACGATATCGGTAACCAATAGCTTTCATACATATGATGTAGTATTACCAAAGCCCGCTTTGGTATTACTACATCATGAGAAGCGAATTATGAATCACGAACGACAAGCTAATGACATCGCAATACATAAATAACACATCCGGTACATTACAATTATGTAATCGTTTAATTGGATATAATCTATACAAGATTATATACATAGTATATACTATATACTATATATATATATATACATAATAATACCAGAATGTAGGCATGACCAAGGTAAACGAGGAATCGCGATGCTTATCTAGTAGTTTATCTGTTACACTTTCCTAAAGAACAATATATTTATATGTAGAACAGTTATATATATATATATATTATATATTATATATATATATAATTACTTTTTATAAGCAGATTCTCAAATATTATTAAATATTAATATTTTTTCAAATATTATTAAAAGTGTGTACAAAAGTAAAGATTATTAATAATTATTAAATAAATATTAATTCATTATTATAGTGATTATATATTGATTATTAATAATTAAAAAATACTTTAACCGCGGGTTCACACATCATAAGTGGTGTGTAGCTATAGCACCGTTAATATGTTGGTTCATCTGCACCGATGTCACGTGTACCTAGGTCACATGCACCGAGGTCACGTGTACCTATGTCACTTGTATCGAGGTCACGTGTACCGAGGTCACGTGTACCGAGGTCACGTGCACCGATGTCATTACTGCAGCAGATAGCGAACATACACGTGTGAGTGTATCGCTAACACGTGACGCACCTTCACGTGATACAAACACCACATATAGTGTACTACATTGGCCTACACCCCACTACACACACCCACGCACCGCTTACCTACGGGTACATTTGGTGACGTCACTTGTAATGTACAAGCTCCAGCTATGCGGCGTTAGGAATGCTTTTAGTTAAAGGGGGCGGTCTTTAAGTTACACCCGTTAATTAGGTCACCTCCAGATTAGCCGAACTACTTTACGATCACGTCGTGTACGACGATGATGATGTTAAGGAGACCAGTAACTATATTAATCATGGTGATCGTGGTATTCCGTGTATCCGAGTAGATCTATATTATCTTAGCAGCTCTATATCTATAGATTATAATATATACTTCTCTCTCATTCATGAACTCTGTATACTACAACCTGTGTACGGTATACCCTATAGGCTAAATATAGATATATGGGTTAGGGTTATACACTATCTGATGGGTAAGGCTACCCGGTGATGTGTGACGTCATACCGTGTGAGTCATATCGTGTTACGTCATCAGTTGTCATCGCAATAGTAGTAGTACTTTGTTTATTGTAGTAGAGTTATCGATGTCCATTCAGGCATTTATATACAAATATATATATATGTGTGTGTGTGTGTCGGTGTCTCTCTGTGTGTGTGTGTGTGTGTGTGTGTGTGTGTGTGTGTGTGTGTGTGTGTGTGTGTGTGTGTGTGTGTGTGTGTGTGTGTAGCAAATATAATACTCAACAGTGCATGGGATACTTGCTTAGTAATTTGTATATGCAAATGTGTAGCAAAGGACGATGTATTGACCCCAGGTCACCCGAACACATATGTCAATCTATACATAAGTAAACGTCAGTACATCAACTACTTCCGGTATTAACGGACAAACAATAGATGCATGTGTTCGCGTAATGCAAATATTAAAATAACCAAAGATTTTGAATCACGATAAAATATTTAAAAATGATTAATAATAAAACATATGTCATGTTTAATATATATTTTATATGGATATACATATTTTACATACTATATAACTGGTATACATGAACATGCAATGCGCATAGTATGTGGTTAATTGTGCTTAGTACAATGCAACATATTAGGATATAACTGGAAAATGTATTTCGATAATTGTTAATTAAAATATGAAATATTAAAAAATAGTTTAGTCTGCAAATTGTTTGATTTTTCATTTTATTGATTCGTTTAACTTATTTACGTTATGTTATTAATACGTAGCGATAGTGTAATCTGTTACTAGAGTATAATAGTACAGTGTGTATTCTAATAAAGTATATTACAATATTTATACATATTATATTATATAATATATAATGTATATATATTGTATATACTAATTAATAATATTAATATTCAAAATTAATATTCGTATACATTTTAGATTGTTATTTTACTTTTTGTTTCACAATTATAATAATGAATATAAACAACGAAACACATACACATGTGTGCACACACACACACACACACACACACACACACACACACACAGACTATTACCACCTTACCCTTCAATAGCTACAATCCACCCGATTAGATAACGGTGACAAAGAGTGATAGCTTATCAACGTTATAAGGGCGAACATAGAATATTGAAAATTAACAGATTAACATAGGACTATGTTTTTCTTAATAAATATACCATTAAAATGAAGCACACACATTTTTTTAATTTTTATTAATCTAAGGTCACACGACAGCCTCGTGAAGTTTAACATGTAGTTAGATACACATTTTTCTATATAAAATAAATTATAAAAAAATAAGTATTTTAAACCTTTGTAATGAATAATTTGTTATCAAATTTTAACATACTATTTATTTTATAATAATGGAATAGAAAATATAAAACATAGAATTAAAAAAAAAATGTCCTGGAAATTTCTTGGAATTTTCAGTGTGTTGTGTTGTAAAAAATGACTCAATAAAAAATTGAAGTATAAGTATATTCTTAGAATTTCAATAGCTATAAGATGCAATGTGTCAACAACAACAAATTCTATGACCACCCTTAACGCACTATCACGTGCGCGCACTCCACTAATCACGTGACATCGCAACAGTTTCCTACGCGAGAAGATCGAGTGTAAACAGCTACTGATGGCCAGTTCGTGCGGTTCGGAGAGCGCGCTCTTAGGAGTGCATCTCGAGAAGCTGTTCCGGGTTTCGCGTAAATCCAGCTGCGACCTCACCGATCTCAAGGTCAAGGGCGTTAAAGGTTAAACCCGCGCTAGATGCTACTACTACTACTACTACTACTACTACTACTACTTCGGAATAGCCAGTTAAGTGTTCGACTAAACATATACCCACACACATATACACGGTTATCAATACGACACATCTATAACCACCATTACCCGTGCTTAGTAGTGCTTGTATGATGCGCACTACACATATGTGCGCGCGCATGCGTATAGATCTCCGTATTAATACGATAACTTCGTACGCGACTGTGTATTCACTATAGTTAGTTCATGCGCATGCTATAACCACACACACGCGCGCACACACACACACACATACACACGAATGCCTCTATCTCTATCGCTATAGTATACACTATATATGGTCACGCCCACAATAGTATTCGCTTTCGTATCACGTGATTGATTGCGTCACTCCTCAGAGTTATAGCCTATAGGCAGGCTACTCATTTAAATATAATACTAGTGATGACGTAACTTCGCTTCTAAGCATTAACCTACACCTACACCTACACCTACACCTACACCTACACCTAACCTAACCTAACCCAACATACACTTACATATAGCGTAAAAGATGGGTTTATAAACAATTGTATACATTAATTATATTCTGAATGTGTCTAATATACGTGGTGTAATACTATAGTAGCATCACTTCCTTTACTACTACTACAACAACTACTACTACTATTACTACTACTACTAATATTATTATTATAGTTGTAAGCTATTTAGTAGAATCAGATGTTCATCTATAGATATATATATTTAAAAAGAGAATATATCTTTTTCTATATTTAAAAGTAATTTTAATTAAAATCAGCATAAGGTACAATATATATATGTGTGTGTGTGTGTGTGTGTGTGTGTGTGTGTGTACATAGGGACTCTAACAAAAACATGTAACGTTACGTAATGGATTAGATAACCCTGTCCGGCGGACAGTGTCCGCCCCTTTAATAACCACGCCCCCCCGCCCGCCGTCAGGTTTCCGCTACAGCTCGAAGTGTCCGTCCACAATGTCCGATGAGCTTGACCACTGCGAAATGACCACAGTGTCCGAACAACGCGTGTCCTTCTACGAACACAACACTCTGGTAGTGGACGCCTACACCTCTAAAGTGAAGGCGGCCTGTAGGTAGGTGTTACGCGTGGGCTAGGGGCTCCGCAGCAGGGGGGGTGGGGGGATATACCCCCCCCCACCCCACTTTACAATATAGGGAGACCTCATATGTATTGGTCCCCCCCCCCTACTTTTACCCCAACATTTATTTTTATTGGTTGATCCCCCCTACATACAACATCGTTCCAGCGCCCCTACATATATGGTCCCCCCACTTTTACCACAACATTTATTTTGATGGGTTGGTCCCCCCCTACATACACACCATCGTTACAGCTCCCCTACTGGTATGGTATTGCAAAGATATACACTTCTACGCAACGTCATTGATATTTATGCATCTAATTGACCAGAACGATGTTTTAAACGCTCTTTTAAATCATTAGCTTTTACTCGCCGCATAGATAATGGTATAGTATTAAAACTAACATATGCTATTACTGCGTTATACACCGCTAGAGTCTATAGACTATAGGCCGTCTATAGGCGTCCTTTTGTTAGATTATAGGCTGGTCTGTATCGAATGTGCCCTGTACCCGTTTGTTTTGATTACGACTTATGGGGTTAAATTAAAATACTCGTTTCGGTATGCTTTACACACTAGTGTACGTGATAAACTAATATGAAGAATGTACATTGTACATATAATATATATATATATATATATGAATATGTTGTTATTATAATGTTAAACTATATAGCGATACATGTACAATATTTCAAATTTGACCTCGGCGATCGTAATCAAACCAACCGGCGACCATATTCGATATTCTCCGGTTATAGGCATTAGCGAGGCCGAGGGCGAGGGGGCTTATTAGATGCGTAACCACGCCCCCTTCGAGTGGGCGGAGCTAGTGCCGTAATCACTGAATGGGATACGGTAGATGCTCGTAATTATAAATATGTGATTATAATCGATAACCTATAGGTATACGTGTAATAATAACTCGGTATCTCGGACAACTCGTGTCGGTCCCTTCGAGTCTGAGTAAGCGGAAGTTACTGTAGGAGGTTACTGTGTAGGTACCTATAGGTTACCTATAGGAAAATTAGTATTCATTAACAGTTATTACAAATAATAATCATATATATATGATTATTATTTGTAATAACTGTTAATGAATACTAATTAGCTTGCGTTATTACGTAATGCATTATAAGGATATACGAATATTGTGAAATAACAATATTACTATATTTTATGTAGATTACCGGTAATCTATTGCGTAACAATATAACGATGTCGTAACAATGTACTACGCTACAATTGCGCAATAACATAAATATTCTGAAATAATAATTAAAGAAATAACTACAACATTCCAAGTAAATTAAATAAATATAAAAACACCGATTTAAGTGAAAGAAAACAATAAATTTAAATGAACGATTGATAAAATGTCATTACCATATTTCTCGCTTTGTTACGAAGTCTCCATGTAATATACACGATAATATACGGTATATATACAGTATATGTACTGTATATATATATATATATATATATATATATATATATATATATATATATTGTATATGTTCACGATATACTGACTATGCAATGCATAGTATGCATAGTATGCATTGCATACTGTATAATGTACAATGTACTGTACTCTACAATGTACATTGTATATTGTATACTGTTACAATGTACACTGTTACAATGTACACTGTTACAATGTACACTGTTACAATGTACACTGTTACAATGTACACTGTTACAATGTACACTGTTACAATGTACACTGTTACAATGCACACTGTTACAATGCACACTGTTACAATGTACACTGTTACAATGTACACTGTTACAATGTACATTGTAACTGAGTTTGTACAGTGTACAATTTACACTTTACATACGGAATATAATCATGTAAATATTATAACTAATATAGATACCGTATTACACTGTATACTATAGTATAAATGTGTGCGTGCGTGTACTACCACTACACTAGCCACTACACTGACCACTACACTGACCACTACACTGACCACTACATTAACCACTATACTGACTACTAACTGATCACTACACTGGCCACTACACTGACCACTACACTGACCACTACACTGACCACTACACTGACCACTAGACTGACCACTACACTGACCACTACACTGACCACTACACTGACCACTACACTGACCACTACACTGACCACTACACTGACCACTACACTGACCACTACACTGACCACTAGACTGACCACTAGACCGACCACTACATTGACCACTACACTGACCACTACACTGACTACTACATTTACTAATACTACTATACTTACAACTACATTTCCTACTGACCACTACACTGACCACTAGACTGACTACTACAATGACCACTACACTGACCACTACACTGACCACTACACTGACTACTACATTTACTAATACTACTATACTTACAACTACATTTCCTACTGACCACTACACTGACCACTAGACTGACCACTACACCGACCACTATCTTATCGGACAATGAGTGATTCGTGTCTATGATTGGCTAGCGTACACGACCATCGTAGTATGTGACAGGACCCTATAGACCCTACGGGGCCTATAATCTAGGACCTAGACATAGGGGCCGGGACAACCGACTCATGGTTAATCTGCATGAATAATGATCACCCTCACAGTCACCGTTCACCATGATGAACGTAGCGAGACGGTCTGCTGATTATAATAGGGGCGTGTTATCAGAATAGGGGCGTGGTAACTTCACTCGTAGATGTAAACAATAGATTACGATAATGATACGTGATCTCTTAGATAGTAGTCTAACCCTCCCCTGGCTTCGTCTCGTCCCCGTGCCGTACTACTACAAAATAGTTACACTGTTAAAAATGAGGGTACAGCGAGTGCCTTTTTTAGGGTGTAATAGTGTCCCCATAGCCGTACCCAAATTAGGGTACAATTTTAATAAATAAGATCAGTACCCTAAAAATGAATAAAATGTACCCTACAATTTGTTAGCTGCTTGTACCCTAATTATATGATACCGTGTACCCTAATGCAATTGTATGATATGTATCATAATTGCATTGCATGGTATGTAAATATAATAATCACGTACCCTAATATTTAACATATATGTACCCTAAAAATATATATATTGTACCCTAGTGAGTTTAAAAGTCGCGTACCCTATTTAGGGTACTTGGTAAATTGTTATGATATTGTGCCCTATAAATTGAATTCGCTGTACCCAAATTGTTAACAGTGTAGGGTAAATAGTTAGCTGACCTTGGGTCTATGGCTCAGTGAAATAGTCGAGAGCTATAGCTGAACACGGGAAATATCGCTTACTATAGTAATAGATATTTCCCGTGTTCGACTCCAGGTAGTTCTGATTTTTCTCTTGTGTTTATCAAGAACTTAATAAACAATAAATCAAATCAAATTATATTTGTTGTACCATTTGTATTGTATTGGCATGGGCCCTCACAGTTATTTATAACATGTAAAAGTCTATGACTTCTTGAGGGGTCCATTTGTAATCGCTATTTGTATTTTATTCAATATATATATAAATATATATATATATATATATATATATATATATATATATATATATATATATATATATATATATATATATATATATATATAGATATATATATAAGTGTGTGTGTGTGATTTCAATGAATAAGTATGATTACCTAGCTAATCACGTGACTGTAATCACGTGACTATATAGTAGGATAACATAACACACGTGTTCAATATTGTTACACACTGCCCAATCTATAACAATTACTATTGTTCTATGTGCCGTTCTTCTTATAAAGGGGGTATTCCACTACCAGTATTTCCGGAAATAATGTTCGAAATTTTTTTTCTTGAAACCGATTTTCTAGCAAGTTGTAATGGGATACCCCTTTACTTTAAGGTAACTTGTCAGAAAAATAGTAACTTTAAAGGGGTATCCCACTACAACTTTCTAGAAAATCGCTTTCTAGCAAACATTTCCGGACATTATATCAGGAAATACTGGTAGTGGGATACCCCCTTAAGAATATATGATCTATATAGCATACGCCATGATATAATATTTCATATTTCAGTAAATAGTATTTACAAAATACTACATTCACAATTTCCGATTTTGTGTCTTTATTTAATTACTAATTATTGTTTATATGCTGCAGCATTTGTAATGCGTACTAAAATATACTGCACATATTTAGGTGCACACATATTTACACAATATGCATAGTCTGCTATATGGAGTTCATTAATCCCGCACTAATCTAATTTGTAATATACCTACGATCTGTGTTAATGCTTCTACTGCTGCTGCTGCTGCAGCTGCCAAGTAGGTCATGACTCATGACTATGATTCATACCACTGTGTGCGGTGACACTCACGTGATATAAAGTGACATGTACCCAGAAAACACTGCAGACATCCTCGGAACATTATTGTTACGAGCGTTCTGTATACGATATGGACTAATGATCATTCGATGACCATCGATGGTCATCGTACGCTGACTAATAATGATTCATCATTGGTGATGAACTTTGAATTCAACACGATACACTGGATACTGCATGATGGTGTGCTGAGGATGTATGCAGCGTTTACTGAGTAGACTTACTACTACTAGCTACATTATTGATACTAGCAGTTCATATCGTTATTATTAGGGATAATAGAGTGACATCGTTAGCTAATTCATTACGACTACATCTACATAATTTCTGTAAAGTTTCAGTTCAAATTATAACAAAATAGGATATAACTTACTAAAATCTCATTAAAAAGTAAGGTAAAGCTCTACCTAATAACTAGTTATTTTAAATAACGAATTTCTAACTTATTTTGAGCACCTTTATACATGTAAATAAGATATTTACATTATTTTACTTGAGTGTATGCGTGTATGCGTGTGTGTATGCGTGCGTGCGTGCGTGTGTGTGTGACCTGGTGCATATAGGATACATTCCCCACCCGTCTAGAGGATTATTTATAATAAGCAACATCTTATATAGCATCTTTAAATTGATTACTATATAAATATATTTATTTTTGAATGTGAGCGCCTTTGACCATTTTCTGTAGATGTCCCTATTGATGATTATGCTTCTAATAGTAACACCTCTTCCCGCCCTTATAGTAACACCCTGCCCGCACTTATAGTAACTCCCTCCCCTCCCTTATAGTAATACCCTGCCCTCCACAGAAAGTACATAAAGTACAATACAAGACATACACCCCCTACAGTGTGGGCCTACACGTTGATATATATAATTCTAGTTATAACCCCGCCCCTATAGTAACTCCGCCCCTCATACGAGTTACATAAAGTACAAAGAGTACCCCCCTAAACAATAATCTATATACTCTCATAGTAACACCCCGTTTCACCCCTATAGTAACACCATCACAAGGCCTATATAAAGTACACTGAGTGCATACACCTGTTATAGAGCCACTACCACACGGGGTCTGCCCTATAGTAACACCCCCCCCCCCCATATAGTAACACCCCTCCCCCCTATATTAACCCCGCCTCTAGTAATAACCCTAACCCCATCGCAGGGCCTACATAAAGTACAAGGAGTGCGTACGCCCCATAAAGAGCCGTTGCCCGCGAGGGGTTCGCCTCATCGACCAGTACGCCACGAAGCGGCGGGTCTACAACCTTCGCATGGAGTACATCTGCCGCGTCGAGAAGAAGCTCTACCTCGAGAGTTTGTACTGTTATCAGGAGGTCGTCATCGACGGACATCTTAAACCCTGCGACCCCGTCTGGAAACAGGTTAACTACGCCCTCCCCCCCCCCGTGTGTATGTCTACGTTAGCGATGTAAATGATGCCGAGCTTTTGATGCCGAGCCGAGACTTTTGGTTTTTAATGCCGAGCCGAGACTTTCATTTTCGGAAAAAAACGAGCCCGAGCCGAGTTGAGACTTTGGGTAACTGAGACTGAGACTGCATCGATGCCTTAAATTTGAATGACATAATTTACTGCATCACTAGTCTATGTAGTCATGCGGTCAGTGTCGGGCGCGGTAGTAGTACTATACAGGGCTTAGTGCTATATATTGAATTGAATACGGTTTATCGAGTAGAAATCAAATATAATGCGGTATATACAATTTCTGCTCGAAGAATAGTACCGGAGATTATCTCGTAATCTATACTCGCAACCAGGGTACCAATTAATATATAAGTTTATGATATGTATAGTATACTATATAGCTAGTACTCTGCGAGTTAAAGTGCTGACATAAATAGGTTACTGCTGCACATCTGCATAGTCGTGTTCGTGGTGATGGGCACTACCAGTGGGCAGTCCCGTCGTGGTGCCAGGATATCTACTACTACACGCTTAGTTACGGGTACTTATTCGGATTAGACAGTGTCGGTGGCTGTGTCAGGGAGTACTCCCTGGTACTATATAGGGTTTTGATAGGGCTTAGATAGACTACCACTGCTAGTGATATATGAGGTTAAAGTGATGAAATAAATAAATTATTGCTACACACGTACGTTAAGATTTTTTTCGTTTACGAAGTCAAACTAAGTTAAACTAACTAATAAATAACGACATTAATAATATTCATTTATTAGAAGCTTTGTGCTTATATTAATTGATATAATAAATGTAAATACGAATATTCAATATTGTTGTGCTAATTGTGCGTACACCTTTTTTACACTTTGGTCTCTATATATGTGTGAACTGTAACCTCTCGGTAATTATTATTTATATAATTCATCTTTTAAATAGAAGGATTTAAAAGAAATAGCACATTGAACTCGTATATTTCGCTATTATCGAGTATTAATAATTATTAAATATAATTATAATTATTAGAGATATTCGGAAATTGAAGAAAATTAAATATTATCGGAAATTGAAGAAAAAAGATTAAATGATTAAATAGAATAACTTTTTTCTGATTTATTGAATAATTTATTTTGTTATAAACAAATATATTATTGAATATATAAAGTTTAAACGTTTTCTTACGGTAACATACGCCATCGAAATATATAAATAATAATATGAAATTATATAAATAAAGAATATAAATATATTAAAGTTACCGTAAAAGTTACTGTAACAATAGAATAAACTAAAATAGAAATAACATATATTATGTAATAACTGATATATCTGATGTAATAAATTATTCCTATACTATAGGCGGTATAAACTCTGACCTCAAGAAAGGAACTTCTATTATTATAAACATCGTCCTTCTCCAACAAACATAAGATAAACACAAATCCTAAGGACACAAGTAGATAATATCTAATCAGTGTAGTAGTAATAATAATAATGTGAATATGTTGGCAAGGTATTCCAGTACATTCTACGCCATTCAATTAGTTTAGATTTATAAACACAACAATATGTACGAATGTACAAGAACAAATAGAAACTTATACGAACATATAGATTAATAATGGAGTTGATAATGCTATCACAATGTTATCGTTATTGCAAGATGTTATTATATATTGATTCTTCCATTATCACATGACTTATCACATGACGTATCACATGACTTCTAGGTAGTGCCGTACCTGAATTCCACCACTTCATTCGATTTCTATTGCCTGCCGAAAGGAAGAAATGTCAGAGCAATAAAGAGGTTAGATACAGTTATCAATTGTGTGTGTATGTGTGTATATATATACATGTTTATACATGTATATATGCATAGGATGATGTATACATATATGCATGACCTTCTACAGGATTATAACATAATTATAACCTCTGACCTATAGTATCTTATTCCACTTGCAACGCTATCAATAGGTCCAACAAATATCTCCTAAAATACATTGAAAAAAATATCTATAAATATAAGTTATTAGTTAAACAATAGTTAGTATTAGATAACACAATGGTTACTTTATTGTATAAACATTGAAGTTAAATATGTTATACTCATATTTATATGGAAGTCATGTATTTTAAATTTTAGAGGTTCTAATCTATTAAGAGTTATCGAAATCAAATAATTTATTAGAACACATTTTAGAAATGAATTAATTCAATAACATATTGTGGTGGTTATTTCACTCTATGACTTTTCCATAATATCCCCACCATAATTTAGAACAATGATATTCTCTGCAAACGACAATAAGAGTTTAGTTCAGTCACACGCGAAGTTATTCATATAACTAGAATAAAGTGAATTTACTATAATTCATTCTACGTATACATTCAACATACAACCAAAGCTAGGGCTTTGATACAACTATGTAGAGAAAGCTTTGCAATCATTGTAGACCCACAGTGTGGGTCCCACACCCACACATACACACACAAACACATACACACAACTACACGCAAACACACACATACACAGAATCTCACACAGTTATTAGACTTATATACCGCCTACTGAAGACTGACTATACAACTAGTATTTCTTACATAATAAACATAACTGACTAAATACTGTAAACTCGATCAACTACAAAATACTGTCAATACTTCAAAAGACTATGACTTATGACTCACCCTATAACTTAGGTAACAAAATGCAATTTAAAAAAACTACTACACTTTTATGAAATACCAATTCCATTAAATTATCCCAACTCATTGCATGAAATACAAAATTAAAAAAAGTAGTCCTTGTCATAAATTCGATAGAACAAACTAGAACAAACTATGCCCTTTTCTTAGAATATTAAAACTACAGGATCGTACCTTTAAAAGAAATTATAGAAATTTCTTATCGATCGAAATCGCACATATTCTTAATTTTGTTTCTTTCCAGATTTTTAATTATATATTATGTAATATCTTTATTCGCTATATTTATCTATATTTCATACCTACTATCCGAACATTCCACATTATAGAATTATTATTATTAATGAAGTGTTTAAATAACTACTTCGCTAACGACAACAACCCCCCGCTGCGCATCCGTACACCCCTACGCAGCCTCGCACACCCCCGCCTTAACCCTAAACACGCGCCACCCCGCCACCTACAGGATAGTATCGGAACTAACGGAGTGTTACCGCGCGGTGTACGCCGAAGTTTGCGAAGAGCCGGCCGCCTCGGTCATGAAGGGGCTCATAGACGTCGTGTTCTCGGACCCGCACTACATGCACCTACGCTATCGGCCGGAGAACTGTACCGCTCACTACCGACCGAAGGGAGGACGGGTGGCGGCGGCGGCGACTCGGTCGAGGGGCCCGGCTACGATGCCCGGCCGAGGCGACTTCGACGACGCTATCTCGCCGCCGAATCCTCGAGACGTGCCGGCTATCATCGAACCTATAACGGCTACGGCGGTGACGGCGTCCGGTGAGCGGTTACGCCCCCTAGTGGCGACGTCGTTATTGTTATTGTTATCGATAACGGCGAAGTTCAGTGTCTGAGTGACTACCCGTGGGGGGGGGTGTTGTACTGTACATAGAACACGAAGTCGAGACCGAAACACCCTCCCATCAGCCCGCCGCGGCAGTCGTTTACCGCCGCACGCACGCGAGAGAGATGAGATAGCTATTTAGTTACGTCGCGCGCATCGAATCGAATGTTTATTTTTCTAATAAAATTCTAAAATACTCTTCGATATCGTTATAAAGCTGAGGCTAAACTTGCTAATGATAGCGCGATTAGCGAATAATTGAATTTTGTTATGGATAAAATATATTAATTCACAAATATTCGCATATGAGGTCTTACAGTAAGAATACAATACATATACATACATACATATACATATTTATCGTATTATTTGTGTAATAATATTAGTGAAGTAATTAGTTGTACTTACAATAAAGGTTCATATATTATTTATAACGAAATAACATCTCATCGAATAATGAACTTCTTAACTAGTGATATTTCATCATAAATTAGTTATTTAAATTACGGTTCTAATCTAAATATTCTGTAGATATATATTCACCTATAGTTATCTAGTCTATCTATAGCGACCGATATGTATTTGAATATATTTCTAACGCATTATAGTTTTCATGTTTGCCAAGTACTGTACATTAATATAAATGAATGAATGAATGAATAATATTTATTTTACTTATATACTATAAATAAATAATTAATACATATGGAAATATTACATATATGTATACATTATAATATAGTTATATAATACATAATAAAGAAACCCTTTAATAGCAATATGCCTTCTACAAAGGATTCCACAAAAAAAATATATAAGGATAAAAGAACAAACACAAGAAATATGATAATAACACATAACTATAATAATATATAATAACTAATATATAAATAATATGTAATAATAAAATTAAATTACGTAGTGAATCAAATAGTTCCAATCTCATGTGTGGTTATAAAAAGTAAGAATTATTATAAATAGGATTTATCGATAAATATATTCATTACAAATATAGCATATTTTATAATCCTAATAAGAATGGAATTTAGAATTAAATGTTCTGTAAATAAACTATATATCAGTAAATTTAATTAAAATAATTATAAATAGGTAATATTATTCACTTTATTATTCCTTACATAAGATAATTTATTAATAAACTTAATAATTATGAATCAAGACAAAAATGTATGATTTCGTATTTTTCTTGTGTTAATACTCATACTATTATTTGGATCAATAACATATACACATAAGTGAAAGTTAAGATAATATACACAGACTAATATTAAACCTATATCTGATACAAATATTCCTAATGACTGATTAATATTGATTATTATACATAATATTATTTATTTATGATTATAAATTATTCATGAATAAATATTGCAAAGTATATAATCACAATTATTTTAGCTAATTCATCAAAATTATAATAAAAATATGGGATGCATGTGTAATAAATGATAGTAAATTTGTTAAACTCGTAGTTAGAATGAAAATAGATCAATTAAAACAGAGACAATGATTAGGTTAATATTATACACTATATAAGTTATGCTTAACCAGGTCGATATTCCTCTGTTATATTATACACTATATAAGTTATGCTTTACCAGGTAGATATTCCTCTCCAGACATAGAGATATAGAAATAAAATGATAGGTTATATAAGTTCATCGAATATTGAATATGAATGATATATAAAAAAGATTAGAACATTTTAAATAAGAATTGTCGCACTTTAAATGTTCATTATAAACCTGAAATATAGAAAACAAACAAGCTTGCATTCAGAATATCTTTCATAAAAACTTGTAATAATTTCTTAACTTTATTACAAAAAAAATAATAATCTAGCTTCCGATTTTTTAGAAAAAATCATTAGATAATCATAAATTATATTTTATATAATATGAATTATGGTATCAAATTACTAAATATATTTAGCTATTAGAATTAATAGAATTCTATTTTTGACTTAAGTCAAATTACTAAACTAGATGATAATCATTATTCTATATGAAATATAAATATATGTGTACGAAAGTATACTACGAGGCTCTATTTTATGGCCATTAAGCCTATTTCTTATAATATATTTAAATGATATATACATAATTGTCTAGATTAATGTAATGATAAACATCTGATTATTTTTGCTGATGATCTGAATATATTTATCTTAATACTTGAAAAGTTAAATAATAATATAAATTTAACTTAAGTTAATTGATAATTATCAATATGTATCTAATATTAAATAGCTGGCTTAAATTAAATAGAAACTATGGAAAAACACATGTGCAATATTATAAAGATACATTATTATAGTAGTTATAACTACTAATATTATAATATTTTATTGAAAGGTAACCATTAATGGTAAATTAATTAATGATATAATTTATAACTTGTAAGTATTATATTAGATGACTATTTGGATTCTAAAAAAGACAATGGCTATGTTATTAAAATAATTGTTTTTCATGTTAATTATCTAAATTAATATATATATATATATATATATATATATATATATAAACTTGGTATATTAAATATTAAATTAATTAATCTATTCTCAAACTTTAACATAATAATAAATTTCATACAAAATTTATTATTTTTAACTGATTTATTTCTTGGAATTATGGGGATTATATACTTTAATAGAATACCTAATCTAATTTTTGATATATATGAAATACAATTATTAAAGCATGACTTTCTACTTAATAATAACATTATATTTACAACCCGTTTACAATTAGCATAGAACTAGAGAGAATATTTCTCTCTAGCTCTATGACATTTAGACATGTATAAAATGAATTATCAATGTCAACGAATAATATTTAAAAACTAAGTGGTGTCCATTATTAATTGTTTAATTATCACATAGTTGAACACAAAATACGATTAAAATATGTTTGAGAAGGGGCTAACTATATTTATATATAGCAAATAGATATTATCAATAACATTTTTAATGTTAAACTATTATATAATATATTATACGATAGTTTAACATTACAAATGTTATTGATAATATCTATTTGCTATATATAAATATATTTTCTCAAACATATTTTAATCGTATTTTGTGTTCAACTATGTTTTCAACTTATATATAAGTTATATAAGCCATGTGAAACACTAGCCATCATAATTTTATATTATTTGTGGGTCCATAAAATTGTTAACAATTGTGTGTATTCCCCTGCATTCCCCTGTATTTCTTTGCATTTATGAAATTTATTAATTTGAAAAGCCGTTGAATAAAGTGTTTATATAATATAGAACATGTACCTACTAACTTAAATTAGAATATTATTTATCCCCGTTACAATAATAACAACGAATAATTCAAATATTATAACTTACTATATATTTCTATATTGTGAGGTTTGTTATACATTTAGTTAGCCGTGTATTTAAAGTTAACGGTAAATTCCGTATTTGAATTTCAAATTTAAATGAATAATTTTAATAATTCATTTTATTATATTTATTTATTATTTGAATATATGCTTACATGCACTTATTCATATGAATAGTTATTGCATTAAAATAGAATATATGATATTTATTATAATGATTAAAATTATATATTTAGTTCAATTAAACAAGTTTAATATTTTAAAAATTATGAAAATATTTATAATATTAAATAATATTTTTAAAATAATTTTTCATATCAAATTTTTAAATTTAATATTATTTTTATAATTATAATCATATTATAATCATATTATAATACTATTAGTTATAATTAAGATTTATATTAATACTACCCAATATTTTAAAGTTATTTAATATTTAAAAAAAATGTAATTAAATTAATTATAAATTATTATTATCATTATTATCAGATTTAGGTTTGCACCAGGGTTTTTGTAGAAGCTAAAGCTTATCGAGACAATTACCCTTAATTTTAAAGCAAGTTCAAAAAAAAACTAAATAAGTAAAATATTATAAAATATTAGATGACTTCCTGTTTACATAGATACAATACAATGAATAAAATAGAAAAATAATATAAATTGTTTGAACTTGCCATAAAATTATGTAATCATCATTTAATTATTTATAAATAAATAACTAAAATAAATAATAAGTACTATAAAATAATACACTAAACAAAAATATAGATGTATTAGTATAAAAGAAGAAAAAAATGAAGTAAAATGAAGTAAAACTGAATAAAACTGAATAAAACATAACAAAAAGAATATCTAGAAAGATTGTAAGAACTGTATGTAACATTTTTTTTTTTTTTTTTTTTTTTTTTTTTCAGTAAATAAGTTTTAGGAATTTTTTTGTAATACTTTATAATAATGTAAAGAATGTAAAATATTTGTTCAAACTGAAATGTTAGTTTAATTACTAATTTTTATATAAGTGTCAATAAAGAGAAATAAAACAAAGAAGTATAATCAAGTATACAAGAAAAAAGATTCAATACAAAATGTTTATGTAATTAAAAATAAAGTCAAATAATATTATTAGTCAGAGGGAAATAAAAAATACTAAAGAAAAAAGAAATACCTAACAGTTTTTTTTAATTTTATTATTTTTATATAAACGTCAATTAAAAAGAAAGAAAACATGAAAGTAAATTCAAATATAAAATGCAAAAATTCAGTAAAATAATATTATTAATGTCGGGGAAATAAAATATTGTAAAGTAAAACACTCAAAAGTATTAATTTTTTTTAAATTTTTACATAAACGTCAATAAATTAAAATAAGAATAAAATGTGGAACTTAGTATATAATACAATATTAGATAAAAGACATGATAAAAGATATAAAATTAGAAAAATGAGATTTAGATTATAAGTATACTGAGTAAGAAGATAACAAATTTGTATACATACGTTTCCTATTATAATTAATTTATTATAATTTATAATACATTACTTATAATAAATTATTATTAATATTATATTAAATATATAAAATTATTTAATTTATCCAGTACAGTGACAAAAAACCGGCGTAGGTTAGATAACATATGAACTTCATAATGAAGGGTGTTCACAAATGCTCATTCCCTGTCACTACCTAAAGCCTTTAGATTCTAAAGGCAATGTGATAGTAGTTTATTATTAATTGCACTTACTTACTAGGAATAACTTATTCAATAAGAAAATTATAAATATTAATGTAATACATTATGTATTATTTAATAATAATAATTATTATAATTATAATAATATTATTATTTAATAGTTTATTATAATTATAATTATATAATCATTATATAATTATAATAATAATACATTAATATTATAAAGTTTAAAATAATTACATTTAATAGGAATAAGACTATTAAAAATAATAATGTCCTAATGGAATAATGTATTATTATAATAATTATAATAATAATTATATAATGATAATCATTATAATAATGGTCATATAAATATATCATTCAGTGCATGGTATACAGTGTAATATTGGTGATAACTGTTTATGAATACAATAGATTCAATATTCAATGTAATGTTACATTAAATTATATTAGCATGCAATTCACACCATGCACTCATGAACACCTTCAAATATTATATAAAATATCCAAGTTTTTCTCCCTATTTATCCTAACACATTTATAAACACATTTATATAACACATTTTCCTAACTACCCAAGAAACCAAAGTAGGTGTAAAAATGGTATGTAAATAGCATTTTTACAACGTTGTAAATTAGGTGCATTGTGAGCAAATAAAAACTAGTGCATATACACCAATCTCCACCTATAAATACAACTTGTTTAATGTACACCCACAATAAAAACTAATGCATATACATCAATCATTTGTTATTTTCTTAATTATCAATAACATTATGATTATAATTGTTGATCAAGGTGAAACTTGTGATTTTGTAAAAGTCTATTATTATTCAATAAAATATAAATTTTAAAATTATAAACTATTTATTAAATTTAGAATATTAACTTAAATATAGAATTAAAATAATAATTTACAATTAATTTATATTAAATTTTATACTAATTTAATAAATATATTAAAATAAAGAAAAAGTAAAATATTATAATAATTAATATAAATAAATATATATTATTTATTTAAAAAAATTACTAGTATTACAAGTATTATAACTATAAAGTATAAATGGTATATTTACATCATGTTACACCTATTTTTACAACGTATTTTAAATTAGATGTCTTTTTTGGATGTAATAAAAACGTATTACACCTATACAAATATAAATGTTGTAAATATGCTATGTTACACCTATTTTAAAACCAATTACAACTAATTGCATCCTAATACACCTACTTTGGTTTCTTGGGTATTTAATATATTATATTAATTATATATTATTTAATATCATTTTAATTATATAATTATTTTAGCTTATTAAATAGATAACATTTATTCCAATGTATGATAAATAATTAATATATTTAATATTATTGTATTATTATGTATGATAAATAATTAATATATTTATTATTTGATTAAAAGTTATCATTATAATTAGTTTACTATAAAATGCAGTTTAATGATAATTCTGGTGCATAAGCTTCGAGAAATACTTGTGTACTTGTGTAATAATAATATTATTACATAAATAGCTTGTTATAATATAGATAACTATTAGCAGTTGACATTCATCATGGTGTTAGGAAATATTTTGTATATTTTGTTGATGTTAATAAACAGTATTATATTAATAAACAAGTGACTTTTTTACTGGTCAAGGGCTAACGCTCATTGTATTGTTACTTTTTTACTAAAGCAAATGTATTACTAAAAATTTACTTTATTACTAAAAAGTAAATATTACTAAACTTTATTACTAAAAGAAATAAACTTTATTACTAAAAAAAATAAACTTTATTACTAAAAGAACTAAATTTATTCTAAAAAGTAACTACTTTATTACTAAAAGTAACTAGTTTATTACTAAAAAGTAACTACTTTATTTATAAAATGTAACTACTTTATTATTACTAAAAGTAACATCTTTATTACTAAAAAGTAGGTACTCTATTACAAAAGAACACATTTATTACTATATATTAATTTAATACAAATAAAAGTAAGCTTAATAAATGTTAATAAATATTAATTTATTAAAACCTCAAAAAATTAAAACTTAACCCAACCTAACCACAACCGTGAACATATACTTTTATAGGTTCACTCGGGAAGTAATGCAGCTAAAAAAAACCTACCAAAATTAAAACTTAACCCAACCCAAACCCAACCAAATCCACCTAAACCCAAACCCAAACCCAAACCCAACCCAAACCCAACCCAACCCAAACCCAACCCAAACCCAAACCCAACCCAACCCAACTCGGGAAGTAATGCAGCTAAAAAAAACCTACCAAAATTAAAACTTAACCCAACCCAAACCCAACCAAACCCACCTAAACCCAAACCCAAACCCAAACCCAACACAACCCAACTCGGGAAGTAATGCAGCTAAAAAAACCTACCAAAATTAAAACTTAACCCAACCCAACCCATCTAAACCCAAACCCAAACCAAAAACCAAACCCAACCACAACCCCAAACCCAACCCAAACCCAAACCCAAACCCAAACCAAACCCAACCCAACCCAAACCCAAACCCCAAATCAAACCCAACCCAAACCCAAACCCAAGTACCCAAGTTACCTAGCTAAGTAGTTATATATATATATATATATATATATATATATATATATACATCAATATTTATATACTATAGACACTATAATAGTGACTATTTAAGTTCACTCGGGAAGTAATGCATCTAAAAAAAACTTCCAAAAATTAAAACTTAACCCAACCTAACCACAGCCGTCAAATATACTTTTATAGGTTCACTCGGGAAGTAATGCAGTTAAAAAAAACCTACAAAAATTAAAACTTAACCCAACCCACCTAAACCCAAACCCAACCCAAACCCAAACCAAACCCAAACCCAACCAAAACCCAACCCAAACCCAAACCCAAACCCAAGTGCCCAAGTTACCTTTTATAATTTATTCGATATAGTTAAAATTATTAAAATAGAATTATTAATATAGATTTTGATTTTGTACATGTTAAATTATTATAAATTCAAATTTTTACATGGTGGAGATAGGAAATGTACTTTTGTAAAGCCATTTATGTGGCAAATAATCATAGTAAATGCATATCGGATGGCTACATTTATATCTACTCATTACCGTTAACATTATAGAATAGAAATTAGAATTTTTTTTTATAAATTGCAATTTTTTTTTCTTGACCAATTTTTATTTGTATGATGAAATTTGGTGAAAAATTGAAATCGAGCTGGACACCTAATTATTTATATATTAATGGTTTTTCTCATTTTATTCTAGGTACTTTCGTACTCCGCATGCGTTAAAACCATACTTGAGATGAAAGCGTTACCGGAAGTTGGTCAAATTTACCCCTCAAAAATCACGTATTTTTCACTATTTCGGCCATAGCTCGAAGAATATTAAATATTATAAGTTATAATTTATAACATAATATTCTATTTTAATTATCTATGTAGTGAAGTTGAAAATTTTTGAAATCTGATCATTATCGTGGATTTTGATTTTTTACATCACCTAATAATTTTAAGAATTTATTTTTACATGGAGGAGATAGGAAATAATTATTATAAACTCGTTAAACCGAATAACTGAAATCTAGTACGTATGATATATATTTATAATAGTTATTAATCATATTTTTATAAGTATATCTATTTTATAAAGATATATTTTTTTTGTAAAATTGTAAAATATAATTAATTAATATAAATATAATAATTAATAGCGATTAATATAATAACTTATTTGATAATATTTACATTATTTTATTATATTGATAGTATAGTAATATTAAAATAATTAAAACATATCTATATATATCTATAAATATCAAGTAAATAGAATTTTATATTTTATAAATATATAATTTGTGTTATAAAATTATAAATATAATTATATATATATTTGTTAATAATAGTTATGCTAATGAATTATTCGATAATATGTATATTAATTTATTATATAGATAGTATAATAATAATAAAATAAGTAAATAATACTTATATACTATATTTATTATCACGTTAAATGAATATACATATTTATAAATTTATATTTTGTGTTATAAAATTATAAAATTATAAATATATTTATATATATTTATTAATAATAGTTACGTGAATTAATTATTCGATAATATTTATATTATTTTATTATTTAGATAGTATAATAATAATAAAATAAGTAAATAATGCTTATATACTATATTTATTATCACGTTGAATGAATATACATATTTATAAATATATAATTTGTGTTATAAAATTATAAAAATATAAATATAATTATATATATTTGTAAATAATAGTTACGCTAATGAAATATTCGTATATATTTATAGTATTTTATTATATAGATAGTATAATAATAAAATAAGTAAATAATGCTTATATAATATATTTATTATCACATCGAATGAATATACATATTAATAAATTTAGAATTGTTGTTATAAATTTATAAATTTATAATATAATTAAATGTATTAGTTCATAATATTTACACTACTATACTTTTCGATAATATTTAAATTATTTTAGTATCTAGATATTATATTATTAAAATAAGTAAAAAATGATGAAATTATATTAATTATACTATAAATTATAAAGTTACAAATATGGAAATCCAATGATTATTATAGATTATCTATGTTTTACATGATACAAATATTATAAATTCAAATTTTTACATGGTGGAGATAGGAAATGTACTTTTTAAAGCCATTTATGTGGTGAATAATCATAGTAAATGCATATCGGATGGCTACATTTATATCTACTCATTACCATTAACATTATAGAATATAAATTAGATTTTTTTTTTTTTTATAAATTGCAATATTTTTTCTTGACCATTTTACGATGAATTTTGGCGAAAAATTAAAACCGATCCGTACACCAAATGCTTCATATATTAATGGTTTTTCTCATTTTATATTAGGTACTTTCGTACTCCGCTTCCGTTGAAATCATAATTGAAGCGAACGCATTACCGGAAGTCGGTCAAATTTACACCTCAAAAATCACGTATTTTTCACTATTTCGGCTGTAGCTCGAAGAATATTAAATATTAGATATCACAATGTATACCACGATATTCTATTTAAATTATCTATGTAATAAAATTAAAATTATTGAAATCGAATCATTATTGTGGATTTTGATTTTTTACATCACCTAATACTTTTAATAATTTATTTTTACATGGCGGAGATAGGAAATAATTATTATAAACTCATTAAACCGAATAACTGAAATCTAGTAAGTACGATATATATTAATACTCATCATAAATGTTATTTTTATAATTATATCTATATATTATCGATTTTTTTACGCGATACGAATATTATAAATTTAAATTTTTACACGGTAGAGATAGGAAAACAAATTTATAATAGTATTTTATGTCGTCCGTATACGCGATATAAGATCGCCCGTATAATTTTTACGTTAACGAAAATATTGCGTAAATTTTTTTTGTAACGGCGGAGATAGGACATTTATAAACTCGAAATTTAAATTTAACGAAATCTAGTATTATTAGGGTTCGGGTAATATTAGTATCGGGCGAAAAAAATTCGTATATAACGTATTTTATGTCGTCCGTATACGCGATATAGAGATTTTTACCTATCTCCGCCATAGAGAATCGAGAGAACAATAGAATGCCTCGATCGATGAATAGAATATTTCGCAATATATAAATATGTAAAATTATATGTTATATCACGTATACTAACCGTGTCCTAATTATATAATCGATATATATAAATATTATCGACGATTTATTATCTGGAGGGTATTAAATTAGTATATCGCGAAAAAAATTGTGCCGAGCGAGATTCGCTTCGCTCGTAGAAGGTCTGGTTGGCTCGCTTCGCTCGCCAATTGTACCAAGACGACGACGACTACTACGACTACGACGATTAAGGCAAATAATATATATAGAGACAAGCATTCAAGAAGATTTGTGAGTCGTAAGTAAGAGTTATCTTTTGTAATATCTATAGATTTTTCTGATGAAGAAGAAGAATTCGAGCAGTTATGTGTTTTAGACTATAGGCAAAGATTTTGCGAAGCAAAGATATAACACTCCCTATGCATGCAACGTAATTTAGTAATATCCCCAACCGCTTCTAGCAGTAGTATCGAAATCACTGAAATAGATTTAGGTTCGGCTCTGTTTGCATACAACAATGGTTTCATTGCTCCATTAAATTATATGCAATATAAATTAACTTTTACTTACTAAATATATACTTATAGCATTTAAAACATAAATATCATATTTGTTTGTTATATATTAGTAATGAACACTTAGTTTTCATCATATAAATATTAATTTAAAGCATAGTATTTAACATTTTAAAAGTGTATAGTTAAATACGAATTTACATTATAAACAACTCATAGTTCCTAAAAGTAACCCGCTATAGGTGGCACCAGGGTATTTTGTATACAAATTCGAATTACACGATTTCGCGTAAGTGTTATATCTTTCCTTCAGAAAATCTTTGCTATAGGTATAAATAATCTAATGGGAACATGTTCAAATAATTTTATAATGATATAAATACCGGTGGAGAAAATTAAAAAAAATATTTATTGTTACATTTAGCAGGGTTATATCCGATATGAAATGCATTATAGATTTATAGCTACTCGAGTAAAGAGCTGATATGTGTGCATGAATAAATGAGTATATTTACCAGGGTTGGTCCGATTTAAATCATTTTATTTGAATCACCAAATAAAATAATAATTTAAATCAACTTTTTTTTAAATTCTTAATTCATTTACTATCCCACTACCAGTATTTCCGAAAATAAAGAGTCGTCCGCATGGATTCACAAGAATTGAGGCAGGTCCAGTCTTGTGTGTTGTTGGACTATTTCATTCTTGGACGTCATCTTCTTGTGCCATTTACGGTACCTTTAAATATGACTTTCGACATTATTAATATAACATACATATATAAATTCGTATTATTCAATGTAATCTAATTCTACAAGTAATTATGATGTAGTCTTCACTTTCTTCATGCAAGAAGTGTTGAGGGTTAAAATTAGAAAATATATTATTACAGTTTTTCTCTATCGGAGTACTTGTCACCTAGTCAATTTAAATAACAGTTTGAACTTATGCGTAGTTACTAACAATCAGTTAGTATGTTTATTGCGGGCAATTTATATACACGTAAAATGAATATGGCCTAAGACCAGTAATTTAACATCCATATGTACTCGAATGTATGCCTGTTATACAATTATATCTTAATAGTATTATCTGCAAATTTTACAAATAAATGAATTTACTACGATTACTATAAGACCAATAACATTTATAGCATGTTATATCTCGACGGTGACCCATATAGACGTTCGTAGACCAACTAAAAGACGCTACGATGTGTACAAGGGAGGAACTACCGACTGCGATGCCCGCTAGAGATGCATGGAGGACACGCGTTAGATGTGCAGAGCGAGCTGAACCACCCGGTAAGGTAAGGTATATGTGTATGTTATGTAGTCGTATACGAACATCATTCTAGTCGATCGATAACATTATTAGTATTGAATGCTCTATTTAATGTACACAATTTCCCAAAGTATCGATGAATATACATGAATGTATTGTGATAGCGTATTATAGGCTCCTCGTACAGGCACTAATAGTAGGTTAATGCTATTACAGAAAATATGTATAGTATATATATATATATATACTATAAGCTATAGCTGTGGCCACAGTTCAGGTGAATATCTGACACGTGTGCTCTTAAAAACCGCGATTATTCACCGCAAATTCACTAGAAAATTCGTAAATGTTACCTCAGTTTTAAATACCGTCTATTTAAATTTAGAATTATATACTCGTTTGTTATGTTTGATTTTGTTTGCCCTGCCCTATTGTGCTCCGATTAACATTTAAGGTAATAGTGGTAAGACATATTGTAACTGTGTGCTGTTATTAGAATATAAGTATGGTTTAGGATAGTTATTCACTGCTAGTAGTGGAGTGGAGTAGAGTGCACTATCACATTCTGCTATAGAACAATTATTTATGTAACTATTTTCATTATTACATTTTTTAATTTGAAATGATAATTCTAAACTTTTCAAATAGTTTACAAAGTTATTTAAATATTATTCATATCATTCAATATTATTTAAATATTATATTTAATTTTATAAATAAAGATTCATTTAGTTATTTGAAATGATAACCCTTTTAGAATACCATTTATTTTTTATATTTTAATAATTTTATACATGCAATTATTTTACAAAAAGTATTTAATTACAAGATTAATATTATTTATTTCATAAATTAATCATATTGAAGAAAACAACTAATTTGATAATAATAACTTATTTTAAGTTAAAAAAAAAAGGTAACCAAAAACTTAATCCATTAATTAATAAATGCTTTACATAGATTTTATTTTCAGACTAACAAAACCGTGTACATTAAGGTATTGAATATCTAATTGTATACCCATGTGATTTGTTAACCTATAATATATTTGATGTTTCTAATTAAAAAGTAACATGTCATTTATTATGATTAATATTACTTTACCATCTACAATGGTAAACAGTCACATTCCATATATATATAAAGTAATATACAATTCTATATGTATAATATAATTTAATTTGTTATGCACTAGGGTAGCCCGTTTATGAAAGTTTTGCTAGCTCTCTCACAGTAGGTCAAAAATATTATATTAAACATATTTGTGAAGTTTCATCACAAAATATTTAATATTGGTAAAGCTAAGTGCACTTTAATGATGAAATATTTTCATTTATGATTCAGTGTAAATTTCTATTTTACTTATATATTTTATGTATTTGTGTAAGTAGTCCGTTGTCATAAAAAATAAAATTTTAAATATTAGATATTTGACATATACGTTTATAAATATATTATAATATTAAAGTAATAAAGTAAAATAAATTTATAATAATAAAGTAAAAAATTACGTAAAAATTTAAAATTTATTTTAATTTTTTTAATTTTTATATTAATATAATTTATTTGATTATTTTGTTGATAAATTATTTTAATAAAGCATCACACTTTGTGTGAGATTATAATGGATATCTACCAGGTATAATAAAAAAATATATTTATTTGTCAACAAAAAAAAATGTTACGACTAGTTTACTACAAAATTATTTTTTGTTAAAATTCTCAATAAAAGTATTTTTTTGAATATATATACTATTTTTATATTAATACTTATAATTTTATATTCAAATAATGATGATATACATATATAATATAAAATTTATTTTTTTATTATTCATTCGATAATTTTTTTTTTCGATTTAGAAAAAAATAAAAAATAAATTCAAATTTCCGTTAGTAATAGTATAATCGATTTAATCATTTTTTTTTTTAATTTAAAATATTTGTTAAGGATGTTTATAAAAATATATATACTACATATGCTAAAAATAAATTTTTAATTGTAAACAATTTTTCTTTCATATATCAGTAATTTAATTTTGTTCTCGTAATTTAATTTTGTTCTCGTAATTTTCAATATAAATTCTTTTTTAAATCTTTTTTAAATATTGTTTTGCTTTCTTCTGTATTTTTGTCGGTTTTCAATTATTATTTTTTATTATATCTTGAATGATTAAGAGTTATTACGAGATAGGCACTTTTCTATGAAGGGAACTAAAAAAGTTACCAAATCGGGCTACCCTAATGTGCACCCATGGGACTATATATTCAGTATACTTTATAGGCAATCTTAATTTGATTATATAATATTATATGAAAGTTATTTTATTTTATTTGCAATATGACTTATTTTCTATTTATAGATATGTACATGTAAATAGATAGGTGGTCTTTTACACATCAACTAGTTATTCAATATTTAATATTTTCAAATATTTAATATATAGCTCTAATTTATTATGACTACACAAATCTAATACTACTGTATAGTATAGTATAAATATAAAATTGTATGCAACATATTAATTATTTTTCATAAATACTATTAAAATGAATTTTATATTATTTAATCGAATTAACTTTCTCAATTTCACTACCTCCTATAATACCCAGGTTTAATAATATACTGGCTATAACCAAACCCATAGTAGCACCCACAGATGTTTGTACACCATTTCAATATATATAGTAATAATTATAATTTTGAATTACAAATATTTATAAAATTAATAAAAATGTTTGTAACATAATAATCTAATGGATTAATTACTTAGCGATTTATTGAAAAACTATAGATATTATGATATTAATAATTAAAAACCCAGAAAACTATTATTTGTAATTGTTGGTTTACCTATTAAAACCCCAAACGAAAAATGACCAATTATGCACCTACAGCACCCACATTTTGAAATAATCGAATGCAGTGCATAGTAACTATCATAGTCATTCAATATAATATTGTAATAAGATTTAATGTATTATAAACTATAATTTATAATTATAATTTATTATTTAATAATAATAATTATTTAATATAATTTATTGTATTAATTATTAATTATAAATAATAATTATTTATTCAATAAACTTGATCATGATTATGATAATGAGATAGGCCATATCAGTGATACTATTTGGTCTTAAGCATACTATGCGCCCCGAGCAAAAAAAATGATGGGCCCCATAAACATTTTGTAACATATTACTAGGGTCATTCTAGTAATAACTAACATATCTATAACTATTACATTTATATATATATATATGTGTGTATCTTAAATGGGACCCCTCCTTCACATGATACATGTAAATAGTTATTAAAAACTCCAACTTTAAAGATTTAATATTTGTTTACATAAATATTTCACAGATATAATAATAACATATCATTCTTTACGACAACTATTTGTTATATATAAAATATATTATATTAAAAATAAAAGTAATTTAAGTAGTAATTAAAAGTAATTTAATAGTATACATTTTTCAAAGTTAATATAATGATAGAAACATGATATAGAATTTTAATTATTATATTAACTATATTATTTTAAAAAACGGAATATCTATACATATATGTGTCATCTAAATATACTGAAAATTTCAATATTTATATTAAAAATAAAATAGATCCTGCCTTTTTAGTAGAGTAATTCACCAAATTAAAATAATGAGAAAATAACTATCAAAGTTTAGTGAAATATTTTGATTGTATTATAATGGATATTATTTTGTAATGGTAGATGTTATACAACATAATTTGTAATTATTAATATAAACAATATATATAAGATTTTTACATGAGCCGATATATGATTATATAAATTATGTTTTAGATAATAAAAATATACATTTTGGAAATTACGAAGGAAAAAAATATTAATCATTACTTAAAATTATTGCAATATAATTTTTTATAAGTTATAAAATAATTAATTAAAAATAAAAATGATCTAACTATAATTAAATATTCAGTTTACTCGCTTTTATCTCTATAAAACGATTATTAATGTATTTAGTATTACTCTCATTAATTTTTTTAATTAATATTTAAGTAGATTTGATTCTAAAGATAATTTTTCCAGACTTGAAAGTGTATATTGTGTCAGATAATGTCATAGAAAATTCTTTATCAGTTTAAGTTTCTAGAAGCTTCTATAATTAGCGTATGTCTATTTATAGACTATCATACATGCAACGGATTATCAGTAACATATATATATATATATATATATATATATATATGTGTGTGTATATATGTGTTTTGATAGGCTAACTCGGAATGTCATGTAGCTAAAAAACCTGGATATATCAAAACTAAACCCAAACCCAAACCAGTGAAAAAAAACTCAAAATATTAATTACCTAACACACATACAGATATATACATATTATGTAACATATATAATATATAATAATGATATAATAGTAATAATAATGTTATAACAAGTTCAAACTCATTGTATTATTATCTTATGTATATATTTTAATTAATAAGCTTTTACTTCTACATTTACCCATGGGCAACTGTTCATATACAGGTGTAAACATATGTGATATAATAATATACATGTATACAGATTTCGCAAACGAGGGCTTTAATCTGAAAAGGAGAGCCGATGAAAATGTGCATATATCCGCAAACCGACTAATCGAAGAAGTCATCATCGATGATCAATCCATGGTACATGCCGGAGAGCGCCAACTTTATACGGGTGATAAACCGACGTAGGGAAGAGGATAGAGCCAGCATTCCTTCATCTCTATCGGTTAACCTGTTACATTGTGAACTACCTCACGAATATACTATAAGGGATGAGAGGGTAACATGGCAGCCACATATAATAGTGGTAACCATGGCTATGGTATCCTTCTTACGTACGGTGAACGCGTGGTACGCGGATTGCACCTTTATTAGCCACTCATTACATACCTATTGGGAATGTATGCATTTGCACAGCAAGGAAACTCAATTAAGCAGATTCCTTCACTATTCGTAACAATGAGCTCAAGAAGGAAGGACGACTATATAGCTACGTATACCGCGCTCGAACTTCTTCCAATGGTTATTATAAATGTTATAATATATATATATTTATTACTAATAATATTGTAATAATTATCTATTGCCAAATATGGAGAATATATATATATTTATTTATATGTAAGTATTTATATAAGTTATATTTCTGGAAGTATTTTAGTATATATATATATAGTGCTTCTAGTCAAATATAAATTATATATAAGCAACATATAAATTGATATGTCTATATACGTATATAGGACAATGCATGCTATTCTGGAATAATAAGCAGATTTTTTGCGTAAGTCTAGTTCTATACATAATATAGCATACAATATTATTCTCAGGTATCGACTACTCGTTTCGTTCTGGATTACGAAAAGGCTAACCTGAAAGTCATCGGTGAATGGTTTACAGACGTCGAGACAAAGGCATGTCTCTTCCACTGTACGCAAGCGGTAATGAGAAAGTGACGAGTAGTGGACTGCAAAGAACTTACATGTCAAGTAATAGTTTCGTGCGTACAATAGGTTGCCTCCATTAGCTTTACCCCCATTACCCACCCTTCAAGCATATATCAGAATCTATTACAAACTGAGATGCTGAGTTGATGATACCGCAACACTGACACTATTTCATTGATGTAGAGAGAGGGTGGATAACTTCAACTACACATTCCCTGACTATTTCACTGATGTAGAGAGAGGGTGGATAACTTCAACTATACATCCTCTGATTATTTCACTGATGTAGAGAGATAGTGTATAACTTAAACTGTACATTCCCTGACTATTTCACTGATGTAGAGAGACAGTGGATAACTTCAACTGCACATCCTCTGAATAGTTCACTGATGTAGAGAGACAGTGGATAACTTTAACTGTACATTCCCTGACTATTTCACTGATGTAGAGAGACAGTCGATAACTTCAACTACACAATCTCTGATTATTTCGAGGGTTATCATAACCGCTTGAAATCATTCTCTCGCGATAATGTTAGCTTTATAAATTAGCAGAACTTTTATATAAGGAATCTTTACTCGTTTCTGCTAATATAACTCTTGTAAGTTTAGATAAGCTTACGAGAGTTCAGATACCTACATATGTACTAAATCGGCAATATATCTGTAATGTATTCCTATTATGGGAATGGAGAAAGTATTGAATATTTATTAAAATGTAGTTATTTGATAAATCCGAATGCTAATATTATTATTATCAGTGAGGAAGATGTGTACTTTTGTACAACAATATTATTTTATATTTTACATATAAATAATTGTTTTTATAAATAATTATTTTAATACGCGTGTAAACTTTCTTTTACATTATAATGTATACCGTATAAGGTATATTATTATATACCTTATATCATTATCATACTTGTTGTATTAGTAATTATAATGATGTTATTTACTGATAACTTTGTTAGCATACAACTCGTATTGTAGGTGCATATGTATGTGTTATCTTTATTCATTTACTTATCATTTTATTATATTATAACATTTATTATTTGATTATTATCAATGGTTTGATGAGAACTGCAAATAACAACATACTATATGATAAAATAAAATATTCAATTAACCACTCAATTATTTAAATTATAAATTTGTTAAGAATTAACATATCTACTTATTTATAACAATATTTATATTTAATTATAAATTATTACATAATTAGATTATCTAAGTTAGATATATAATTATAAAATATAAGCCAAGCTTTGTCATATGATAATATAGTATGAATAGTAGGATATATAAGATCCACTGTACGCCTATATAAGATACACTGTATCCATCAATAATACTAGTACCCGTGGGCAAAGATATTATGATGTATTCCTTAGAAAAATCAGGTATTGGTATTTTTTCTAAAATATATTCTGTCTAGAATAGTAAATTAAATATATATTAAGGGTGCAAGCGCGTGTTCAGGCTAACCATGTTAATTATATCTCTAGCTAAAATGCTAAGGATACTAAACTAATAAAGATAATGAAGTAATTTTTCTTTTATTTAATAGATATTATTCTACTAAATAAAAGATTTGAATTTTTTTAAATATAATTTATTTAAAATTATGTAAAAAAAATAGTTTAAATATATTTTATATTTTTTTATTAAAAATTTGAAGTTTATTATAATTTATTTTAAAAATATAAATTATAATACAATGTCGTGTCAATATTAATATAGTATTACATGTTATTTATATACAGTACAAATTTCAGATAATAATATTAATAATCAAATAATTAGTAGGCTTTTATAATTAGTATGCTTACTAAGAGCAAAAAGTAAAAACTGGAGAAAATGACATTCAAAGTTTTTTTAAAATAAATAGTCTTGTATATTTTGTAAAATTTACAAATAAGTTTTACATATTAATTTAATATTATATATAAATTATAATTCTATAAGAAAGTATGTATATATAAATAATATAAATCCTATATACTATATATAATATAGGGATATCAAATAACCAGTATTGCTGGCGTTGAAAGCTCGTTTTTTTCCAACAATGAAAGTCTCGGTTCGGAATCAATAACCAAAAATCTCGGCTTGGTATCAAAAGCTCTGTATTATTTACATCACGGTGAAAATTACATTATTATTCACTGAATCGTGAAGTTGACGCAGATAATTTTTTTTTAATTTCTTTTTAATTTATGTAAATGTGAAATATATAAAAAGTAGTATTAAAATGTAACTTCAAAAAAGCATCATTTCGACTCGGTTATCATAATTGTTATGTTTTATAAGAGTCTCAACTCAGCTCGGGCTTGTTTTTTTTTCCGTAAATGAAAGTCTCGGCTCGGCATCTATAACCAAAAATCATTAAAAATCATTTACATCACTAGTTTATAGTAAATTTTGTCATTATCAACATATATACTAGTTAATAATATTAATATTAATAATATATATCAATCCCCGTTAGTATAGTGGCGAGTATCCCCGCCTGTCACGCGGGAGACCGGGGTTCAATTCCCCGACGAGGAGATGATTTTTTAAATTTCTGTTATATTTCTGGAAGTATTCTAGTATATATATATATATATATATAGTAATTCTAGTCGAATACAAATTATATATAAGTAACATACAAATTTATATATATATATTTATACACACTACAAAATGTTGATACAAAATATAATATATTAAATAATAAACTTATTTCACTAATATAGATCATATATTAGATATTAAAGTTAATTTGTAATACATTTATTATTTGTTAATATAATAATAATCAATGGCTGCGGTCATAGATTTGTATTTTACCTCTTTAGGGGGTATCCCACTACAAGTATTTCCGGCAACTTTCAGGAAATATTGTACCTAATAAGATTTTATATACCATTTTAAAGTAAATAGTAAACTATAAATATATGGTTCTGAAAAAACAACTATGTTCGTTAATTGATTTATACGGGATTTATCTTTTATCTAATTACAATAGAGGGTTATCCTATGAAAATGTAGTATACCACATAAAATAAATCAATAAAGCAACATCATATTTTATAACTAATAACGGGAGATAATTATGATTAATAAGACTTTATTTAGAAAAAAATATTACAGAATAAATTACAACTTGAAAATAATATTATAAATTTTATAATATAATTTTATATAATACTTATAAACGAATAATGTATGAACAAACTAATGTGAAATATTAATTAACTTAAATGTTGAACATTACATTTTTAATTCATAACCACATCATTTGCATACATTACTGTAATGCTTACATGTAGACAGATTTTACACTTATATATTTTCCATTTTGTGTCCTATCATTTTATTTTTTCTGATTACAAAATGAATATAGGACTATGACTTTTATATTACTTTTTCATGCTCTTTCCTGTGGTACTAATTATTTTATTTTATCATAAATAACAAAATCTCATTGTTATACATTAAATGTAACATTTCCTATATTATGATATAATTGTATCATTATGCTAATGCATAATGATTCAATGAATCAAATATGATATTCATATATATATATATACAGTAGAAGCTCGGTAACTCAACATGCCGATAACTCAACATTGCCGATAACTCAACATCCACAAAATATGTGGTTAGATTCGTATCTTTTACATGTTAACAAAAACCCTATTACTCAACAAATATAACTCAACATACATATAACTCAACATCGTTTTTATAATCCTAGCCTATACATTACATGTAAATATACATCCGATAACTCAATATTTATGAAAAATCAAAATATCACAAACATATGTTGTTGGATTCGTATCTTTTACATGTAATAAAACTGCATTGCTCAACAAATATAATTCAACATACATTATTCAACATGGTTTTATTTAATAATATATGGATATAAATATATAAACGTAAACATACAATTAAAATTATTATATTATCATACGAGTACTATTTTGAATGCATTTATGTTAACAAAACATTAATTAAGTCATTAATTTATACATCCGATAACTCAACATACTCGCTAACTCAACATGAAAACTCCGTCCGTTCAATGTTGAGTTATCGAGCTTTGACTGTATATATATATATATATATATATATATATATATATATAATTATATGAATAATTATATAATATATTATACATTATAAATGACATAATAATCGTCAGACTATCATTATTTTTATAATCATTTAATTATTATAATTAAATTATTAATTATTATAAATTATTATAATAATATATTTATTATTATTATTATAATAATTATTATTATATAGTTATTACTATATAGTTATTACTATTTAATTATTATTATTATAGTTTAATTAATATAATTATTTAATAATTTATTTAATAATTATTATTATAATTATTTAATATTTATTATAATAATTTAATTATTAAATAATTATATGAATAAATAATTAGGATATGAATAAATAGATCCTATATAATAGTATATGTAATAGGGTTTACACAAGATAAAGTCGCCAAATATATGACTAATAGATTATTTTCATAGTAGAGATACCCCAGTGGGGCGTCGCCCACCTCTAGATATGGGCGTGTCTTAGTTATTTATAGATGTGGACCAGAGAGTCATAGATAAATATGTTTATTTGCCAATTCAGCATATTACGTGTTACATATCATATGTCATATGTATACGCATCCAACGCAAACAACACATACACGCGCACAGTGTGCGCGTGTATGCGCCGCACACACATATATATATATATATATATTAATATATACACACATACACACACACACACATATATATATATATATATATATTAATATATAAACACACAATAAATTTATTTATATTATAAAATAATGTTTTATTAAATGAAACTATACTTCAAATATTTTTATATATCGGCTCGATGGTCTAGGGGTATGATTTGCGCTTCGGGTGCGCGAGGTCCCGGGTTCAATTCCCGGTCGAGCCCATTTTTTATATTTTATATAAATATTTATAACCAAAGATAAAACCTTTTTATATAGTTTTCTATAATTTTACCTTAATTTTATTCTTTAATGATTCTATTATATTGCATTATAGTGAAGATACATTGTTGTATTTGAATCAAATATTAGATAAACCAATCAATGCAAAAAATGTAAATATTTTAATATTAATTTAATAATATATTATATATAATACAAACAATAAATAATATAGAAAACTATCTTTCAATTCAAACAAAATATATAAATAAATAGGAATTTATAATTACATATTTATATAATAGATACAAATTAAACGAAATTAATGCATTTTAAAATTAAATTAATATCTCTAATATTTTTGATTTCTTTGAAATATAATTAAATATAACATTGGAAAGTATCTCTTTTGGAATACAACAAAGTTTCTTTACAAACATAGCAAGCTAGTGTCCTTGTCATAACATGTACCTATATATATATGTAGCAGACTAACATCTTCTATATTTTGAATGTAGTTGTTTTTAAGTGTATATTATATATTTTTAGTTATTTTGTTGTTGTGTATTATGTAATAATTATAAAAGTATAAATGTTTATTTCGTATATATTGATTTTTGTGTTTTTGTATTTAATGTTATTTAGTTTATTTTAATAGAATTGGTTGGACCAATGAACTATCGCGTAGCAATAGTATAATCGGATTTTATTAGATTTAATAATATTAATTTTTGATTATACCTTAGCACGTGGAGGTTTGTATAAAGTTATATTGTAATGTTGTATATATTTTTAACAGCATTAATGTATAGTTTTTGTTTTTATTGTTTATTAAAAAGTAATTTAAATACAACGGTCCTATCATTTTGAGTGGTGTAATATTACTAACACCTATTTCGACCACTCATTATTACATATATATATATATATATATATATATATATATATCAATACTTATTAATGATAGGTGTATACAATTATAGGTGGGTATTAAAATTCATTATATATGTAAATATAAACACTATAAAGAGATATTTATAAAAAAAGTAATACATAATTTAAAATCACTTGAACTGAATTAATATTGAATTAAGCTATATAATTAATTAATACCAATAACCGATAACCAATGACTTAAGCGATAACACTACTGGTAGTAACCCTATCGTTAGCTGAAGAACCTCCGACACTGGTAAACTGTCTTATTACTTCGTCTTCGGTAGCTTCCCCTTAAACACCTATTTCAGCCACTCATTATTACATATATATAAATATATATATATATATATACAGTTCACTATTTGGTGCGGTATATAAATGATGGCGGTATATCTAATATCTAATATAACATGTAATATAAAAACATAATGAATAAGCCAATAATCATTCTAACTCTAATTGGCATTAAGGATGGCAATACATCAAGAGTATGCTATATATATAGGGGAACAAACCGAATACGGACCATACTTTTGGAACATACTTTTGGTATTTCAGAAACCATAAATCCTACAAAAAATTTTAATGAATACGATATTCATAATTATATAAATAGTCTAAATAAGTATTTTTTTATTATTTAATTATTCAAAATAGTGCTGATATATCCAATAAATTAATTTTTTTATTACGTTTTTAAATTTTGTAACTTAAAACCTTCTCAAGAATATACAAATGTATCGATATAAAATATAACACTATATTATTAAAAACTGAAGAATTCTAAACATTATATAATTGCTATATTTATTATCAAATATTAATTAAGTTATAAGCATATATCTAGAGGTCATATAAATCCCCAATACGGACACCCTATAACCAATCAGCACGCAGAGTGTGAAATATTGTGATTTTCATAAAAATTGCGTGCGTTATAATATTAATACCACCAATGAAGCTAAATCTAAAAATGTTATTATTTATATACTTAACTTGTAATATATACTTAATTAATAAAATAATAACTAATTAAATTATATTAAATTAATCATAAAAATATAAATAATATAATTGTAATTTATCTGATTTGTTCATTAATGAATCTAGTGGTATATAGGGTGTCCATATTATAAAACAGGGTGTCCTTATTCGGTACTAAATACGGACACCCCCTTATTGAATAAAAAGATTAAATAAATTTAAAAATCATAATGATATAAATTATCATATAATATTAATATATTGTAATTTTTGAATAAAAATATTGAGTCATAAAATGTTAAGACCATTTATTGTTAGTGTCTGTATTGGATTACTTTCCCCTATATATATATATATATATATATATATATATAGGGAAATATAATATATATATGTGATGGTATACATTTATTAGACAAAACAATAAAGTTATAAACACTCATTGTTGCAAACTCTCCACGTTACAAGAATAAAACTTGAATAAAAGAGATTTTTTATATATATTGTAGTTATTGTTATTTTATCTGGATGGGATGAAAAGACTCAACCAAATAAAATAACTGCAATATATATATATATAAACAATCTCTAGTTTTATTTCTGTAACAACAAGAGTTTGACAGTATAAACATCTGGGCTTGAATCCACATCCTACTGCTTGTGTGTCTGACGCCTTAGCCAACTGAACCACACAGGTATTATTTATATATATAATTCACAATTTGGTATAAGAACCCGGATAGATATTGAAGCAAAGCTTATGATCATCCGTTGAAAAAAAAATATGAGTATAGTAACTAACCAAAGTTTTTAAATTGTATTGGTAAAATATAGGTATTATAAAACTTAAAAAAAATTTTTATAAATAAATTTAAAATAGGTATATATATAGGATCAAGAGGGTAGGTCCGACGGCAAGGACATGTAATTTAGAGAATTTGTGCCATCAAATACGTAGTATGACCTATGACCTCAAGTGTAACATTCTCTTAATTCAGTGATTATCGATCGAGTTGTTGATGACTTTCTCTCTAGCTCTGTGCTTTGTACCATAGAGCTAGAGAGAAAGCTTTCTTTATATCGATGATTTGGATACGTCTCTAAATTAGTCATCAGAGATATACACACAAGCACACGTTATTATATACTATGCATATAGTACCAAGATAGTACCAAGATCATTGTATAATGTGGTGTCATATACACTTTACACATACGTACAATGTTCTTGTCACATGGTACTATTAATGCAAAGGTCACGTTTATCTATATTTATATATATATATGTGTGTATATGTATAATTACACATACACACACGCGCACACACTTCACGTGTGATGTAATACTAGATAAGGGTGACATTTCCATTAATATTCGCTCGTGACAAAGGTAATACTACTATAGTAGTGCACTACCAAAACCATTAAAACTACTATATTAGTATACATACTAGTATACTAGTTTGTAATCACTACTAGACTACAACTACTATAGTATACTATCATGATAGTAGTAGTTGTAATGGTTTTGGTAGTAATAGTAGGAATAATGATGGTAGTAGTTGAATTCATAATAGTAGTAGTAATAATATTAGTATATAACATTAATCTTTATATTAATTAATGTTATAAATACAACTCAAGACTCATTTCCTATTATATTATATGCATAATAGAAAGTTATTAATTATTAACTAATTATTTTAAAATGATTTGATAAAATAAAACACTTTATTTACGAATAGAAATAATTGTTTTCATTAGCGCCGAAGTTTCGAACCGAAACTCGCCAAAACAAACCATAATTAAACATAAACAAAGCAAAACAAACAACAGCACAGCGTAAATCATAGATCCGAGCGCATACGCCCGAACCGAGTTAATCACACCCCCTCGATCGTTAGCCACACCCCTCGTCATGGATCCGGTAAAGGGGAGTATACTTAATCCGTGCGAGAGTTGCGAGTCCGAGCTAGAGCTTCAGACGATCAACACTCCCAGACTACCGATTGATAGGCTGAGGAAGGCGGCACTAGAAAAGGGGCGTGGCGGTATAGGAGATCTCGGATCGTTAGTAGCAATAGTGTAGATTACGCGCGCGCACACACAAACGCACGCGTACAATGTACGCCGTACATTTATGCCCGAACTCAAAACGTTTACGTGTATATATATATACGACGCACTCGAACACATACAGATGAACAATGTTCGTCGCGCATTCATTCACATAAACACATACATATATATATATATATATATATATATATACACATATGAATAGTGACATGCCTAATATGCACTGCCTATTATTACCTAGTGTTATCTTTACCATCTATTATGTAATATGTAGGCTTGATTTACATGTAGTATTTATGCTCTTCCCAATATATATATATATATATAGTACCTTGTATAGTAGTTGTATCACTATACAACTATACAGTACTATATCATAAATTAGTTAATTATATCATTTTTATTACATCCTAAATATATTTCATTACATATATATATATATCTCTCTCTCTATATATATCTATATGAATATACACCTATCATCAATAGTATATGCTATCTAATAGGAAGTGTATCTCTAGAGAATAGGTAGTATATAAATCTGTAGATCTGTGTATATTAGAATAGTGATTCATACTTCTAGTTGTCACACAAAGTACACTGATTAATTACATTATTAATGGATGCATGTGACATTCTTGAGTTTACATGTAAAAGATAGAGAAAAATGCTATAAACTTTTTATGTTTGATTATTTTTTAAAGTTTTGTTTGTATATATAAATAATAATGAGTTAAATTATAGCTATTGATTATTTTGTTGTGTATATATTTCTATGAAATGTTCCTGTATATAAATTTTGTTAAGAGTAAAATAGAGAGTATTATTTATAAAGGGGGTATCCCACTACTAGTATTTCTGGAAATTCTCTCAGGAAATGTTTTCTATTAAGTGATTTTCTAGCAAGCTGAAGTGGGATATCACCTATAAAGTTAAGGGGGTATTCCACTATAATTGTAGTTAACTTGCTAATAAATCACTTTCTAGCAAACATTTCTTTGAACATTATTTCTATAAATACTGGTAGTGGGATACCCCTTTAAGTTATCCATTTTTGACCATACCTGTTTGGTCAAAAATATTTTGTTTATATTATAAGTAACTAACAAAGAAATATATTGATATTTTCAAACGTACCTATATAATCACCTATATAGTATTTATAAACTCTGAAAATGTTATAAATATTTATCAAACGGTTCAAAAGGTCTAAACATATAAATTGTTTAAATAAAAATTCTGAGATATATATTTTAATGTTTTTGTGTAATAATTATTATATAATAATATGTATTATATTTTGTACAGGTATTTTAATAATGCATAAATAAGGTACTTATATTTACTTTTGAATAACATATACATACATTTAAAGATAATGAATTATATTTTAATATTTTAAAGTAAAATAATTTTGAAAAAAAGAAAATGAATGCTTCCTTAATGTATAAAATATAAAATAATAATAGTATACATTATTTCATGAATATCATGTAACATATCTAAAATCTTTGTAGATATTATAATATTTTATTATATATATTACTATTAAGAATTTAGTCAAATATGTGTAATATGAATATTAATTTGTAATATATACTTATATGTATACTTAATATATATATATATATATATATATATATATATATATATATAAATTTGGATACTTGGGGGTAAATAAAGTGATAATTTGATTGGACACTTTAAATGACCTCAACCCACTTTATTTGCATTACATAATTACATAACAGCATTACATAATAGTGACCCCCACACACACACAGAATGTTCAGACGTTTCGACATTTCAGGCAATCAGAAGATAGACATCAGCCAGTTCAACCGAGGCTGCCAGGAGTACAAGTTAGGCCTGACGTCAGGTGAGACACGAGAACTATTCAACCGTATCGACAGGTCTCGTAACGGAACCATCGACTACGAAGAGTTTCTAGCTGCGGTCAGGGTTAGTCGGCTTTGGGAGTTAGTCAGGGTTTGGTAAGGGTTAGTGTAAAATTAACATGTGGTTTAGTATAAGGGTTATCGATGTTTGGGGTTTAGTCAAGGTTAGTGTAGGGATTAGTTTGTTAGTTAGTGTAATTGATAGTTAGTGGGTTAGTGAATGCGGGGGTTAATGTAAGTGTTGGTCAGGGTTATAGTGTGTGTGTGTGGGTTAATGTAAGTATTAATATGAGGGTTATAGTGTGATAGTAAGAGTTAATGTATGGGTTAGTCAGGGTTAGTGTTTGCTTCAAATACAGATAGAAGTTAACATGAATAAAGTGATAAACAAATCTTCTTATTGAAATAATGTCAATTATATAAACAATGGTGGAGATTATCATTTATGATACCTATGATTTGAGCTGTAAAAGTCACTATCAACTATAAAAGTTACCATGAAAATATTGGGTATGGGTCAATAGTGTTGAAACATGCGAAGTTAGTTTGTTAAGTATAAGTAACTTCATCGTATTGTACTTACTAATTGTAATGTAACTACTAATTGTAATGTACTTACTAATTGTAATGCGACGATCTGATATATTTGTGAACTGATTTCATAATGTTAATAGCAGCAACTTAACTTTGATAAAGCGTGTGGACTAACTTCATGCATCATGCAATATCAGAAAAGGTGAACAAGTTTCTCTCTATCAGCATTTCATAAAATAGTATATGCTATATAAATAAAACTACAATAGTATATTAAATTATTAATATTATTTTTATGCCGAGCAAACTCAACCCAGTAAGGTAAGTAAGCTAATATTATTTAGTAAGTAAAAATTTAAATTTGTTATCGTATCTAAATCAGTTGTGATATTAAGTACAAGTATTTATATTTGAGCTTAGTTTGAATTTTGATTTAGCTTGCATTTAGGTTTTTTTTTACATTATAATTATATATTTAATAAGCATTTAGGTTTATTTTTACATTATAATTATATATTTGCAAATACAAATTTGTATAGTGATATTTGCAGATATATATTTACTAAGTAAACACCATGGATTGATATGTTATGAAAATGTGATCAATAATTTATCATGGGATAATTCATGGGAAATTATGTTATAATATTAGTAAAATATTTGTATACGATATCGAAATATACAATTAAATGTGACAAGTATTTACAAAAAATCCTGTCAATTTCAAATAATTATTATATCGATTACGCTTATAAAATCACTTCATATTGATATAAATACTCAAAAATAATTACAGAAATTTTACAAATTTATAAATAAGATATTAAACATGGAAAATATGTAATAAAATTTGTGTATTAAATAATAATAATAATTATATTTTAACTCGCCCTTAATATAAATAGAATATGTGATGTATATTTATTGTTATTGTTATTATTATTTGGTGGAGTAATCCCACCCAGGAACTTATATTTCACTTATAACCATATATGGCTCTAATGTCCCTTCGAAGCCGTTCTCATTTTAAGGCATCCATGGTTTTAACGAGAGCCGATCATTTATTTATACACAATTATATAAGATCACTTCTAAATATTATTTGAAGACCTATTTTAATGGTCCGAACGAGGCTCGAACCTGCGTCCTAATACTTGTGCGCCTTGCCAACTGAGTTACACAGGCAGCTGTATACTATATACATATTAGATTATATACATAGCTAATATACGTGATGGTGATATCATCATCTATTCTATGGCATGACCTAAGTAACAGTAATACCTAAATAATCAATCACGCAGCCTAATCTGTCCAAGGCAAGACTACAGGCTATCCAGAATATCTACACAGTATTGGATCCAACTGATAAAGGTTACCTAATACACATTTGATGTAAGCGATCAGGTTTCATTAGACCCAAGTATAGAATACATAGATCAATATTAAAATAATAATAATAATAATATTTATTATTATTATTTGTTCAAATATTTTTTTATTTTGTAGTAATAATAAGAATATAAATACAGATATTATACTTATTATTCCTTCTATAGAGAAATGCTTATTATTCCTTCTAATTTTAATCAGCGAAGAGTGTGTAATGACTGCAGGGAATAGTATCAACTGCCTTCTTTGCCTAACTATTAATGTTAACTTCAATGTTATCATGTATTTTACATACATTGATTGACTTTGTGTATATATATAAGTAATATTAAGTAGGAAATTGTAGTGATAACCTAAGACTCCAACAACACTAGTGTGTACCGACCTATACAGTGTTTACGTTACATAATATCACTGTTAACGGTGACCTCTAATCCGCATAGGTTGACCTCTGATGCGTGTCACGTGCACCACTAATCAGAACTCAATTTAAGCGGATTAGATACGCATCGTTAAGAGTTATTTAGAGTTAGACGTACATTTCTACATGACACACATCGTGCGGCTCGTGATATTATATAATGTGAGAACTATAATTCAAACTTAATGTCAATTGCTATTTAATAAAATAGTTACAGTTAAATATAGTTATAAACTTACTATTTATCTTTCTCGCGACCTAACAGACTAGGTACATTATCAGTTCACCGTATGTTTGACCCATGAGTAAGCGTAATTATTCGCGCTAATAGTCACACGCTGCCTCATCTTTAGCATCGATATATATACACCTATATACACGCTGTTCCCCCATGTACGATACTACATCATTAATACACAATGATAGTGATGAACAGTGCTAAGTCTATACACCACCTCACCATATCACCAGACACTACAACACGATACATGTAAATATAACAGTATACATGTACATGATCTGTACGCAGATTTCACACACACACACATACTAATCATTAACAGATCATTAATGTAGAGATACGCTTATACTAAGGGGTCAGGTGGATAAGCTTTAACGACGATTACATGTAAAACATAGGGACACAGTTGGTCTACTAGACTAATGATAACTTTGGTAATCGAATGATGAAATACTAACTAGGCATTGTGTTACTAAGTAGTTACTATTCGTATCAGTGTAAATAGATACATTAATAACAGCTACGTAAAGTGTTATTTATACTAATAGTGACTGTTGTGTCAATATTTCGCGATACTTTCCTATTACATCTCTACATATTACATAATATCCCTATTCTTGTTCAGGTTATGCAACAGAGGATGACATCAGAAGATGCTACAAAACCAAGAATAATGCAAGATATAAATCAGGTTTCATGTACATTTATTTCGCGTATATTACAGTTTTATCGTAATTATTAAAATGTGAGAAATGTATTACAATTTTACTTTATAATTTAAAAAAAACTCACTAGTATAAAAATAATCTAAAAATGTAGAATAAAAATATAAATAATTATATATATATATTGTTATTGTATTTTGGTGGAATCCTTTCATCCCATCTAGGAATATAGATGAAGTTTTCACTTATAACCATATATAGCTCTAATGTCCCTTCGAAGCCGCTCTCATGTTAAGGGTATCCATGGTTTTAACGAGAGCCGATCATATATTTATACACAATTATATAAGATCACTTCTAAATAATATTTTAAGGCCTATTTTAATGGTCCGGACGGGGCTCGAACTCGCATCCTACTGCTTGTGTGTCTGATGACTTATCCAATTGAGCAACACAGGCATTTTAAATATATTATATTATATACCAGCCTGGTATTGCCTGCAAATTGTATGTTATTGATTTTGTATATAGTATGACCTAGTGCTGTAAATTAACTCACTTTTTGAAGAATTTATACTTGTTCGAACAACATTTTTGAAGTATCGATACTTGTATATAAATTACGCCAAGCATTTTGATCAAGCCGTGACTTTGGGTAAATGATGCCTACCTGAGAATTTTACTATACAATAAAAAAATGAACTAATTACGAGACTATTACGTAATGGGTTCAAACCAAATTGAGACTCTTACTAGATATAACCGAACACAAACGATGCTTTTTATATTACTTTTTAATCATAATTTTAATTGTTTATTATAGATATAAATATTAATATATATATATATATATATATATATATATATATATGTATATATCTTACATAATCTCTATATACATAAATGTTATTATTTGCATAGATGGCTAATTTATGTTTTTATAATTTTTAGTTTTTTAATATCTAATATCTATATCGATAATTTGGGTAACCGAGACTGAGACTGCATCAATGTTTTGGGTAACTTAAATTAATTATTTTATTAATTATATGATCGCAAGTTCGATAATTGCATAAAAAGTTTGATACTTGAATTCAAAGTTCGAAAGTCATAAGTTCAAAATTTATAAAGTTCGAAACCGAATTTTTTTTCAAAGTTCGAAGTATCAAATGTTCGATAATGTTCGATACTTGTTCGAACTGTCCGAGTTCATTTACAGCACTAGTATGACTTATTTATATATATAATTAATTATGTATATAGAGAGAATAATGGGTCAGTAATTGACTGATTCTTTATTTTGTAAATGATTTATGTATATATCCCGAGGGGCCTGTTGTTGCCCAGTTATCTGTATTATTTATATTATTTACTAATATTAATATGATATTGAAAACATAATATGTTTCTAATCAGTCAAACCATAGCGTTGAACACATTCATTCATTATAGTAATCAAATAAACAAGTAACATGTTTACATTTAATAATTCATTTATTTTTTAAATTCTAAATAAATTTTCAATTTATAATCAAAAATTAAAAAACTACCGTTTAACTTCGATGTTCTACGAATTCAATGTTTTGAAAATCTGACTTAATATGATTAATCAGTGAATATTGTCGAATAAAGTCGTAGAACTACGAGACTGTACTTTCAATGTGAAAATTTAGATTTTTTTGATTCAATCTATGTACCCCTTATATTTCTGTCTCTCAAATTTAATTTCAAGATTTAACTCAGTTAGGTCACTGATCGTGAATACCCTCATCTTTGTTTTGTTTTCGACTTGACTTGTCATATACATATATACATACTTACATACACATATATATATATATATATATACATATATACAAAAAAACTACTTAATATAATAGATATAATAATATATTATTTATATATTTGATATAATAGATATAATAATGGCTATAGTTATCCATCAAGCCCATTCACTACCTATACAATAACAATTGCTATTGTTTAAGGTGAAGCTACCGAAGACGAAGTAATAAGACAGTTTACCAGTGTCGGAGGTTCTTCAGCTAACGATAGGGTTACTACCAGTAGTGTTATCGTGTTAAGTCATTGGTTATCGGCTATTGGTATTGATTAATTATATAGCTTAATTCAATATTAATTCAGTTCAAGTGATTTTAAATTATGTATTACTTATTTTTATAAACCTTACTTTATAGTGTTTATATTGACATATATGATGGATTTTAATACACACCTTATCATTAATAATTATTGATATATAAGTATTGATATATATATATATATATATATATATATATATATATATATATATATATATATATATATGTAATAATGAGTGTTCGAAATAGATGTTAGTAATATTACACCACTCAAAATGATTGAGGACCGTTGTATTTAAATTTGTCTTTATTAATCAATCAAAACAAAAATCATACACTAATACTGTTAAAATTACAATATAGAATATTACAATATTTAACTTTGTACAAACCTCCACATGCCAAGGTTCAATCAAAAATGAAATAATATTATTAAATCTAATATATTTCAGATTATAATATAATGCTACGTGATATTTCATTGGTCCAACCAATTCTATTAAAATAAACTAAATAAAAAAACACAAAAATCAATATATACGAAATCAACATTTATACTTTTATAATTATTCCATAACAATAAAATATAACTAACTAAAAATATATAATTAACTAAATAACATTAACTACATAAATACAAAAATCAATAAATACGAAATCAACATTTATAATTATTACATAATACACAACAACAAAATAACAAATTAAAAATATATATTATACACTTAAAAACAACTACATTAAACATATAGAGTACGTTAGTCTGCTACATATATATTGATATATATATATATATATATATATATACATATATATATATATATATATATATATATGTATATATATATATATAAATATTAGCATAGTTATCATCAACATCATCATTATAAAACTCTATAAGATTTATTTAATATCATTTTCAATAAATAGTTTCAATAAAATGATTGCATTCTAAATTCTTGCTTTTATATTTGTAGTTGATGTTTTCATTTACAGCATTTATATTTATAATTTATTATTGTTTAATTACCGTCATAATTTGTAGTTAACTCAATAGATAAAGTGAAGTTTTAACATTTATCAGCTCAGATTTTATAATTAATATTTATTTTATAGTTTAATTGAAATAAAAATGTTTGATTTTAATTTATACTTATATATAAATTATATATATATATTTATACAAGTACATTCACCCTTGGTATATTGTACTACAATACAATGGTACCTATATATTACATATATCTATAAATATTTATCAGTATGTAATTTAAATATATCATCAATAGATACAAAATAATATATCACTATATTGCATAGACCTTCTCTCTAATATGTATATCTAATAACAACGGCAAATTAGAATTTATTTATTTGAATTGAACGATGTTCTTCTATATTATATATGTTTACTTTCCAATTAATATAATGTACATTATATTATAATATGATTTTAATATAATCATTGAAATCATTAATTTAAAAACGAGTTTTTGCATTGATTTTTATATCAATTTCTAATATATTCTCCTGGACTATGATGCAATACGATAAAATCACCCAAGCATAAAATAAAATATTTCATAATATTCATTAGTAGATGACCTTTCCTTGCAATAGTTAATATTAATTTATATGTTCAATAATTAGATTTATTTCCTAATTATATACATTGTATATAAAGTTCTTTTTACATAGATATGCCTTTCGCCATTATGATGTAATAGAGTTTCTATACATATATACACATATATATAGTTATTTTTCCACGTTATGCATTCACTCACGTAACTACCCGGCCACAGATAATGCGGTCGCACTTCATCGATTTCTACGCGTACATCTCGACGACGATGCCTTGCGACGACGATTTCCTGCGGCTGCTCGACCGCTTCTGGGACAAGTCTCGCGTGAAGTACAGCTCCGTCGACGGTGGCTCCCCGCTGCCCCCCGCCGCCGCTGCAGATGTGACGGACCGTTCAGATTCGCGCTACCAAAGTCCCACTAGGGCGGCGCTGTATCGCGGCACCGAACACTCTAGCGACTTGGCACGCGACAAGGAGAGGAATAATCATCTCTTTGATAAATAAATGTGCGTACGTTCCACTACTGTTTTATGTTGTTTTCTCGCCGAGATTTACGATTTAAATGTACGTTATTCGTATTACGGATATACATATTTGTTTAATTTAACGATAGGAATATAACATATACGTTCTGAAATCTTAATTAATCGAATCAACTTCCCTCATATGTAATATGACAGTTAACGAAGTGATTACGTGACATCGGTAATATATGATATCAACTAATATGGCTACGAGTATTATGATTTAGTAATTTAATATAAATATATTGCTTACTGTACTAACAACACTGGATTGCAACCGTTTACTCGTATCGTATTCAAGATTCGATTCTTTTTCTCGACGAAAATTCAATAAGTTTACATTATTTGTATTACAGACTTAAATATTTGTTTAATTTAGCAATAATTATGGAGATATGCCTTATTTCATTCACTTATCCTCTATATATATATAAGTAAACATATATTTATATATTATAAAAAAAGTACAATGAAGTTATTTATTTTCATGCGAATGAGATATTAAAAATATCACCCCGTTTATCTATACAACTTTATAATCTTAAAGAATGTTTAACCGGTAGTCAATATATTCTTATTAATACAAGTGTGACGCAACACTTTCTAATGAGAGGTATACCCTGTATCATAATAAGCACTATCTAAAAGTGCTACTCATTACTTCAATAGTATGTTAAATCAGCTACCATACTTCACTACCTTACTACACAGATAACCTATCCAGTTCCATTACAGCTTCATTTATAGTTAATGGTGAACATTATCTCGTAGATTAATGTTATAGTGAGAAAATCAAATTTGAACATTATTTAAACATGGTATGTCATCTTTCATAAATTTATAAAAATCCAATACATTGTTTATTATAAATTATCTTTGCGAGTTCGAATATAGTATTTGTATTTTAGAAAAATGTATTTAATATTTAATAGAATGTGATCTAGGAATAATATATTTCTGCTTCTATAATATTAGCTGAAAGTGGAGGTGTAGTTGAGAGGAACGTTTATGATTAGTACTCGGATTATTATGTCTTGTTTATTTATTGTTTATTTTATTTCTTTTAAGGGTGCAATCTCGCGTTAAAATATATATAATTTTTTCAATATTTGTTATTACATATAATCCATGTTTAGTATCTTATAATCGCATCGTAAATATTTTTTAATTATATTTTAGTATTACTATCGATATCAAATGTTTTACAAGATCAATCAAATTAAAATTAAATGAAATTGACAGGACATAAAAAAAACTTTGAATGTCATTTTCTCAAATTTTAACTTTATCCACTTATAAAGCTGTATCGCAGTGTAGGATGATTGGACCACATTTTTCAGATGTTTTCAAAATACAATGTATATAGATATAGGAAAATACATGTCTATTCAGAATACTTCTCACGATAGAACTATTATCTGTATTGAGTCACTTTTATTTGTATAATATACACATTATATAGTACAACAGTATTACAATAGAACATTCATAATATATATATATATATATATATATTTATACATATATCTAATAATATATATTTTTTTTTTAAATTATTATTTATAAATCAACTTATGAAACTATTTGAAATATTATTTTTATAATATTCTATTGTAATGATATCCATATACAAATATTTTCTATAAAGCAATACAAATTATCAAAAAATAGCGAATAGATTTTCCTATAGAGCAACGAATACATACACACCTAGAGTGGAAATATTTATCATTGAGTAATATGCGTTTGAAATGTCATAGCATAATATTTGTAATAATTATTTCTTAACTTTTATAAACTTATTTATTATCTATCACATTACATTTATAAATGACTATAATGATGTGTATAATATATAATAGTGTATATATATATATATATATATAATAATGTACTATAATAAATATTACTATATTCATATATAAAAATGTATATATAAATTAAAAATATTTCTACTTTTTTAAATATAGTAGGGTCATAAATACATGTGTTTATGTGATTTATATATCGTTTTTGGATGCTCATTTTTTATAGATACTAAATTACATAAGTAAATGATAGTTTTATGGAATAATATTATTTTTTTTTTATGATATTTAACCATTTATAAACTGCGACAGGGCCTTAATAAGCAACATAAATGCCTACTACTTCTTTGATTTTTAATATTGTTATCTGAAATTTGTAATGTATGAATCATGTAACACTATATATTTTATTATACTTTATATTATTTAAATAAATTATGATAAACTTGCACATTTATAATAATCAAACCATTGAATGTGTAAAGCAATATAAATTTCTAGGGATTAACATCGATAATAAATTAAAGTTTAAAAAAATATCACAGAACTAACACTAACAATATTTTATATAAATTAGTATATTTATTTAAAAACATTTCCTTTATAATTAATACTTATATCAGGGAGTAATATAATACTCCTTGCTAATACCCTATTACTACTATATAATGATCTAATTAATTAGGTACAATATTAATAAAATATGTATAGGGGAAAGTAACCGAATACTGACACTCTCTGTATCTCAGAAACTATAAATCCTATAAAAAATGTTTAATGAATAAAATATTCATAATTATATAAATAGTCTAAAAAAGTATTTTTTATTTTTTTTTATTCAAAATATGCTGATATATTCAATAAACTGATTTTTTATTACGTTTTTAAATTTATGAAAACAAATTTCAACTTAAAACCTTCTCAAGAATATATAAATGTATAGATATAAAATATAACACTATATTATTAAAAAATAAATCATTCTAAAATTATATATATAATTTCTATATTTGTTATTAAATATTCATTAATTATAAGCATATATCTAGAGGTCATATAAGTTCCTATTACGGACACTCTAGATATCTTAATACGGACACCCTATAACCAATCAGCGCGCATCATATAAACTATTCTGATATTCATAAAAATCTCGTACGTTATAATATTAATACCATCAATAAAGATAAATTTTATTATTTAGATATTTATATTGAATTATTAATTAAAAATAAATAAATTATGAACTAATTAAATTTGAATAATTGTTTATAAAATTCATTATAAATGTGATTGTAGTTTGTCTGATTGATTCATTAATAATATATAATATATTATCTATTGGTATATAGGGTGTCCGTATTCGAACATGGGTACCGAATACAGACACCCCCGTTATCTATGGAATTAAAAGATTAAATAAAATTTTAAAATCACAATAATATCTATAATCATAAAATATTAATATATTGTAATTTTTGAATAAAAATAATGAGTCATAAAATGCTAAGACCATTTATTGTTAAAGTGTCCGTATTAGGTTACTTTCCCCTACAACAACACAAAATAATTGTTTAATAAATTAATTAATAAAATACCTAACCTATACACAATCTATATAAATTACATAATACCGATTTGTTATATACAACATTTTTAATTTTAATTAATTACGTATCTTCATTTTATGCATAATATATTTAATAAAAACTTAATAAAAACCAATCCACATTAAAGATAAATTGAAATACAATATAAATTATTACAATATAATAATTAAATGCACTTATAGAATACATAAATATATATACAACAAACAGTAAATTACATATGTTTATCATATTAAACTTTGGAATAATTTAAACAATCACTGTAAAAATCTAAAATACAATTCATTTAAAAAATATATAAAACTCAAATATTTAAACAAATATTAATTTACATTATTAGTTTATTAATTAGTTTCATTATTATAACATGTTAATTTAATTTTATTACATATATCAGCTAACTTATTCTATATATTTATTTACTATTTTTATTGTATAGAATATATCTATAATTGAGTTTATTTGTTTTCATTTTATTATTCTAAATTATATTTATTAACAATGTTATATTATTATTTTATTGGAGAGTACCATCTTTGTGAGTATAGAGTACGAGATAATCTCTGGTACTCCTTTGAGCATAACTTGTATTTGCTAAATTATACTTTCTGAACTCAATAAACTATTTTCCTATATAAATATACCTGTAGCTTGTCTAATGTACAGGTATATTTATATAGGAAAATAGTTTATTACCTCCCAGCAAACAATTAATAGGAAAATAATAAGAAGTTTCTTATTATTTGCATAGTTGCACAGCTGTGCAATATGCAAACCCTTTATATATTATAAGTGCATATTTGGTGCATCCTGCATTACTGAAAAATTGGTGAATAATAATACTCCTTCTAAAGCTGTTATTCAAATATTTAAGTCCTCATTACTATTTCACATGCACCGTATGGCTCGCCAGAAACGCTGTGACATTGCAATTACTGGCACCCTCTCTGGGTCAGCACCTGTATCTACATCACTAACACATCTGTCAACACCTCTTCTAGCTATTTCTATCGAATGTATTGCTGATAGCATCAATGAGATACAAAATCTTCTATATAAAAAGTCATTCACCTCCTATGCTGATAAACTTGAAATACCAACGCATCAATTATTAAATACATCAATTAATAATAAACTCAATAAAATTAAATTATTTACTGACTCAAACTAATTAGCAATACTTATAAAGTATATTCCATCATCTGAATGTAATACTAATTTTATTAATCATAGGACCAATACTCTATCATTTACATAATTCTCCTTCTCAAACTTATCTCGAATTCTTCAATTAGCTTCCATAGTATGGAATCCATACGTATGCTGATGATATCAAACTTATGTAAAATATACAGAAAAGGCTCCTGACATCCTCTATTCTCTATTAATATCATTCATAACTAGCTCTAATTAAACCACCTTGTATTCAATCCATGGAGCTAGAGAGATTCTCTCTAGCTCTATGATTCAATCCAACTAAAACCGAGGCTATTTTCCGTCACCTCCCATTCCGATGTAAACATTTACCAACACCTCCTCCAATAAATATTAGCGGACAGTTCATCAAGTACTTAACCTATGTCAAAAATCTTGGTGTTACACTTGGTGATACACTGACACATTGACATTCTGATATAATATTATATTTGTAATATTACAAATATATCACATTTACTAAAGTTATATATATAGTATACTATATTAGTATGTATCTAAGCGTAACTACATCTGGGCTTATACATATAATACAATCATACATTTACATACATCATACGATTACCTATATTCCCGCTCACATATTCAAATATATGTACAATATTATAAATGAATATATATTTAAACATATAAACCTAATATGCCTTTATATATCAATACCTATGTATATGCATACATATTCATGCGTATATAGTGTGTATATGTGTATGTATATACATATATATATAGGTGAATGACCAGCCAATTTTTTGCTTTTTCACCTATAGGATTTTAAGCCAACTCTGAGTATTATTATATATATATATATATTAACATACGTATGAGTATACGGAAAAATGCATACATGGTATTTATTACATACGGAGTAATAATCATATAAATTTGAATCACCTAATGATAATATAATATATGATAATAATGCCCTACACATTCTCTCATTAAAACTCCTCTCACAATCATAGATTTGTATTTGACCGTAAACTATATATAAATCTATTTAATATATTTTATATAAATCTATACTCATAATAGTTAGATCTATCAATAAACGACATCGATGTAAAGAATATTTCTTTATATCGATGATAAAGGAATGTATGAATCATTGATATAAAGGAAATGTCTTTATATCGAAGGTATGAATCATGGAGTTGTATTTTACAAAACTACAAATCGATGGTATGAATACACGCACGATGTCACGCGCACTTATATTACATTTTATTTCAGTGATATGATATTATAAAAAGTAACATAGAAGCAAGCATTTTCATTGGTCATGTAGCCCGTACTAACATTAGGTAGCCCGTATTGCAAACATTTGGTACACCTGTTAAATAACCCCACGCACTTAATATTTAATATAAAGTAAATTGTATACATTAATATTCTTCGTATTTAATTGATCTCTCTAATAGTGCTTTGAAATATTTAATTAATGGTAGATTTATTAACGAAAATGATAGATATACATTATTATTTAGTAAATTTTCATTTGTAAATTAATTTTTGATATATTTTTCCTATTGATCAATAGTAGAATTATAAATGAAAATAGTAAAATATAAATACCTATTATTAATATAAATATGATACTGAATAAATCTTGAATATATATTTTTGTATTACAATAGTTACAGAGATATCGCAGTGGCCCGTATTACAAACCTGCCCGTATTAGACACAATTCCCTTATAGTATATTATTATAATAATTATATATTATAATATATATATATATAATATCCTATATACTATATTAAAAACTGGACCGTATACGATAAATATATTAGACACAATTCCCCTAGTATACTATATATTATAGAATATATATATATATATATATATATATATATATATACTATAGTATATATCCTATAGTAGGAAATATACAATATTTACTACACATTTTAAAATTGTTATATAATTCCTTTTATTTTCTATATAGTACTTACATTGTGATTGGTTGACATATAATGTAATATTATTTCCTGTTTATAAACATAATTTACATAGCGTCCCTTGTTACACGAATCATTACATTATTCAAGGTTTATTTAAATATTTATAATCTGTATTGCTATTTTAATTATATATTTATATTTTAATATCTATGAAATTTACGATTTACTATTATTTCAACATTATAGTAGGTACTTCCTACATTAAATAAGCCTGAAATCATTTTAAATATTGTTTTTAATATTTATTCTTATATTTATATTAAATATTAAATCATACCTATTAAGTATTAGGTATCCTACCTATTAATTGATCTCTTATATGAATTAGTTAAAATAACATACCGATTTATATAAATAGTATTTATTAATAGTTACTAAATATATTAAATGTGTCTTTTATTACTTTAAATTTATTATTAAATAATAGTAGGTTCTTTATTAATTAATTAATATATGGTAGGTGGTTGTACAATAAATGTTATCCCTACTATTATTATATATTATATATATATATATATTATATATTATATATATATATAATATATATATATTATATTATATATATATTATATAATATATATATATATATTATATATATGTATATATATATATATAGGTATATATACCACAGTATAACTACAATGGGGAAAATATATGTCATACTTATCATAATTTAGTCATATATTTAAATAAAAATAGTGAATTGCTTAGGAATAATGATAGGTATGAATGATACCTATTATCTATATTAAATAATGTAATATACTAGGTATAATATTTTACTTCGTCACATACTGTATGACACCGACAGCACAATTACACATTTACAAACATACATATACATAGATACATACACATCTATATATATATATATATGTGTGTGTGTGTATGTGTGAATATGAGTTTAATTTTTGAATTTTCATGTATTATTAACTCCTATATAGTGTATACTATATAGGCTATACACATGCAATTTATTTGACCTATGAGAACATATGCAAACATTATTATATAGATGAGGCAGACCGCAGATAAGACCGCAAATAAGAAAAGTAAGGCGACAGATTCGTCTAATATATTGAGAATGAAGGTTATTTTAATTTATATATTATATATTGTTATATATATAAATATATAGTAATATAATATTACAAGTAATAAGTAAACCAACATTTGTTGAAATTATTTCGAAAATTTTGTAATTTACTTACGAATATTGAAAATTATTTACAATAATTTTCAATATTCTCTTTTAATTTTCAATTTCTGTATTTTTTTGAAAATAAAACAAAGTTTACAAAATATTTGAAAATAATTTACAAAAATAATACGAAAATTATTTTCGAAAATTTTACATAACGCAACGTTTTTAAATTGTTTGAAAATAAAACAAAATAATACTAAAATGATAATTTTAAAATTTTTATATAACAATATCTTTTATTTTTATTATATTCTCCAGCTAATTTATTTTTTATTTACAAATGTATTGGTTGTTGACTAAATATTTAATAAATTCTGAAAATTATGTGTCAAGTTTACAAATTATTTTCGAAAAATGTACGCAAATAATGAAAATTATTTTCAAAGTTCACAAAAATGTGTCCACAAAATTTGTGAAAAATTTTCGAAAATCATTTGCTAAATATTTTTTGCAAATTATTTTCTAATTTTGAAAATTAGATTTATGTATACATTTAAAATGGTACCTATCGATATAATTATATATGTAGTCCTATCATTATAATATATAATTAGTAGGTACCTACTATTTCAATTATTTCAAACGTATCTGTTAATATATTATAGAAATAAATTCACTTTTTCACAGAGTATCGGAAATGCGAACAAAATTGCGAAGAAAAGTCGCATTGAATCAAAAAGAGCTGAAATTTTAAAACAAATTGGGGGTGAAGCTAATGATCATGCTCTGTTCGAGATTCTAAAAATAGAAGAACCTTTAATGACATCAACCCCCCAGTGTGAAGTACAGATCATCAGGAAAACCGGACCATTGATCATGAAACCTGGAGACTATGTCGATAGAACTGGTAATCACCTGTTCAATGCATTATATACAATTATGAGTAGAAATATGTAATATAAATATACAGAGATTTCATATACAAATCTATATTTAAATATTCTTATAAGAACATATAGAAAATCTATAGATTTTATATAGTATTTCAAATAATTTCAAAAAATTCCTAATGTTATTTAATTTTAAAAGTTATATAATTATATAAAGATTCTATATAGTTAGTATTACTTTAACATATTAATAGGAAGAGATTCGAGTAAAAGAGACTTAATCGAGCAAACGCCTAAGATAAAGTCTACGTTCATTTCTAAACGAGTGAAGAGAGAGTTGGTCACAAAGGGTACTCAAACCGACTTAAAGCTAGGAAATAAGGATAACGGTCTGCCGGATCAGCATGTATCCATGAAACAACAAAAGAACTGCGTAAGAAACATCGTCGGAAAGATTAATGCACGGGTGGCCGGAGAAAAACTCACACAAGAGAAAAACGGTTATTTAATTAATATAATATTAAATATGTAAGTAATATAGGTTATAAGCATAGACATCTAAGAGGCCCCTATTAATATATAACGTCTTTAAACAACTAATTGATTATAATAATCATGCATATAATTAGGACGCAATAGTATAGATTCGTCGCGAATATAATATGATTAAACCGTTAATTGTAGAAATAATAATAGTTAATCGAATACTTAGAAAAAATATAATTTGAACTTATCCACACTAAAGCAGGAGTGAAAAGAGAGGCAGGCGATAAGGTCTTCGAGGCGTCCGGCGCGGTAAAGAAGAACCGGAAAGTATCGTTGGGAAAGTTCGCGGTGGTGAAGGACCCGGGAACCACGCCCCCTTCAAGAACTATCCACGCCTTAGCACGTGCTATGTCCTTACGTAGCTCCTCCACCCCCATCTCCTCGTCTTCATCTCGTCTGTTGTCGCGTAGAACCGGGGCCGAGGAACTACATCCGATGAACGGAGCTAGCGGCGTCTTCATTGAGGACAGTGACCAACAGATGCAACTCGCGGAGAAAGTGTTTCCTGACGATAAAAATTCCGAAGTGAAACTGTTCCAGTGCTTCAAGAAGTTCCATTGTCTTTGCTGCGATGACGGTTAGTGTTTAGTGTTTGTGTAAACCGCTAATAATAATGATATAATATAATGTATATTATAATATAAAATAATATATATATTATATTTATAGAATTATTATTCCTAAAGGGTTTCAAAATCATAATCAATATTTGTATTTATTGTCGCCCATAAATAGTAGTTTTAATGGTAGTGATAAATGCTAGATTGGCAGATATATGAATATTTCGGAGCCCTTATGCCATACACGATTTAAACAGTAAACAAATAATAATATAGAACTTAAAAATAAAATGTATTATATATAAATATTGTTTACGTTTATTATTATGTATACCTTGTATATATATATATATATAAATTATAATTTATAAATATGTTACACTTGCTTTCGTACATAACGAATGAAATTCACTTATATTATTTATTTAACAGTGACAAAGAAGTATTTCGAGATGAAAAATAAATTTAAAAGTTTCGAAGTGTCTTTCCTAAAGTTGTCATGTAGTCTTATTGGTTCAGAGGTTAATTAGTCTTATTTATATAACTAGTTGTTAGGTCATAGGTTAATTATTATTATTCTTATAGCTATAGTTGTTAGGTCAGAGGTTAAATATTATGTATATAACTAGATGGTAGGTTCAGAAGTTAACAATCGTTTATATAACAATCTGATAGTTTAGAGGTTCACATACTTTATGTGTTATTCATATACCTAAATATATTATTTAGATATTGAAATTTAAAAATAAATAATAAATATATACATACACAATTAGTAATTGAAATAGAACCTAATGTAATATAAAAACACTAAAAATATTCATAGTTCTAGAGAATTATTGATTGTTATTTATTTTTAAATATGTTAAATAATTATTGACAGTGTATGGATGGAACAAAAGCAGATCTTTTCATCACTGAAATAGCTGGTTTGATGCCTAACGCTCAAGAATACGATATCTATTGGCTAGCTAAGGTTTACTATATATATATATATATAGGCTATCAGTGATACCAATAGATGGGCTACTATTGATACTAATAGATAAGTTATCATTGGTACTAATAGTTAGATTATCATTGATACTAATAGATAAGTTATCATTGATACTAATAGATAAGTTATCACAATAACAGGGAGTATACATTAAAATTGATTATTATAGATGATTAATTACATTCGATAATAATGTATAGTATATAAGTATGTATTATAATAATATATACAGTCAACTCGTAATATCTCAAACTCAATATCTCAGATATCAAAACGCTAACTCAGACTTTATTAAAATACTAGTTGTGTACCTATGTAAATGGTAGATGATTTTATATCTCGGACACATTGTTTAGGTTCCAGTTGAATTCTGAGATATCGAGAGTTAACTGTAACGAGCATGAGTCATCATTGTAATCATTACCCTATACATTTACGCAGGCAATAGTGGCACAGAAGTTAGATAAGGATCCGCTGTTCTACTTCAAAGAGGCCATAAAGCACGTCAAGAAACACTGAGTATATGAACATTCATCAACATGAACAATGACCAACCAATAATAATACTATATTATATAATCGTATAACAATTTTATCATAGATATGACAATACGTATTTGTTACGTAGCCTATAATTATAATTAATATATATAATCACCAATTAATAGTTTAATAAAAAAATATTAAATGTATAAGTAATTTAATTTTTATTAATTGATTGATAATTTATTTAAGCAAATATATAGTCGAAAATATATAATCGAAAGTATAAAGTATAAATAGTGTCTAACGATAACATAAGTTATAGAAATATACAAAGAATAATATAAAATTAATGAAATTAGAACGTTTTACGGGTACCGTAAAAATAAATGAAAAATAATCGAAAATAGAAATAAATTATATAGTAAAAATAAACGAAAAATAGAAATAAAATACATTATTTTGTAAGTGGCATTGAAATATTAAATTTCTACTTTAACTTTATAGAATTCTTCTTATCTTCGTACCCTGTATTATTAATATAATCTAATATATAATATTAATGTAATCTAATTCTAAAATGTGTAATATGTTAGTATTATAAATTTATAATGGCCTCTGTTCTATAAATAGATTTCTAGATGTATTTAATAGGAAAAATAGTCGTCTACTAAAAGTGTATTAACTTTTTTTAATTTATGTATTCAATATAATATTTAACACAATGATGGATATTATAAAAATCTATAATAATTTCATTTTTAATAGAATATGAAAGAAAATATTTAATATTATAAATATTATATATATAAATTATATTTAACTAATAAATTATTATTATTTTGAAAATAAAGATAATATGAATATTTTAAATTTTACTAATTAAATTTAAAAAAGGGCAAATATTATGTAATATATATATTATAAATTATCTGAACATTTAAACTAATTTAAATAATTATTCAATGAGTTGTGTTTAAATGAGTGAAATTGGTAAACAATAATAACTTTCTAGCTACAATAAGTGAACCATTAACAGCTGAATTCCTGAATAATTCTTTTATTAGTATACTTAATATCCATTCGCCTATATGTAAAATAACAATTATTCCTCGGCCTAAATCACTGGTTTAATTCGACATTATCTTAAATTAAAAGATCATACCGTAATGCGGAAAAGAAATATAATGAAAACAAGTCTTTAAAGAATTATACTTATTTTATATATTTACGCAAATATTATAGACACTCACTATCGAAAGCTAAACAAATATACTTTAGGAATAACATTGTTAATTTATCTTGTAATTCTAGAGCTTTATATCGTCTAACTGATACTCTACTAGGTAGACAAAAGATTAACAATTATCCAGGTATTCCTATATATAAATATATTATGTAATAAATTTGTAAAGCATTTTTCTGATAAGCTAATTAATACTTGTAATATAATACATAATAAATTATCCAATATTCTACATTTCAAATTTCTTTTTCTACTAACTCATATGATATTATTAACACAAGTCTGCATTCATTTTCTCTACCTACAACTGTTGAGATATATAACCATCTAATGAAAACGAAATCCAGTTCGAAAAATGATCCTCTACCTTTATCCTCTATGAAAAATATATTAAATACTAGTTATCTATTTACTCATCAAATTATATATAATTGTATGTATAATATACACATATATGTGACCCAATTACATCCAATACATTCCCTCAATGCTAAAAAAATCTATGTTTATTCCTATACTTTAAAGCCTACCTTGCCACTAGTGTACAATTAAATTACAGACCAATATCTCAACTCCCTATAATTAGTAAAGTTCTAGAAAGGTTATATGTAAATAGATTACTGAATATCTGGTTAGAAATAACCTCTATGATCCCAACCAATCTGCTTTCAGGCCCTCCCATTCAACAGAAACTGCATTAAATATGGTAACTGATTCTATTCTCAAATCGTTGGATGAGAAACATGTATATATGAGCTATAGCTCAATTACTTTCACTAGATTTGACTTCCGCTTTCGATACTATTTTACATAAAAACCTCTTTGTTCGACTGGCTGAAGTTGGTATTTCCAATAATGTTCTGGCATTCATCAGAAGTTATTTGGAAGACAGATATTATTCAGTTATCATTGATGAATGTGAATCTGAATTGGTGAGTACACTGTCAAAAATTAACCCTATCCTAAGCTACCAATAACCCATACCAAATGTTTCAATTTAGATATGGGTTTGAAGCCATTACTAGAAATTTAACAGCTAGTTATGCTTTTTCTACTTTTCTTATAGTAATGGCTTTTGGTAAAGTTTATAGTTATGGGTTTTATCCATTTATGTGGTTATGGTTTTTATCCATTTATGTGGTTATGGGTTATATCCATTTATGTAGTTCTGGGTTTTATCCATTTATGTGGTTATGGATTTTAGCCAATATATAAATATGGGTTTATCTGAATTGATTAGGCTACAAATATGATTCGAATATAAGAAAAATGAAACAGTATTATAACAGGAAAACTATAGATATATCTATATAATTATTATAGTCTCTTTTTACATAATGAAAATTAGAATATTAGAGTAAGAAAACAAATTATATCTAAATTATTATAGATTATAGTTATAAATTATAATAGATTATTTTTAGATAATGGAAATATAAATATTATAATATATGTTAGCTATGTTACACTCATAAAAATAAGCATGTTATTACCTGATTATATATATTTTACATTATAGTTCTTCGATAATATTATTAATTATTATATATTATATTTATATATTATGAAAGTAAGTTAATAAATTATTGTTTGGGCATATTTATTAAAACAAATAAAATGTATTCTTCTCTATTCATATTCAGTATATTTGGATCTGTAAAATATAGATAAATTAATTTATAAATAGTATACTATATAAATGTAATACATCTTATAGGAATAATGTTAATATATAAATAGTATAATATAGCTATATTACTGATGTACACAGGTACCTGATATTGGGTATCATAGAATTGAATGAAACTCAGATATGTTATACATTTGTTTCATTTCAAAATACCTGTCTTATAAATTTACAATGAAATATAACCAGTTATTATAAATTTACAATGAAACATAACCAGATATTGTAAATTCACAATGAAACATAACCAGTTATTGTAAATGCATAATGAAACATAACCAGTTATTGTAAATGCACAATGAAACATAACCAGTTATTGTAAATGCACAATGAAACATAACCAGTTATTGTAAATGCACAATGAAACATAACCAGTTATTGTAAATTCACAATGAAACATAACCAGTTATTGTAAATGCATAATGAAACATAACCAGTTATTGTAAATGCACAATGAAACATAACCAGTTATTGTAAATGCACAATGAAACATAACCAGTTATTGTAAATGCACAATGAAACATAACCAGTTATTGTAAATGCATAATCAAACATAACCAGTTATTGTAAATGCATAATGAAACATAACCAGGTATTCAATATATAATAAACTTAGATATTTATGATAATTGTTATTTGGATAACCCATCATTTTTCAATAGATTACAATGCATCCAAGCATTCTGACACTAGAAGCAGGCCGCAACATATATCTGTAGCTGCAATTTGATCCATTACCTATATAAATACAGAATATGTAGAAATTAATAAGGGCAAACAAATTAAAAAATATAACAAATATAATTCATAATGTCAATATAATAGTGATGGGGGGGGGCTGGGAGAAACATATATTCTATAAATATATTTGTACTTGTAAATAATATTTTACATGTAAATAATATTACTAATAATATATTATAATAAATAAGTTTTTTAGCATTATAATATATATATATATAGAAAATATATAAAATATATTAATTAAATAAAATACTATTAATATTGTCATTCACATAGGAAAATAAATGTATTTATTAATTGATATTATTTTCATAGGTTTTTTTAATCATTTCAGATGTGGCTCACATAAAAAACTATTTACATTATTGTATGACTATTGTATAGGTATAACTACATATATAGCATTGCTGACTATTAGATAGTTATAATAATTGTTATGTGTAAACCCATACTTTTTCAATAGATAAGCATCTAATAATTCAGACATTAGCAGCAGGCAATATGTAAATAGCTGCAGTTTTATCCATTACCTATACACATTTAGATTCATTAATAGGTAAGATTATATAGATAAGAATATGTTATAAATAGAATTGCTGTGATGACATATAAATCATATAACGGCAACATTAACATATGATCAACATGTGTAACATTAATATGTTAAATGATACGAGTACAATTACATTACAATGTATTATAAAAATATACATAATAAATATATAATGGATGTAAATATAACCAATGATTTGACTTGATGTGAATTATGTGAATTATTTAATTTTAATTTTTTTAAATTAATTTTAAAATTTACATTATATTTTAATAGATATAACTTTAATTTTCAAATTATATTATTCAAATTGTTATATATATTTATAACATAATAATCTGTAATATATATATGCATGTACATGATAAAAGTATATTTATAAAAAATTACTAACATTTGTAATGGTTTCCATGATTGCTAAATAATAAATTATATATGTGTTTTGAATTATTGTTTATTATATATTTAAAATTAATGTAAAAATATACTGTCGGTTGGATTAAACCTTATACCATATATATATATATATATTATATTATTATACTTATATATGAATGCACAAAAACCATAACCTTTATTTAATAAATAGGTAATGGGTATAATAACCATAATCTTATCTTAGTAGGTTATGGGTAACGGTTATAAACCCATATTCAGTTTTATTTCCAAAACCCATAACTTTTATTTAGATGCAATGTTATGGGTGATGAATGCACAAAAACCATAACCTTTATTTAATTAAAAAGATAATGGGTATAATAACCATAATCTTATATTAGTAATATGGTTATGGGTAACAAACCCATTATTATTTAAGGTACTTAGTAATGGGTTAAATAAATATTTTTTTACAGTGTATGACACATGGTGATACACATGGTAGCGTACTTGGGCCTCTTATTTTCCTAATTTATATTATCCCTTTGAAATACATAATTTAAATCGTTCCCTAATATTCAGTATTATATATATGCAGACGATATTCAACTTTTGTCAATAATTCCATATCATTACCAATCTTCCATTAATAATGAACTCTCTATATGTGAAGATAGCATCAATGTTTGGTTATTAATAAATAGCCTTCTTCTTAATAGGTCCTTATAACAACTTAATAACTCCTACAAATATAATTGAATTAATTAATATTTCAATTTCTCCGAATAGATTCCCAATAGTCAATGTAGATAATATTTAAATGGTAAATCCAAAGTTAAAAATATGAGGGTTATATTCTATGAAAAACTATCTTTCATACCACACATTTTTGTGTAAATCATCTGATTTATCACTATATAAAATAAAATCAATTAGAAAATTAATCACACATAAAACGTAAAATACTAATTCATTATCTTGTTTTTTTCACGCTTAGATTATGTTAATTCACTATATAATAGATTACCCAAATGTATGACTAACACAATTGATAACATTATTAGATCATCTATCGGATAGATTCTATCCGTACTATTCATAATATTAAATTCAATAACCATATATCAATTAGCTACCTCCAGCATACATTACAAATACTTTCCTTAAAAGACAGAGCAGTACTTAAATTTGTTTCATTAGTTCATAATCTCATTTATTCAAATACATATACTATATTATCTGAAAGGATATCCTATTATCGACCTATCTCATCCCATAGATCTGCCAAGTCTGTAAAACTAAAGTTACCTAAATATAATTATGAGACCATTATTGGTAGATCTTATTGTGTGTCAGCACTAGGGATGTAAATGATGCCGAGCCGAGAATATTGGTTTTTGATGGCGAACCGAGACTTTCATTTTCATAAAAAAACGAGCCCATGGGCCTGCAGGCCGAGCCGAGACTCTAGCCAAACGAGCCCGAGCCGAACCGAGACTCTAGCAAAATGAGCCCGAGCCGAGTTGAGACTTTTACAAAACATTACCGAGTCGAAATTATGCTTTTTTGAAATTACATTTTAATACTAATTTTTATATATTTCACATTTACATCAATTTAAAAAAAATAATCTGCAACAACTTCGCGATTCAGTGAATAATAATGTAAATTTTATCAAATGGTGTAAATAATACCGAGCTTTTTGATGCCGATACGAGACTATTGGTTTTTGATGTCGAGCCAAGACTTTCATTTTCGGAAAAAAACGAGCCCGAGCCGAGCCGAGATTCTAGCCAAGCGAGCCCGAGCCGAGCTGAGACTCTAACAAATCGAGCCCGAGCCGAGTTGAGACTTTAGGTAATTGAGACTGAGACTGCATCCTGCTTTATATTTGACTGGCATCATTTACTGCATCACTAGTCGGCACCTAACAACTGGAATAAACTTCCGGCAAAATATAATATTTGCATACGTAAAGTTAAAATGTTTTTACTTCATTAATATTATTGTAATAATTCCTATTGTTTAATATTTATTTATCGTAATTATTTAAATCAACATGTTATATTTATTTACATTTGTTTCATTGTTATCACACACTGTTGAGTAATGTAATTCGTTTTATATGTTTACGGTGTCTAAATAAACTATAAAATCAAATCAAATCAAATCATCATCATCATCATCATCATTATGTATTATTATTATTATTATTATTATTATTATTATTATTATTATTATTATTATTATTATTATTATTATTATTATTATTATTATTATTATTATTATTATTATTATTATTATTATTATTATTATTATTATTATTATTATTATTATTATTATTATTATTATTATTATTATTATTATTATTATTATTATTATTATTATTATTATTATTATATCTTCGTATCATATATATATATATATATATATATATATATATACATTTATTATTATTTAAATTGTATCCTATATATGTAAGTTATAATTATAATTAGATAGCATATATGCTAGGTGTATATAGTATGTAATAAGCTACACTGTAAACAATAGATGGTGTTTTATATAAATGTACGCCAAAGTATACGGTTGTTTCAGATAACTAAAGTAAATACCCAGTATTCGTGTTACAGGTCAATAAACACTACAAACAGGTAATAATGCCATACACCTCGTACAGTACCATACAGCACATTGTTTAAATATCATACACATATAAACCAATGAAGTTTCTGTTGTGGTTTTTTAGTCACGCCTATTTATATTTAAAAAAAATAATTTATAATTAAACTACTAAATGGGCGTATCTAAATAGATATCATAGAAATGTAGTTTATCATTTGTACATAATCACATCTATATTTATTCGTATTGTATTATAAGTATGTCAATTTTATTTTTAATATTTTCAATATTATTTGTGCTATTGTTTATGATATCTGATATAATTGCGGATCAAGGTTAGTATTATATATAATTATATGTTTAAGTATATACATATAAATATATATATTGTTGTTATTTTTATTTGGTGGAGTCCTTTCATCCCATCCAGGAACTTAGATGAAGTTTTCACGTATAACCATATATGGCTCTAATGTCCCTTCGAATCCGCTCTCATGTTAAGGCATCCATGGTTTTAACGAGAGCCGATCATTTATTTATACACACTTATATAATATCACTTCTAAATCATATTTTAAGTCCCATTTTATAAAATTAATTAATGGTCCGGACGAGGCTCGAACCCGTGTCCTACTGCTTGTATGTCAGATGTCATAATATATATATATATGTGTGTGTGTGTGTGTGCACCTACAGTATATTCCTACTATCGTATACTCCCACTACACGTAGTATGGTGCACCATCATTATTACAAGTACTAGTTAGCTTTTGTAGGTACACCTATATGTAGATACATTTAACAATAATTCGATATCTCAGAAACTCGATATATCAGACATATTTTATCGGTCACTCAGATTCTGAGTTAGCGAGAGTTGTACCATACGTATACAACGGTATATATATATATATATATATATATATATATTACAAAAATAAATTATTGTTATATTGCTTATGAACATTTAATTGATCTACTATATAATGCATTGATGTACGATTTCTTTTAATTAATAAAGTATTAATAATTATTTAAAACAAGTTATTATTCAAACATTTAAAAAGTATAACTGAATATTACATTTGATCAAATAACAATTATAGGATTGAATATTTCGAAAAACAAAATACAAAGCATATTTACCATTACATTATTAATAATAATAATATTTTATGTATATATATATATATATATGTATATATATATATATATATATATATATATATATATATATATATATTGATATCTATTATAGTTACTGAGATATGATATAGGTCGGTATTTGGAGAGGGTCTGTAATTGTATACAATTGTATACAACAACAAGTCTATATATAGGCTCCTCTGTACCCATACGTGTACATTGTACACCCATCTACACCCATTTATACGCATCGTATCGTACCGTATACTATTTATATAGTATACTATAGCATACAATATGTGCTATATATTATATATTATAATATAATATGAATATATACTACAGTTGTTTTAATTGTTTTAATACTAACTTAATTAATATATTAAATAATATTTGATTCATTGTATAATTGCATATTTATCTACATATATATTATGTGTGTTATATTATTAATAGTTTATAATTACAAGTACTTATAATGTATAATTTATACAGTATAAACACATGTATTACATGCATGGTATACCATGTATGTATGTATATATAGTGACATTAATTTATAAATTTGAATACATATAATGCAATAAATATATTTATATATATAAGGTGTCAGACACACAACCAGTAGGACGATGTTTCGAGCCTCGTCCGGACCATTAAAGTAGGTCTTAAAATAATATTTAGAAGTGATATTATATAATTGTGTATAAATAAATGATCGTCTCTAGTTAAAACCATGGATTCCTTAATATGAGAACAGCTTCGAAGGAACATTAGATCCTTACCTTACTACCTTACCAGGTCGAGCTTGCTCGGCAGTTTTTGACTCTCTTCTTCCATTCATCTTTATCGTCCATCGCAGTTTTCAGTTCATTTACATTACACAGTGTATCATCCATGAGTTGATCAACGTATGTTCTTCGCGGCCGTCCTCTTTTTCTCTCACCATGGGTAGGTTGCCATAGAATAGTATCTGATGCCATTTCGCGCTTATTTCTCCAACAGTGATCAGAAAAACGAAGTCTTTGCTGTCGTATCGACGTGCATATATCCGGTATATTTGCATATATTTCTTTATTGGTAGGATGGTCCTTACAAGACCTGTTTAGTATTGCCCGTAACATGCTAGTATAGTTTCCACTTAGTCTTTTTCCAGAGCTTTTGTGAGTGTCCAACTTACAGATCCATATACCAATACCGACTCAACAGTTGCTCTGAAGAAATTTCTTTTAATTCTATCCGGTAACCTAGATTTCCAAATAGCGTTCATCTTGTTTAAAGCTGCCCAGCTTTTAGCCAGCCTATATTCATATCCTTTTCTGATGATTGAATATAGCTTCCAAGATACTTAAAATCGGATACTTTTTTAATGTCCTTGCCATTTAGGCTTTTCATTTTTTCATTTTCTGCTTGATTTATGCTTATGAATTCGGTCTTACCTGCATTTATATTCAAACCAATCTCTTTTGCCGTATTTTCAATTTTATGTAGAAGAATTGTAGCTTCGCTCGTTTTATAAGTTACTAGGGCTAGATCATCTGCATAATCGACATCTGTAATTTTTATTGCTGGATATCTTCTGCTCTTTCTCTCAGAGAGGGTAAAACCAAGAACATTATCTCGATCAAGTGACATTTTCAAGACATAGTCAATACATATTATAAAAAGAAATGGTGCTAGTGTATCACCTTGTAACACACCTCCTGCTATAGTTATAAATTCCGTATCGCCATCATCTGATCTCACAATTATTTTAGTATCTTTATAAGTTATCATAATTGAATTTATGATCTTTTCATGTATTCCATATGCAGATCCATATATGGTTATAAGTGAAAACTTCATCTAAGTTCCTGGATGGGATGAAAGGACTAAACCAAATAACAATAACAATATATATATACATGCGCGCGTGTGTATATGTGTATGAATTAAAAACACGTACAAAGTTGTATAAATCATGAATGTGAACTTATAAGTTACATAAGATAAGTAACTAGAACCACCTGTAGGCGTGGCTAACATCACAGAGGAACCGCTGCAGCACGACTACAGTAACCCTGAGAGGGTTAGTACACATGTGTGTGTGAGGGTGTGTGTGAGGGTGTGTGTGTGAGGGTGTGTGTGTGAGGGTGTGTGTGTGTGAGGGTGTGCGTGTGTGAGGGAGTGTATGTGTGAGGGTGTGTGTGTGTGAGGGTGTGTGTGTGTGAGGGTGTGCGTGTGTGAGTGTGTGCGTGTGTGAGGGAGTGTGTGTGAGGGTGTGTGTGTTTGTGTGAGGGTGTGTGAGGGTGTGTGTGTGACATACATGTGTGTGTAGCATACATCGCAATACATATGCCATAGACATTGTTTATAAGTATGTAAGACATATACGTCTTATGTATAATATATACCTTATTTCAAAATATTATATTACATAATAGAATATTTATATCGGCAAATATATTCACTATTGTGGATATTTAAGAATTTATAATAATTTTATTAATTTATAAAATAACCTTATAACCCCCTAATAACCATTTAATAACCCCCTTAATAAACCCCTTAATAATAGAGATACGATAGTATACATACATAAATGTAATCGCGAAAGAAACATTTGTTATACGACATATGTCGAATATAAATACAATAGAAATCTATAAATAGAATGTGTGACGTCACCACGTATATCGGTAAACAGCTACAATGAAATGTTGTTATTTAAAAGTGCATTCGCTTTATTATTGATATCGTATTGTCATTATATGCTACTTAAAACCCCCAAATTTAATAATCCGTTATATGCAGTCACGTGACTACGTACTGCAGTCACGTGACTAAATCACGTGACCACGTTACAGGACTTGATCTCTCGTCTGTTCGTAGACTACAATAGACTGGCGAGACCGGTGCTGCGAGCTAAAGACAAGGTGGTCGTACAGACCTACGTGAAGTATGAGAGGATGGACGCGCTGGTCAGTGTATCGCGTTGTAACTGTGTGTGAGCGTAGTGGTCAGGTGGACGGGTGGTCAGGTGGTCAGGTGGTCAGGTGATCAGATGGTCGGGTGGTCAGGTGGTCGGATGGTCAGGTGGTCAGGTGGACAGGTGGTCTTGTGGACACGTGGACAGTCGGCTGATACAACGGTATACCGTCTATAGACACACTGTATACAGTGTAATTGACTCTGATATGTGTACAGTGTATACACATCAGAGTAAATTGATTCACCAAAACGAGTCAATTGTCTCGTTATTTCGTCAGACTAGTTTTTGAGAGTCATTTGACTCGTTAATTTTAAAAACGAGTCATTGTATACGCACATGTGATTCATTTGTAATACACGTACACCTATTTGTTTTTATTAATGAATTATATATTTATTTGTGCATCTAATAAAGATAATAACAAAGAAGACGAGTAAGGCCAAGATAATATCCACCAGATAATTACATAAATAAGTTATTTATCAAGAAGTGGATTTATTTTATGAAATGTAATTATATTATATATATTACTCGAATACGTTCGCAGAATTTTATTAGACTATCTGACCAATTGCCCGTTTTAGAACACACCACGCTTTAGGTCAGCTGACCGCATATACCCTGTCACGTGATGCTGTCAGATAATCGTATACATATTACGTAATGAGTGATTGTTTGCCTCTTCCACAGCGTAACTCGACACTCGTGAGTATACGTCATTGTCATCGACACCTATTATCGTAAATGGAATATTTAATTTTGAATATATCCATAGATAGATAGATAGCTATTTAAATAGAGTAATTATTAATTATTGCTATACATCGTATTAGATGTTTCCTATTTAAAAATAGGTCCGCGGAAAACAGGTTTGCAGAATTAAGTTGTGCAACTTCCAAACTGGAACCTTTGTAATAATGGTGGAATAAAAAAAACGTGAATACTATATATACTATTAATATATTTAAAATCACCAACAAATGTTTACTAGAACGTGGCCATAGTCAATAGCTAGTCACAACAACTATCCAGGCAATTATCCAGGCACGCCTGCAAGTAATTATGGGGATACATGTATATTTAGTGATCATTAATATATTTATGTATACAAATTCTAAAACGTTTTTTTTATTTTTAAATAAATATAATTCTATAAACCCTATAAGGGAAATTAAAAGTATTATAACATTAATATTATAACACTTTTAGAATTACATGAGTTACTAATTATGTTATAAACTTATTGATTTAGTAGAAATACGAATTTGTCTAATAGCTCAGGTCTCTTATTCAAGTATCCCATCTCTCTCCTAACTAATTAATGCATGTCAATACATATCATTACTTTATAGATATAACTACTTAAGTAATTAAGTAATAATTATTATCGTAATCATATTATATAGAAGTAGTACTTACTAATACCTACTGATACTTCCCGCTAATAGGGGAAACTAACCTAATACGGACACTTTAACAATAAATGGTCTTAACATTTTATGACTCATTATTTTTATTCAAAAATTATAATATATTAATATTATATGATTATAAATATTATTGTGATTTAAAAATTTTATTTAATCTTTTAATTCCGTAGATAACGAGGGTGTCCGTATTCGGTACCCGTGTCCGAATACGGACATCCTGTGTTATAATACGGACACCCTATATACCACTAGATAAACTATATATCATTGATGAATCGATCAGATAAATTACAATTACATTATTTATAATTAATTTTATGAACAATTTATTCTAATTTAATTAGTTAATAATTAATTAATTTTTAATTAATAATACACTTTAAGTATCTAAATAATACAATTTTTAGATTTAGCTTTATTGGTGATATTAATATTATAACGCACGCGATTTTTATGAAAATCAGAATAGTTCATACGCTGCGCGCTGATTGGTTATAGGGTGTCCATTTTAGGAACTTATATGACCTCTAGATATATGCTTATAACTTAATAAATATTTGATAACAAATATAGACATTATATATATAATTTTTAGAATGCTTCATTTTTAATAATATTGTATTATATTTTATATCGATACATTTGTATATTTTTGAGAAGGTTTTAAGTTGACATTTTTTTTATCAAATTTAAAAGCGTAATACAAAAATCAGTTTATTGGATATATTATCAGCAATATTTTCAATAATTAAAAAATAAAAAATACTTTTTAGACTATTTATATAATTATGAATATTTTATTCATCAAACATTTTTTTGTAGGATTTATGGTTTCTGAGATACCGAAAGTGTCCGTATTCGGGCACTGTCCATATTCGGTTACTTTCCCCTACTAATACTAGTACTATTAAACTATGTTTGATTTTTTTAAATATGTGTATATCATAATCATAAAAGTGGATATGCGTATAGCAATATTTCTATTGTAAAAATAATATTCTTATTATGGGATGTGTAGTAATCATTATAATACATTCTGATTAATGACACGTTCATCGGGCACTAAATAGGATGACATCATTTAACATACACATATGCGTATATATCGGTGTGCGTGCGTGTGTGCGAGTCTATGCATATATGTATATCTGCATTACCGCTATGTAACATACGCCCATGTATTTATATTGGGTTAGAATCAGAGAATAACATCATCATCACTAAATAATGCAGCTGAGGTCACGATACCTCACTGTAGGCACTGTTCTGAAGAGCAGGTATTCCCTGGGGGGAGGGGTGATCAATAATTAATCCATATTTATAGATAGTATATAATGCCCCTACATATAGAGTATATGAGGGTATATATGCGTGTTTATAAACAGTAGTTCAATATACTTTATTTACACTCATACACATATATATATATATATATAATATGTATATATTGTTATAACAATATATACATATATATATATATATATATATATATATATATATATATATATATATACATATATATATATATATATATATATATGTATATATATATATATATATATATATATATATATATATTGTTATAACAATATATACATATTATATATATATATACATATTATATATATATATTTATGTGTATATATCAATATATTGATATGTATATATTCGAAGGGATATTATAATGTCCCTTCGAAGCCGCTCTCGTGTTAATGCATCCATGGTTTTAACGAGAGCCGGTCATTTATGTATACACAATTATATAAGATCACTTCTAAATATTATTTTAAGACATATTGTAATGGTCCGGGCAGGCTTGAATCCGCTTTACTATTATATATATATGTGGGTGTGTGTTTTTAAGTAGGATATAGTATGTGCATATATGTTATATATAACATGAAATTGTGCATGATAAATTATCATTGATAATACAATAATAATAATATTATAAACGTATATATATACAATTTCCTTTCCATAATTCAATATAGGTTACAAGTATTAAGAGGAAAACCGATCATTGTCATGTTGTATCAATAAGTATTTTTTAAATATATTATAAATATATATTTATACACACATAATTATCTAACAAATATATCACACAATAATTCATTATATTTAAAACGTTAAAAACAAAAGTTTATCTATAGTTAATATATAAGTAAGTTAACTTAAAGTAAAGTTAACTTATATATAAGTGTCTTAATTATGCATTATAACCATACTCCTGTAAACAATATAATAAATATTATTACGTAATGTTTATTACATACTTTAGAAGTTTATATCTCGGTATTTTGTTTACACAATTTATAATTATAAATTATAAATAATAATATTTGTAAAATTCTACGGTTTAAGCTGTTTGATAAACTTTATAAAATTTTCAGAGAGATATAAATAATATATAGTGGAAAGTCTCCGATTAATCGGAGACTTTCGGTAATTACCGACACCTAAATAATTATTTGTAATAACTTATTCAATATGAAATATATTTATTTGAAATTTTGCAATTAGGGTAATATTATGGTAATGAATAATGTGGCTTTTTTAAATGTTTGATATCATTTTATTTACAAGAATAAACCGGGGAGGTCGGTAATCGGATACATGTGCCTAATAAAGACCCCTTCTCCTATTACCGACCCCCTAAAATAATCGTGGTATAGATAATTGTAGTATTATAATATCCAAAAAAATAGTAGATATACATAAATATAATTAATTATAACATGCACGCAATTTATTTGTTATTGAATTTATGTTTTAATAGTAATATTACATTTAAATTTAAACTTTATAGTAATTATATTAAAATAGTGTATATTATTATTTAATATTTATTTATTAATCAGTATGTATATAATCAACTGGAATCATAAATCATTAATCTATATCAATGATACACAATCAACTTACTATATATTTTAAAGTAAAACTCGGATCTATTTTGATTGGATATTATGAATCACATGGGGTCGGTATTAGGGTAATTTAGGGGTCGGTAATAGGAAAAGTATATGGGTTGCTATAATTAAGATATATTGGTTAATAGTTATTCAAATTAAATTATTTTTATAATAGGTATAAACATTGTATTGATCTACAATATTCTGCGCAGTATTGAGTTTTCTTTTAATAAATAAAGTATTTACAATGATTTTAAAAAAGTTATTATTCAAATATTTAAAAAGTAAAAACAGAATATTACATTTTATCAAATAACAATTGTAGGATTGAATATTTTTTAAAACAAAATACTTATTCATATTTATCATTAAATCACTAACAGTTCAGGTGTATATAATTTGTTGATATCTCTTATAGTTACTGAGATACGAGAGGGGGGTCGGTATTAGGAGGGGGTCGGTAATCGGTGACTTTGCCCTATTTAATTTGTTATTATTATATTATATTATATAAAATAAAAATCGAAATATATATAGAATATAATTAATAGTATAAATAATAACATGCTTCATAATATTACCCACAGGACGAGAAGAAAGAATTGTTCACCGTTCAGTTAAGACTAATATTGGTAGTATTATTATGTACAATAAGTATACCTAACTAATGCTTTACAATACTATTAGTCTAACGTATACTATAAAAGAATTCAGATATACGTTAATGCAATACACGAATTATTATAATAATTTATTTATTTATTTATATATACATATCGTATCATATCGTATCATATTATTCATTTAAATTCGGAGATAATGTTCACTAAATAATTCGACATGTCTTCGATAATGTTCGCTTATTAAATAGTTCACACGTACTAGATATGTGTCAGCGTTACTATACCATGATGTTAACAATACTGTCCACTACGGTACAGATATGGGTAGACTATTCCCTGGAATGGAAGCCGGAAGACAACCAGGATGTCAGACACGTTTCCGTGTTAGCTGAACAGGTCTGGACCCCTGAACTTATTGTTTCCAACGGGTAAGATGTATTCAATATGTGTATACGTATTCAGTACTGTAGATTATACTATGATATATCTAATCATTAGAGTATAAAGTCTATAATACTATCAGTGATATAGGTATATATATATATTACTGATATATTATATTTACAGTATATATATATATATATATATATATATATATATATATATTTTATAATCAATTCCTCTTCCTGGTTTTATTTTACTAACAGACATGTATATTTATATTTAATAATCAGAAAAAATCACCAATAAGATAAGTCTATTGTATACTACTGTATTACTATATTACTTATTAATATATATTACATACGAATCGTATGATACGATACGTCTATTACTTAGAAAATTAACAATAATATTAACACATAAAAACACATTTATAAAAATATTACATAAAAATGTTCTGAAATCACTGGTGCATGACATATTAAAATAATTATATATACATTTTTTATATTATTTGATTTATCATTAAATTCATATATTGATTTATTCACATATTAATTTGTTGGTAATAAAATTTTTTCTCTAAAACTGTATATTTCATTATTTAGTAGTAATTACAATATTGGTGTACCAACTATAGTTGGTAATTAATTACATAATATAAAAAAAATTCCTTCTAAATTATGTAATTTTGTTTATTTAATAGTATAATATTTGGCATTTGATTATAAATTTGTTATATTGTAATTTATTACATAATATATATTTAATTCAATTCTCGTATTTATTGTATTGTATACATAGTCATATATATTTATGTGATATATATATATTATATTTGGATAATGTCACCAATATCCTAATGACAAATTATTAAAATGTATTACTGAATTAACCAGTAAATTATATAAATTATCAGATATAGTTACTTATCAAACACAATTAATACAAGAACTAAAAACCGATAATACTAACTTAAATAATTGAATACATTCTGAATTTAATCTTAATAAAGAAATAATTCAGAAATTACCCATTAAATTACCCAATAAATAAATAAATAATACATTGATAAAATTAGACAGAGATATAGAGGATAATAACAACAACATTATAATATTTACTAATGTAAATAAAGAGGATAAAACAGAGTATACTAATAAAGATAATGTTATCAATTTTATAAATTCAAAGCTAAATACAGAACTAGTTGAAGAATCTATTATAGATATACAAGTATATAATAATAAGGATAATTCATCAGAAGAATTAAAATCTAATAAATATTTAATTAAATCAGATAATCAAAAGTCTGTGATAAATATACTTAAGAATAAATTGAAGTTAAAATATACTGATTATTATATAAATAAAAAACATTCTACTAATATAAATAACTTATTTTATAATACCAGACAATTATTAAAATCTAATCAAATTACTAATACATGGGTATATAATAATAATGTATATATTAGTACAGATAAAACAAATAAAATAATAATTACAGATATTACACAATTAAGTTATTATAATAAATAGAATTTAAATCTATAGGTTCATATTTTATTGCATAATTATTTTAATTATATTTTTTTGTATATATTTTAATCCATATATTTTTTACATTTATTAATCCATTTATTTTATATTTATATACATTTTTATATTTGTACATTCTTTTACTGAACATATAGTGATGACTTATAAGTTATTATCCATTGATTCTTATAATTAAAATGTTGGGGATAAAAGTGGGGATATATCAATATTTCTTTTAAATATATGTAGTTTTAATAAAAATATTAATCTTCTTACTGAATATCTTAGTTGTATAAAAAATAAATTCAATATAATAATTTTAACTGAAACTTGGCTAACGAGTCATGATAACCCTTCAATTTATTTTCCTACATATAATTTATTTCAGTTAAATCGTTTATGTAAGAAAAAGAAGCGAGGTGGTGGAGTATTAGCATTAGTTGATAAACATTTGGAGGCTTCTATTGTCGAAGATTTAACTTATCAAATACCTGATGATATTGATATGTTGAATTTTAAACTTAAATTTTATAATGTTTCTTATAATTATATACATATCTGTTGAATATATAGACGACCAAATTATAATAAACAAATATTTTATGATTTTATTTATAAACATCTTTCTAATTTTAATTTTTCTAATTTAATTTGTTGTGGTGATTTTAATATAAATTTACTAGATAAGTTAGATTCTCATGCATTTTTTAATATTTTAAATCAATAAGGATTAATTAGTACACTTATTGATACACCAACGCGAATTACTAACACAATATCCACTCAAATTGATAATTTTTTTATCAATTATTTATTTGTTCCGGAATCTGTATCTGGTACTCTTTCAGCAGATATATCTGATCATTTACCTTTATTTTTAAATTTTTCTTCTAATTATTCATCAAATCCGTCCATAAAAACTAATTATTTATTAAAAAGAAATGTGTCCGCACAAAATATTATTAATTTTACTAATGATCTAGCTGCATATGATTGGTCTACAATGAAAAACAACAGTGATGTTAATAAAGCATTTAATATATTTCTAGACACTTTCAATAATCTATATGATACAAATTGTCCATTTATTTCACATTCGAATAATAAAAAAAATAAATAAATAATAATAATAACAGCATTCTATGGATTAATAATAAAATCAAAAATGCTATTAAAAAAAAAATTATATCGAGATTCTCTAACTTTGAAAAATACAGTTAGCATTGATAGATATAAGAGATATAGTAATAAGGTAAATGCCATAATACACGGACAAAAGAATACAGCTTACAAGCAGTTTTTTTGTAACAATAATTGTTCAGATATGTGGGTTAAAATTAAGAAATTAACTGATCATAACAAATATAATACCATTCCTGATGATATATTTTATGGTAATAATAAATTTAGTAAGTGTGAAAGAATAAATGCATTCAATAAGTTTTTTAGTTCAATAGCTACTGATCTACAAGATAAGTATTTGCCAATAGTTAATAATGAAAATAGATCAACCCACGAGAGATATTTAAAAAATCCTCAAAAAAATACATTTTATTTTTCACCTATATCTACTAATGATATTTTGATTGCTATTGGGGATTGTAAATCTAAATCATCATTAGATTTTAGTAACATTGACATGAATATTATCAAAATTGTTTTTTATTTTATTTTAGATCCACTTACTTAAATTTTTAACTTAATAATTGTTGACTCTACTATTCCAGATAACATGAAAATATCAGTAATAACCCCCCTTTTTAAGAAAGGAAAACCAGATGATATAAATAACTATAGACCGACTGCCTTATTATCTCAATTTTCAAAGATTTTAGAGAAAATAATTTCTAATAGATTTCTACATTTTATTGACAAACAATATGGTTTTATTAGAAATTCTTCAACTTCGCACGCACTCTATGATCACTATAATTTTATTGAATCAAACTTAGGAAGAAATAATAAATTAGCCTCATTATTTTTAGGTCTAAAAAAAGCATTCGATCTTAGATCATAATATTCTATTAAACAAATTAAAATATTATGATTTTAGGGGCAGTACTAATCGTTTAATGGAAAGATATCTACAAGATGGAATATTATCAACTAGAATAGATAACGAACTTTCTGGAAGAAGTATCATCAATGTTGGGGTATCTCAGGGATCCATTTTGGGCCCCTTAATATTTATTTTATATATAAATGATATTCATATGGCCTTACATAATTTAAATATACATTTTAATCTTATACTTTTTGCTGACGATACATCGGTTAGTATTAGCAAAGCCCAAGATACACGGTCAATCAATATATGTCAAATTTTTTTTTCACGGTTCAATGATTTATTTAAGACACGCCCATCGTCAATTGGTCAGAAATATAATATTTGTATTAGTTTACATGTAAATTATTTTAATTTTTCATATAATATCAATTTTAACATATAATTACTGAACCTCGAGACAAAGTTAATAAATGTAAGGTTGAATATTTTTAATATTTAATAGATACAATAATTACTTTTAGATTTGTATAATGTTAAATACGTAAAATAGTGTATTATATCCTAAATATTTTAATATTATTTGAAAAATATTTTCAAATTAAACATTCAAATACAACACGATTTATATAAATTGTTAGTATATTTTTATGAATATATATATAATAATATATATATAATTATATATTTATATAATTATATGCATAAGTATAACAAATTATATGATTTATGAAATATTAGATAAGGGCATTTTTTATTATGATCAACTAATAGCAAAGCGGGTTTTGATAATATCTACAATAATGCGATATTTTATATTGATGTAATTATAATAAAATTAGTATAATTGGAAAGCTTATTAAATTCTATTATAATGTTCATATTTTAGTTTTTATTAATTTTTATTAAAACAAAAGTTATGAGCAAAAATGTGGTAAAAATTTGCTAATCGCTACAATAATTTCATTTTTTATATTGATGTAATTATAATAAAATTAGTATAATTGGAAAGCTTATTAAATTATATTATAATGTTCATATTTTAGTTTTTATTAATTTTCATTAAAACAAAAGATATGAGCAAAAATGTGATAAAATTATATATATATACAATATATATATATATATACAAATCAATGAATAGGTAAACAATAAACCTAATGTATTTTATAAAAATGTAATATGTAATGTAGGTAAATTATATATATATATATATATATATATATATTATAATATATGTAATATACATTTAAATATATATATATTTATATATAACATTTAGTTTATTTTTAATTAAATTATATCATTAAACTTAATTATTATTATATATATATATATATATATATATAAATAAATAAATATATTATATAAAACATTTATGTAATATACATTAATATATATATATATATATATATATATATATATATATATATATATATATATATATATATATATATATATATATATATATATATATATGATATTAATTTAATAGCACAACATTATATAAAAAAAGGTATATTTTAATATTATATATATATATATATATATATATATATATATATATATATTAATATATAATAATGTTTATAGCAACAAAGAAGTTACTGTGGTATGAACATGTATATCGCAACACTAATTTGATGTCGAAATTAATATTTCAAGCTACTGTAAATGGCACAAGAAGAAGGGGAAAATATTGTGAGGAAATCATCAGAGCTCCTACGAAGTAAATCTAAAAAAATAGTAACGTTCTCTGCTAATAGTAAATCTATACATCTATCAAAAGTTGTTGTATGTAGAATTATAGTAATCCTAATACTAATGTTATACTAATATAAAAGCCAATATGAGTTTTTAATATCAAATCTTTACCAATATAAAAGTTCTTTCCATATTTAATAATTGCTTATATCAAATTAAAATGGCTTTTCAAATATCAAATTCCTATAGAAATATTCTAATATCTAGGCTTTATAATATCAATATACTTTGCACCTTTAGTACTTTTTGATATATAAATATTGAGATGGAGGGGATGGTGGGGGAGAGGATAGAGAGTGAGTGAGTGAGTGTGATAGTTAGAGAATGAGAGTGAGTGAGTGTAAGAGTGAGTAAGAGTAAATGAGTGTAAGAGTAAGTGAGTGAGTGAGTGTGAGAGTAAGAGTGAGGGAGAGGTAGGTAGAGTGAGTGAGTGTGATAGTTAGAGAGTGAGAAAGAGTAAATGAGGGAGAGTATGAGTGAGTGAGAGTAAGTGAGGGAGAGAGTGATTGTAAGAGTGAGGGAGAGGTAGAGAGAGAGAGAGAGTGGGAGAGGGAGTGAGATAATGAGAGTGAGTTTGAGTGAGAGAGGGAGAGATATATTAAGAGTGAGAGAGAGTGAAAGTGATAGTGAGTGAGAGGGAGATTGAGAGATAGAAGGAGTGAGAGAATGAGAGGGAGAGAGTGTGAGTGAGAGAGTGCATATGTGTGAGAGAGTGACAGAGATAGTGTGATAGTGAGAATGAGAAAGTAAGAGAGAGTGTGTGAATATTTACCTATACATGTAATTAGAAAATTTTAATATTTCAATAAATATAATAATATAAATAGGTTAACTACTTATTTTGTTTATTTATTAATATATATACAAAAGTTATATATATATAACTTTTATGTATACATATATATATATATATATATATATATATATATAAATAATTATTTATCTAGAATGATTGAACATTATTTAACAATGTAATAATGATTTATATACTAAATCATATTATCCTATAATTATTAATATTATAATAATATGTATTTATAATAATTATATTCAAGAGACTTAGAATTTGAATTTAATTATTAATATTGACTTTGAATTAATAATATAATTATAACATAAAATATGACTTGATATTAGTATTAACACATTATATTCATTTGATAATTATAGTACTATGCATGCTAATAAACTTAAGATACGATATTATTGATAATACCAAAGGGCTTGAGTATTATATTTTATATTTAAATTAAATATCAATAATATTATGAAAAATATAATTTATTATAACAAGATATATGCTTATTAAATATTTACTAAATTAATAATGCACATATTTCTAAATAATATTAATATTATTATTATTAATAAATGATTATATTCATTTGATATTTATATTATATTGATATTTATACGTAAGTATATCGTTATACTACGTAATAAACACTCGCAATACATAATAATATTATTGCTTACATTTATTTTGTTATGAATTTTTATAATTAATATGAAAAATAGAATGTATCATAACAAAAAATATGCTTATTAAATGTTTACTAAATTAATAGTACACATACTTCTAAATAATATTAATAAATGCATGCATATATTTGATATTCCTATTGTAATAAATATATAAAATAATCAAATGATTTTAAAATTAATTTGATCTTGTTTCTATTTACCAAAGATATTAACATATTATTATTATCTGTGATATAATTAAATACCCATGTTCCCCTAACAATGTGCTGGATGACATACTACTATTTACATAGGCTTAATAGGCGACCGTGTATCTTGGGCTTTGGTATTAGTGAACTAAGTAATAAGACTCTATGCAATTTTAAATTTAGTTATTTTAAATTTACATGAATGGTTCACTAATAATATATTAATATTAATTATTGATAAAACAAAAGTGCTACCTTATAAAGATGCAAATATTATTAATAGTATATCAATTAATTCAACTGAAATATTCTTAGTATCAAGTTATACTTTTCTTGGAGTTATTTTAGATAATAATTAAAATGTTAAAGAACATATAAGAAAAATACAATTGAAATTATCACATGTTATATCTTGAGAAAGCTGAGCTATTTTTAAAGCTGCTTTACAATTCTTTGTTTTTGCCTCATATCATGTATTGTTTAGAAATTTGGGGAAATAATTTTAATAATAATCTTCACTGTATTTCAACTCTACAAAAAAGGCTGTTCGAATTGTAAATAAAAATATCTTTAACATTTTCAATAATATATTTATTTTGACTAATACTAACAATTTATTTTTATGTTCTAATATATTAAAATTTATAGATTTAATAACTTATAAAAATATTGTATTCATGCACAATGTACATTTAAAGAAATGCCCAAGCAGAATATCATTATTATTTCCAATATATAACAATGTATACAAAAATACTTTTCATAATTTCAAATTACCTTACATAAATCATTATCATTTAAAGGCCCTAAATCATGGAATAATTTATGTTTAAATAAATTATTATTCACAAAAATGTATATAAAAAACTTTAAAAAAAATTAAAAAAACATCTTTTATCAAAATATGAAAATCAATTAAACAATTGATTATCTAATTTTATTTTTGTTTACTGGTATTATTTATTAAACCTTCATCTTGCTTGTTTTAGTTTTTATTTTTTGCCATTTATATTGTTTAGCTATTCTATTCCTTTTATAGTTCGGCATTCAGAATTCAACTCGTTTCTGTGATTTTTTTTATATAACTTTACATTTTTTATTTTTACACTTGATTATGATACATATTTTTTATTCTTTACATAATTTATTTTTAACTTGACTTATTTATACATATTTTTTATTCTTTACATAATTTATTTTTAACTTGACTTATTGATACATATTTTTATTCTTTACATCTTATTTATTTATATTTAAATTTTTTTACTCATGAGAATCTAACTTATCTAGAATATGATGATTGGGGAAGTTCTCGCAAAAACAAATACATTTGTTTATTAACTTATCCATTATTTCATGCTTTACAACATGAAATAATAAATCTGATTTATATATTTATTTATTTATATATATATATATATATATATATATATATGCCTACTAATACATTAATAATAGTATACACATAAAGTTGGTTATATAGTTTATATCCACACACTTTATACGTCACGCACTTCATCATATGTGAAAGGGACATTTATATTTCGTGTGTACTACATTTATTAACTTATAGTGGTGTATACAGTAGTATTTACTTAAGTGTGTATAACAGTGATTATAGTAGTACCGAAGATTTTTCTAAGGATGCTTCGCAAAATCTTTGGTAATACTATATATAATAGTACTATAGTAGTATTTTCATTGTTCTATATCGTGTTGTATACGGTTGTACTATAGTATTTAGTCCTACTATAACAATGTCCTACTATAACACTGTTCGTGTATCTTGCTACCGCGATTAACGGCATCACGCGCGCGTGAGTAGCCTAATAAACTCCAATCTTCCCTTTACCCTCCCTATCACCACCAGGGCTAAACATGGCGGCGACCACACGTTACGCGACGACTACCGTATCATCGTTACTTACACTGGTCAGATATTTCTGAATAGGTTCTACACGTTCACTACGTCTTGTCTGGTATGTTACATAAGTGTTGCGCTATAGGTATACCCTATAGCATATATGCTGTCCTACGATTACAGTATAATCATTATGCGATATCACTAGGGGCGCTGCAACGGGGGGGATGGGGGGATATGCCCCCCCCCCCCACTTTGAAATATAGGGGGACCTCCTCACTTGGTGTATTGGTCCCCCCACTTTCACCACAACATTTATTATGATTGGTTGGTCCCCCCTTACATACAAAATCGTTCATGCTCCCCTAAATATCACATATATATAAATTGCATTCAAAAAATGTCCTATTAAACTAATCGTACAAGTGAAGGGTAGGTTTTTACTGCGTACCTAATAAATACTATCTATATTAGTTCTAAATTAAATGTAGATCATATCCGTTATATAAGTATATAGGGGAAAGTCTCCGATTACCGACCCCTAAATGATTATTTGTAATAACTTATTCAATACTAAATATATTTATTTGAAATTTTGTAATTAGGGTAATATTATGGCAATGAATGTGGCTATTTTAAATTGTTGATATAATTATATTTACAAGAATAAACAGGGGGATCGGTAATCGGATACATGTGTCTATTACGACCACCTTCTCCTATTACCGACCCCCTAAAATAATAGTGGTATAAATAATTGTAGTATTATAATATCCAATAAAAATAGTAGATATACTTTATAAATCTAAATATAATTAATTATAACATGCAAGCAATTTATTTTTTATTGAATTTTTGTTTTAATAGTAATATTAAATTTAAATTAAAACTTTATAGTAATTATATTAAAATAGTGTATATTATTATTTAATATTTATTTATTAATCAGTATGTTTATAATCAACTGGACTCATGAATCCCAAATCTATATCAATGATACATAAACAACTTACGATATATTTAAAATTAAAATACGGATATATTTTTATTGTATATTATAAATCACATGGGGTCGGTATTAGGGTAATGTAGGGGTCGGTAGGAAAATCATATAGGTTGCCATAATTAAGCTATATTGGTTAATAGTTATTCAAATTAAATTATTTTTTAATAGTTATAAACATTTTATTGATCTACAATATTATGCACAAAATTAAGTTTTCTTTTAATTAATAAAGTAATTACAATGATTTAAAAAAAGTTATTATTCAAATATTTAAAAGGTAAATACAGAATATTACATTTTATCAAATAACAATTGTAGGATTACATATTTTTAAAAACAAAATACTTATATTCATATTTATTATTAAATTAATAACAGTTCATGTATATATAATTGTTTGATAACTCTTATAGTTACTGAGATACGAGAGGGGGTAGGTATTAGGAGGTGGTCGGTAATCGGAGACTTTCCCCTATATATATATATATATATATATATATATATAATTATGATATATATAATGTAATGATATATATCTGATATAATTACAAATTTATTTATGAGTGGATACGTTCGTTTTTATTAAGTACCTATCAATAATTATTTTACTTTAAAATATTAAAATATAATTAATTATCCTCCATGATGTATATTGCGTCATTCAAAAGTAAATATAAGTGACATATAAGTGACATATAAGTGACATATATACATTATAAACATACGCCAGTACAAAATATAATACACATTAGTATGTTATATTTATTACAAACATAACTTTAGAAGATTATATTTAAAATGTGTGTTTACACAATTTATAATATTATAATATATAACATATGTTTGACAGATCCTTCCATTTGAGCCGTTTGATAAATTGTATAACATGTTGATAGTTTATATATAATAATTTGATAAATATATAGGTAATTTTTAAAATATAAATATATGGCTTTGATACACTTATCGTATTTTATTTTATATCCAAATATAGTTTAATGTATACATTTATATATATATATATATACATTTATATATACATGTATATATATATATATATATATATATATATATATATATATATATAATGTAGGTGACCCACAACACGTATGATTACATATATATTACATTTTATCTAGGTAAAGCTGAACTACCTATAGGTGGAATATTTATAGTAAACCCGTTTTTTACCTATATTTTACATGTGAATGTTCATTTCCCTATAAATAATGAAATTCTTAAATCTAAATCAATGAAATATATTAAAATGCAAACATATTGTAATGTACCTATACACGTAAATTGTATGCCGTACAATGTACGGCGTACATTGTATGACGTACATTGTACATCGTACACACATATAACATTAATGACATACCTATATATGTGTAATTAACGACCTATACGTATACGTATACGCTAAAGCGACCCAGTGATATGCTCGCATGATACACGCTATGATACACACAATGACCTTGCCGATGTCAAGGTCGACCTAGAGATGTACCCGTTCGACCGTCAGACGTGCTTCGTTAACTTCAGTAGCCTCGCTTATCCGGACCAGATCGTATTCGATACCAAGAACACCGACGTTAGATACATGTGTACTGTGTAGTACAGTGTGTACTTAGGTGTAATGCTGTGATGTGTACGATGTATACACAGTTACAAAATCCGATTCCTATTTGAGTTTCCCGAGTGTCTTAAGTCCCGAGAATCGGTTTTAAATCGATTCCTAAAATTCAAGTTTAAGAATCGGTTTATTTGAAACCGATTCCTAAACTATTACTATATGAATCGGTTTAATTTAAGTTGTTGAAGTAAGTTGAACGTAAGTTTAGATGTAAAATATAATATTAAAATAAATATTAGTATCGTAGAAAAGTATTAACTCATATTATATGAGTCATATATTATAATGTATTATATAATTTCATTTAAGTTAGATTTAAAACTTAAATTCAATAATAATAACATTATAATATTGAATACAATATTTAATCAAAATTCAATTTCTATATATATATATATTCTATATTGAGCAATTAGTTTTAACATGATTTCCAATTGTAGTATAAATATAAATATGATTAAAATGTTAGTTCAATGTGTCACTTGAATGAAATTATGATAATTTAGAAAAATACATAGGATTACTTAAATAATTTTAGTTTTTAAAATAATATTTTACTTATTAAAATCAGTATATTAACTTAAATATAAAATTAAAATGATAATAAATAATTAATTTGCATAGATAAAAATAATTAAAATGTATAATATTTATTTCTATATTAAAAAAAATCATATACCTATACCTTAAGTAATACTAACATTAATAACTTAAACCGATTCTCAATAATTAGTTTATGAATCGTTTTAAAAACCGATTCTCAATAATTAGTTTGGAATCGATAATATCGATTCCTGCACGATAATTGTAGGAATCGTTTTTATAAACCGTTTTCTGAACAAACTTTACAGGTATCTGTTTTCCAATTTGAATCCGATTCCTATAATAAAATCGTCGTAGAAATAGTATTTGTTAAATGTGTATTAGGGGAAAGTAACCTAATACGGAGACTTTAACAATAAATGGTCTTAAAATTGTATGACTCAATATTGTTATTAAAAAATTACAATATATTAATATTATATGATTATAGATATTATTGTGATTTTAAAATTTTATTTAATCTTTTTATTCAAGAGATAACGTGGGTGTCCGTATTCGGTACCCATGTCTTAATACGGACACCCTATATACCACTAGATAAACTATATATATATATATATATATATATATATTATTGATGAACCAATAAGAAGAATTACATTATTTATAATTAATTTGTTGAATAATTTAATGTAATTTAATTAGTAATTAATTTATTAATTTTTATTATTTTATTAATAAATAATACAAGTTAAGTATCTAAATAATAATATTTGTAGATTTAGCTTTATTGTTGATATTAATATTATATCGCATGCGATTTTTATGAAAATCAGAATAGTTCACAAGCTGCATGCTATAGGGTGTCCGTATTAAGACATCTAGAGTGTCCGTATTATGGATTTATATGACCTCTATATATATTCTTATAACTTAATGAATATTTGATAACAAATATAGAAATTATATTCTATATATATCTATATATATGCTTATAACTTAATGAATATTTGATAACAAATATAGAAATTATATATATATACTTTTATAATGATTTATTTTTTAATAATATAGTGTTATATTTTTATATCGATACATTTGTATATTCTTGAGAATGTTTTAAGTTGACATTTTTTTTCATAAATTTAAAAACGTAATAAAAAAATCAGTTTAATAGATATATCAGCAATATTTTGAATAATTACAAAATAAAAAATACTTATTCAGACTATTTATGTAATTATGAATAGTTTATTCAATAAACATTTTTTTTATGATTTATGTTTTCTAAGATAACGAGAGTGTCCGTATTCGGTTACTTTACCCTACATAATAGTGTTTCTCACACATTACCGTGTAGGACACCCTCGCTATTCTAGCAGTGTGAATACGTGTAGGTAATATTGTAACGTGTACATCGCGATGGCAATGCATTATTATCGCATGATATACAAGCATTATATTAATGGTGATTTTAATTTTAGGTTTATTTAGGAGGATTAAAAAGTGGCCAATGGGAAATAACCAACGCAGTCCTAAAGAACGATCAAAAAGACAGATTTGCCAATATGTATATCAGGGTTGCACACAAATGTATCGGTCGTGTAGTTTATATGTGTTTATATGTTTAGATTGTATCCTATATTGGTTATTATGTATACATAGTCTAAGTATATATGTGTGTATGTTTGTATATGTGAGTGGTTTTATAGTTATAGATTATTATTTTAACTTAAATTAATTAATTTCTATATTTAATTATATAATAATAATGTGAAATGTTTACTTTTTGTAATCTCGTTAATCTGTGAACGAACAGACGAGATTGTGTTTTTCATTCATCTAGGATTTCAGCGGAATCTTATTATATTTATATATATATATAAGAGTATACTTATAATAATATATCTATAATTATATTAATAGTTTGATTTAAAAAGACTTCCAAATTTTCACATTCTGATTATTCTGCTGCCCAGTTGTATGATTTCCTTGATTTCGTTATTTATATTTGTACTTCCGGTGGAGGCTGGTGAGAGGATATCGTTAGGTTTGTGTGTCTGTATATATATATATATATATATATATATATATATATATATATATTTATATATTTGTTATGTATAATGTGACATAATATATCTGAGAAATAATAGTTTATCTAATACGTAACATTAATATGCGATTTAGATAACAAAATAATTACTATTTAATATATATATAATAAATTAAAATAAAGAAAATTTAATTATTATAATAAATACTCGATTTAATGTATTCTGATTGATATTATTATTATTATTATTTTTATTATCAGAGTTTTTACACCATCGTGATTATAGTAGTAGAGCTTATCGATATATTTACCCTTGTGTATTAGGAATATTCTATATTATATGTATACGTAATTACTTATGGTGTACTATATATATATATATATATATATATATATATATATATATATATATATATATATAATAGAACATATACACAATTAGAAATATTAAGGATTGCACACAAGTAAGGTTTACTAGGTATTGTCCCACTAAATGTTATCAAATTAGTTATGATTTGTAGTTATTCAGGGTCAACATATATAACATTGAAAGACAATATTATTTTCTCGGTTTTTATTTTTGAATTCATATTAACATAGGATCAATAGATATTAATAGTATCATAAATAATAATATATACCTACGACGTAGGTGTGAAGTGTATATATATATATATATATATATGATTTATGGAAATTATACATTCACTTTAAAAGAATAAATGTTATCAAGAAATATTTTAGAATATACTTATATAAGTTATATATTTGATATATAATAATCAAATTATTTAAATAATAACTGTTAATATATTAACCCTCTGACATTGAACAGGAATAAGCATTGTGTTATCATATTCAGTGATCACTTTATTAATAAGCGGGACTATGCCAGCCAATGGAGTTAAACTTCCATATCTATGTAAGTATGACTATGAAATATCATAAACATTAGAATTCTAATTAACACCATAATTCTAATAATAAGTATTAAAACTTCAATAACTTTATTATATATCTTATTATACAAATTTCAAATAACATTAATAATATGTAGTTTTAATATTTGTATATTATATATATATATATATATATATATATATATAATTATATATTATATCTATCATAATAGATAAATAAAAGTGATAAAACCATCATTTTTATAAATATATTCAACAACAATATGCATATGAATGTAAAACTACCTTATTACATATCGCCTCAAACCTCCTTTACTGTTATGCTAACTACAACTAACTACAACTAACTATAGTTCCTATATGAAGATATATGTTATCACAATAGTTAGGCAAAGGGTATATGTATATTTAGGTATATTATAGTTTGTAGTAGGGATGTAAATGATGCCGAGCTTTTGATGCCGAGCCGAGACTCTAGCCAAACGAGCCCGAGCCGAACCGAGACTCTAGCCAAACGAGCCCGAGCCGAGTTGAGACTTTTACAAAACATTACCGAGTCGAAATGATGCTTTTTTGAAATTACATTTTAATACTAATTTTTATATATTTCACATTTACATCAATTTAAAAAAATAATCTGCACCAACTTCGCGATTCAGTGAATAATAATGTAAATTTTATCTAATGGTGTAAATAATACCAAGATTTTTGATGCCGAGTCGAGACTTTCATTTTCGGAAAAAAAACGAGCCCGAGCCGAGCCGAGACTCTAGCCAAGCGAGCCCGAGCCGAGTTGAGACTTTAGGTAACTGAGACTGAGACTGCATCATGCTTTAGATTTTAGCATCATTTACATCACTAGTTTGTAGACATGTCCATTGTACAATGTACATTGTACACAATCATACCTGTCATTATTTTCGAATCGGTAATTTATAAAAATGAACAATTATGTAGGAGTACATCTTATATATATGTTGTATATAATATATTGTATATATATATAATAATGTACATACTGTACACATATGCAATACAGTCAACTCTCGAAATCTCAGACTATATAGAGTATATATATATATATATATATATATATATATATATTGACTATATAGAGTATATATATATATATATTAGAAAACAATTTAACTTAAACTTTTATAAATGCTAGTGTGCTTTTGTACATATATAAATACATATAATTATAATTCTATAATTCAGAAACTCGATATAACAGATCCCTTGGACACCTAGTATTCTGAGATATCGAAAATTCACTATAAACTTATTTATTATGACAATGGAAATTGAAGTATATTTCTCGTATGATTCTTTCTGAGTATAAATATTAAACCAGATATTGGCACCATCACCACCCCCATTCAAGCCCCTCACCACCCCCCCCCCCATTCAAGCCCCTCGCCGCCCTATCATATATGTGTGTTATCACCGCAGTGAAGTTCGTTTCCGGATGTATAGTCACAACGGCTGTCAGTTTGATATTCTCCATTCTCTCCTTGAATCTATACTACAGGGGTCAAAATGGGTCAACTAACCCTACAATGAATAAATGTATGAAATTTGTGATATTTGGTTGGTTTATAGGATAAATATATATATATATATATATATATATATACTGTATATAATATACATTAATATTATCGATTCTAGTATCACTGTATTATTAATATATTAAGTATATTATTATATAAATATTTATTTAGAATACATATTAATTGTATATACCTGCAGGCGTATGTAGTACATATGTACATGTTATGTACCTAAAATAGATATTTACGATTGACAAATTGTACCCATAGATTACAACACGCTTTACTTTATATTATTATCAATACAATATTATTATAATACATCGCTAATTATTTGCATGTACATATATTTAGTTAGGGTACATGTATATGCATATCGATACTATAAAGGATAATATTTAAATACTAGTATACGAGTCTATAGGTAGTACCTAGTAGGTACCTACTTTGATACATTATATATATATATATATATATATATATATATATTTATATATTTCTAACTTTAATATTAGCTATAATGAATATTCAGATATAAAATGGATATTTCCAAAATACAATAGATATTACCTACTTATATTTTAAAATATGTATACCTATAGGTTATCGGTAGGTTATCGGTATTTGTAACCTATATAGGTATTTGTAACCTATATATATATATATATATATATATATATATATATGTAAGCCTTCGCAAGCCGTATTACACATATCAATAAGGTAATCAATGGTTACTAACCATCCATTAGATTGAAGTGTTATTCATAACAATTAAATCAATGTACAATTATAATAACATTCACACAACTTGAATACATTAATTTAAATGATTACATTTGACTTATAATTATGTTAATTGGTGACATTTAATATATCTAATTTGTTGTTGTGTAATACTATTTTATAAAATGTATATTAATATATATTTGTAAACGATACCATTTATAACTAATTATCATAATAATTTAAATGATAGTTTTAAATTTTAGATAGACAGAATGTGATTGATTTGTTACACATGTATTATATGAATGATTATAATCGATAATAATCGATGTGTTAATATTTATTTATTTATATAATTTATATTTGTATTATATATATATAGGTAGAGGTATAGGTATAGATATACCTACCTACCTATATTATTATTCTATATTTAAATTTACTTCTACTGAGATGCATGTCAAATCGCATGACAAGCATTAATGCTTGTGAATTCAATCTAACCATTTATCTATCTAAATTAAATCTTATATTAATAAATATGTAAATACAATTATATTTATTATAATTATATGCAGAAGCATACTGTTTCATAATATATAATACAATATCATGGTACTGTTATGCAATATATTTCGAATGTTATGAAGACGTATTAGGAAGACTTGTGTTCGTGTCAAGTTGTGCTAGAGGATGTTCTACCGTATGTGCTAAAGATCAGGAAAGTAGTGACCAACTGACAATCACAAAGTTAGTTAAACTTGATATCATTTGTGTGTAGATATGCTATATATATATATAAAATTGTTAAATATAATTATTATATGATGTTAGTAATAATAAAATTGTGCATATTTTACAATTAAATTAGTCCTCTATAAGTTTAATTTTCAATATATATATAGGGGTATGAGTATAGGATAACTTTAGTATTACCTACACACTTATTACTAAACCTTTCAATATGTTTATTAGATTGTTTATATAAACTAAATAAACTATATTTGATAATATTAATAAAATAATAATGTCAAATTAGTATACTGGTATATATATAAGTAGTCTACTACTTAGATATATATATATATATATATATATATATTCAAATGATATACTAATAATTAATAATAATGACGATAATGATGATGGTGGTGTTGATAATACTTATACTGCCTATGAATCTTATAATGCTGATGATGATGATGATGATGATGATGATGATGATGATGAAGATGACGATAATAATGATTATGATGATGATGCTAATGATGTCTATGATGATGATTATATAAATATGTATAATAATAATAATATTAATATGAGTATTAATATTACAACTGAATAATGTATAGGTGAACTGCCTGGGTGGCTCAGTTGGCTAAGCGTCAGACACATAAGCAGTAGGACACGGGTTCGAGCCTCGTCCGGACCATTAATTAATTTTATAAAATGGGTCTTAAAATATTATTTAGAAGTGATCTTATATAATTGTGTATAATAAATGATCGGCTCTCGTTAAAACCATGGGTGCTCTATATAACATGAGAGCGGCTTCGAAGGGACATTAGAGCCATATATGATTACAAGTTAAAAGTTCATCTAAGTTCCTGTATGGGCTGAAAGGATTCCACTAAATAAAAATAACAATAACAATAATAATATATAACTATATAGGTATATATATAATATATACCTACTGCTATATCTAGATGTTCGGTATGTAAAGTTACACCAGCGAGAGAAGTGGATACCTCAGTGTTAGATACACCGCTAACTAAACAAGTAACCGACGTAACCTGGAAGAGAGCTTCGTTCATCATGGACAGGGTATTCTTCATCGTCACTTCGCTGCTGATATGTTCTTTGTATACGTGGCTAACAGTTATGTTAACCCATCGTAAGTAACGTCGTATACGATATGGGGTACACCCTTTAAGGGTAGACCCTGAGCGCACGTATCTTTATGTACGATTGTGAATGTATTCAATGCTGTTACGGTGATTTTCTATTTCTATTTTCTATTCTACTTCATATATTGGTATCATATACCTAGGGTCGCTGCAACAAGGGGAGACGGGGGGGGTATGTCCCTAAAATCTAGAGAGACCTCCTATATATTGGTCCACCCCCCCTCACTTTTACCACCAAATGTATGTTGATTGGTTGGCACCCCTACATACAAAATCGTTCCAGCGCCTCTACCTATACCCCGTTTTACTAATTCTTATTAATGTAATATATCGAGTCTGTATACTTGAACATATATGTATGTGGAGTTCACATTGTGGACTATTGCTATCAACTTTATATCTCTTTTCCAAGAAAATTGTAAAGGTATCCGGTGTAATAATTAGCATAACCATATATGGTGTTGTGTACTATTTATATAAAATAAACTGTTCAATTATAAATATATCACTTTGTATAGATTCTATAGCGAAGTTTATTAATACTATGAATTAGTAATACTAACAATACATTATAAACATTACATAATATGAAAATGTTATTATGTATATAAAATCATAGATATGCTAACCTAGTATATACATTGTTATATATATATATATATATATATATATATATTTAATTAAATGAAGAATACAATATATAAAATGATATATATGTATTAAAAATATAGTTTTTATAATATATAAAATATATATCGTTAGTTCATTAATATATTACTACTGTATCATGTATCATGTATCATATACCTACATTGTCCTATCAGAAGAAAGAATATTTTCAATATGTAAGTCATATCTATTAACAAATGTCCATTATATTAAAACTAAACTTTCCACACGTAATATAGGTATATACCTATATACATGTATATATATATGTCATGCATGGAATCATTTACGTATTTATTTATATTATAATACAATTATTTTTATTTAAATGATTTTTTTTACAACTCAATTAATTAATTAATAATTATATTATGGGTACAATATAATATACTAAAGTTTTCGATATATGGTAAATGATTAGGATGGAAAATGCATTAGAGGAATTGTAATACTGCATTGTGTTATAAGCATTCTATAAATTATCTATATATAGTATATGATATATAGTATGTTATGCACCTGGGTTACAATAATAAATAAGGTACATTTAATACATTACATATTAAAATCATCAAGTAGAATAGATAAATAATATACTGGAAAGTAGTTAGATATATTTAAAAATTGGACTGAGGCTTCACTTGAGAAATCGGGTAAGATCGGATGGCTAAGAGTGTGTTATCGAGGTGTCGAAATGCCATGCATAGGATTGGTAGCGTCCTGTAAGTAGCCATACGAGTTTGACTTCTATATTCGGTCTTTGTGAGTGGATTATGAACGTTAGCCGGGCATGCTACCGGAATTGTTCCAGGTCGGCTGATAAGTGTATAGACGTTCAGCCAAAGGAGGACGCATGGGAGAATGAGTTCGTGACTGCCATCGTGTTCTGAAATGTTTACATGATAATTTAATTATCTAATTGACTTATATATTTAAAATTATTATTTATAAAAGTTGTAATTAACCTTTAACGTATGCCGTTGGGTCGTAATAGAGTTCCTCGCAATCCTCCTCCAACAAATTAGATCGTTCGCCGCTCGCAATGCTTTACTCATTCCGAGACAGGTCAATTCAACGATGTTGATTTGCCATCGAGTCCTCGGTTGACCTACTCCTATTCTGCTATTGACGATTCCTTGCAGAATCACTTCGGTCATGGTGTACGATATCGTGACGTGACCATACCATTTAAGTTGTCTGTCAATCACTATCGCGAGTAGTTCTGAATGTAGACCTATTTCACTTGCGAACCTTTTCTTACCTAAACGTTTATTATTCAATATTTATAGCTAATGTTAAGTATTCTTCTCAAATATCGCATGTCAAGTGCTTTGATGTTATGTTGAAGTTATTTGTTAGGGTCCACGTTTCGCAATCATACAAGCACATTCACTGTATTAGTGACGCATCAGTAGGATCTTGTATAGCTTATAGCTATTGACATAGCTATTCCAAATGATGGTCAGTTTAGTTATCTATGTGATCGATTGTGTGGTATTGGCTAACCTATCTCCGTTGTCGATCCTGTCTCATCTATGCTACTTCCGAGGTATTTGAAGTTTTCGACTATTTGTAGTGGTTTATCATTGATTTGTATTACTGAGTTAAAATGTCCTTCTGAATTAGTCATTATATTTGTCTTTGTCTGGTTGATCTCCATACCATACTTTTTCAATGTCTGATCTAATTTACTGATTAAGCTTAAGCTAGGTAATTACCTGTTCCGAGCCCGCTAATCCGTCTATATCATCTACAAAGCTCAGGTTTGTGAACATTTTTCCGCCAATATTTCCAACATAATATTAAAGTGTCCGAGAGAGCAGAAATCTCTGTTTTACACCTGTTCGAGTTTTAAACCATTCTCCTGTGTTACCATCAATATATACTGCACTCGTTGCTTTACTATATAGATTCTCTATTGATTCGATTAATTTAGCGTTGATGTTGAATTATTTCATGGCAGCCGATAGTTCATTTTGCCATACTCTATCGAAAGCTATTTTTAAAATCACTATATATATATGATATAATAGCTTTTTATTTATGGAATATTTTTCTTAAAATTAATAGTAAGTTGAAAATATGTTCGCTGGTACTTCTACCAACTCTGAATCCCGCTTGTTCTTCGGCAATAAATTCTTCGGTGGTATGTTGCAGTCTACGCAAGATAGTTTTGCTCGAGTGTGAGATAAGTCTTATTATTCTATAATTTTCACATTTTTGATGACTTTCTTTCTCGTGTAAAGTAATAATTAACGATCTATAGTGGACTATAGTCCTAGACTATATATAGTCTACTCCGATGGTCAGGTTTCCATCTCCCATATTGTATTACATATTTATAGTTATGGAATATATTCTAAGCTTACTAGTAAGCTTATACATTATCTTTCACCTTGGTAGGTAAAACTCAGACCAAGTGTCTTCCTGCCCAACCTGATTTAGTTAGTTGTTCATTGTTTTCCAATTGATATCAACCCAACATTTCTAGCATTAGCATTGTTGGCATTGCCAATCCAACTTCCAAACATAAACTCGTCACGACTCAATCTCAATTTAACATCCACTCATAACCACTGTTCATATTTTTATCTTCCCACACATGACATTATACTATCTTTGATTACATCCTTGAAAACCAATTCCCCCTTAATCCTAATCCACTCAATCAATTCGTTCATTATCACCATATTTTATTGGACTTATCGCTGAAAGCATTCATAGATCTCTTATCATCTACTGTTCTACAATCAATGAAATAATAATAGATTATTCAGATTTTTTTTTAATAACTCTTGACCAATCTACTGTATCAAGTTATCGACCAATATCCCAACTATCATCAATATCTAAGACGTCAGAACGAGTTGTGTCTACTCAACTTATTAATTACATTATGCCCATTGCTATTCTTGATAAATATCAAAGTGCGTATACGAAAAAGATATATCTTCCTCATCGTAGTACTGAAATTGCCTTTACTTTTATCATTAAGGATATTCTCATATATCTTAGTAATAAAGCCACATGATATCTCGTACAACTAAACTTATCTAGTGCTTTTGATACTTTCGATTACAATTTTCTTTCTATTGGACTTAATGAAATTAGTATACATGGTAAAATCAACAGTTGGTTTATGTATTTTGTTTCATCTAGAACATCTTCGGTGAAGATTAACTCCTCGTTGTCTCTTCCTTATTTCAACATAGATGGTGTTCTACAAGGCTCTGTCATTGGACCTATATTGTTAATTATTTATATTATTCCTATAAAATAAATTTTTTTTATCAAATATCCAAATATTAACTATTATATTTATGCCGATGATCTTCAGATATATAGCCATTTCCTTGTTCTAGTGATTCTGGTCTGATTCAAATGTCTACATTAAATTGTATTATTTATCTCACTCATTGGATATCTCATAACTCAATGTCCTTAAATATTACTAAAGCTAATACTATCATATTCACAAGACCCAGTTCTCCTTTATCAATCACACATCCTTTTCTACTATGTCTTCCAACTTCTCAATCAATAACTATATTTGGTTTCACTATAACCTCTCACCTAGACTAATCTCCAAATATTAATAATATGATATACTACTAACTATTTTCTACATAATATTAGAAAATATCGTCTTAAGCTTACCCTTGTCATGACTAAATGTTTAATTCACTCGATAGTATTCAGTAGACTTATCTACTGATGTTATTATTGTATACCTTGCCTGTTAACCCGATCCTAATGCTTTTTATTTTTATTATATGCATATAAAGTTATGTTTATATAGTGTATATATATACACACATATATGTACACACTATAGTGTATGCTTATGTATTGTTTATTTATACCCTGTTTAATTCACATTGTACGTCAATATAAGTAATAGAGTTACTTTAAATTATTAGTAGTGATATTATTACGGGTATATACCAGTAATACCAGTATATACTAGTTTATATTCATTACACTTTAGTCTTAACATTTTGTGGGCTTTGCCCCCCCCCCTGGTATACATTTCTGGCTACGGGCCTGGGTACACATGTATTATTATAAGTTATTACTATTAATGATTAATTATAGTTAATAAATTAATTAATCTAATTATCAGACTAATATACTTTTGATATTATAATAGATATATGAATTTTATTTAAAAAAATATATTTTCAAATTACGAAATGTTCACGATATTGGCAGTTTACATGTAAATAACAATGACTGGAGTAATCTACTTTTGACCTTGAGAAATTCGTTAACATTTTTATGAATTCACTTCAGAGAGAAAAAAATGGACAATGTATCACAAACAAAACAGAAACCTCGCAACAATGGACACAGTTTTGCCGAGACACCACGTGAACATAGATACGACACAATTAACATTACAAGAATCCAAAGATCGAGAAAACTATAGTCTTGCATACCCAATTTTGGAAAGTGAAGTTAGAGATTCTATTCAGATACTAAATACTGGTAGATCTCTAGGATATGATAATTTATCCGAGGAATTACTGAAATCAGGAGATGTCTCTCTCATTAAGTTAGTCACATAAATATGTAATACAATATGGGAGATGGGAACCTGACCAACGGAGTGGACTATAGTCCACTATAGATCGTTAATTATTACTTTACACGAGAAAGGAAGTCATCAAAAATGTGAAAATTATAGAATAATAAGACTTATCTCACACTCAAGCAAAACTATCTTTCGTAGACTGCAACATACCACCGAAGAATGTATTGCCGAAGAACAAGTGGGATTCAGAGTTGGTAGAAGTACCAGCGAACATATTTTCAACTTACTATTAATTTTAAGAAAAATATTCCATACATAAAAAGCTATTATATCATATATATATATAGTGATTTTAAAAATAGCTTTCGATAGAGTATGGCAAAATGAACTATAGTTATATTTTACTATATTTACTAATTTTTGTTGTTACCGATATATCGGCTGCCATGAAATAATTCAACATAAACGCTAAATTAATCGAATCAATAGAGAATCTATAGTAAATCAATGAGTGCAGTATATATTGATGGTAACACAGTAGAATGGTTTAAAACTCTAACAGGTGTAAAACAGGGATTTCTGCTCTCTCTACACTTTAATATTATGTTGGAAAAGTTCATAAATGAAAAGCTGGAAAAACACGTAGGCTCAGGAAATATTGGCGGAAAAATGTTCACAAACCTGAGCTTTGTAGATGATATAGACGGATTAGCTGGCTAGGAACTAGAACTGGTAAGCTTAATCAGTAAATTAGATCAGACATTGAAAAAGTATGGTATGGAGATTAACTAGACAAAGACAAATATAATGACTAATTCAGAAAGACATTTTAACTCAGTAATACAAATCAATGATAAACCACTACAAATAGTCGACAACTTCAAATACCTCGGAAGTAGCATAGATGAGACAGGATCAACATCGGAGATAGGCTAGCCAACACCGCACAGCCGATCGCATCTCTAACTAAACTGAACATCATTTGGAATAAGAAGTCAATAGTTATAAGCTATACAGATCCTACTGATGCGTCACTACTACAGTGAATATTCCTGTATTAGTGCGAAACGTGGACGTTAACAAAGAACTTCAACATAGCATCAAAGCACTTGACATGCGATGTTTGAGAAGAATACTTAACATTAGCTATAAAGATTGAATATTAAACGTTTAGGTAAGAAAAAGGTTCGCAAGTGAAATAGGATTACATTCAGAACTACTCGCGATAGTGATTGAGAGACAACTTAAATGGTATGGTCACGTCACAATATCGTACACCATGACCGAAGTAATTCTGCAAGGAATCGTCAATGGCAGAATAGGAGTAGGTCGACCGAGGACTCGATGGCAAGTCAACATCGTTGAATTGACCTGTCTCGGAATGAGTAAAGCATTGCGAGCGGCGAACGATCTAATTTGTCGAAGGAGGATTGCGAGGAACTCTATTACGACCCCAACGGCATACGTTAAAGGTTAATTACAACTTTTATAAATAATAATTTTAAATATATAAGTCAATTAGATCATTAAATTACCATATAAACATTTCAGAACACGATGGCAGTCACGAACTCATTATCCCATGCGTCCTCCTGTGACTGAACGTTTATAGACGTGTGTATAACTATAGTGTACATATTGTATTACGAAGTGTATGTAGGTACCTATCAGCCGACCTGGAACAATTCCGGTAGCATGTCCGGCTAACGTTCATGATCCACTCACAAAGACCGAATATAGAAGTCAAACTCATATGGCTACTTACAGGACGCTAGATATCCTATGCCTGGCATGTCGACACCTCGATAATACACTCTTGGCCATCCGATCTTACCCGATTTCTCAAGTGAAGCCTCAGTCCAATATTTAAATATATCTAACTACTTTCCAGTATATTATTTATCTATTCTACTCGATGATTTTATATGTAATGTATTAAATGTACCTTATTTATTATTGTAACCCAGGTGCATAACATACTATATATCATATACTATAGTATATATATATAGATAATTTATAGAATGCTTATATCACAATGCAGTATTACAATTCCTCTAATGAATTTTTTATCCTAATCATTTACCATATATCGAAAACTTTAGTATATTATATTGTACCCACAATATAATTATTAAATTATTAATTAATTAATTGAGTTGTAAAAAAAATAATTTAATAAAAATAATTGTATTATAATATAAATAAATACGTAAATGATTCCATGCATGACATATATATATATATATATATATATATATATACATGTATATAGGTATATACCTATATTACGTGTGGAAAGTTTAGTTTTAATATAATGGACATTTGTTAATAGATATGACTTACATATTGAAAATATTCTTTCTTCTGATAGGACAATGTATGTATATGATACATGATACATGATACAGTAGTAATATATTAATTAACTAACGATATATATTTTATATATTATAAAAACTATATTTTGAATACATATATATCATTTTATATATTGTATTCTTCATTTAATTAAATATATATATATATAACTATGTATATACTAGGTTAGCATATCTATGATTTTATATACATAATAACATTTTCATATTATGTAATGTTTATAATATATTGTTAGTATTAATAATTCATAGTATTAATAAACTTCGCTATAAGAATATATACAAAGTGATATATTTATAATTGAACAGTTTATTTTATATAAATAGTACACAACACCATATATGGTTATGCTAATTATTACACCGGATACCTTTACAATTTTCTTGGAAAAGAGATATAAAGTTGATAGCAATAGTCCACAATGTGAACTCCACATACATATATGTTCAAGTACAGACTCGATATATTACGTTAATAAGAATTAGTAAAACGGGGTATAGGTAGAGGCGCTGGAACGATTTTATATGTAGGGGGGACCAACCAATCAACATACATTTGGTGGTAAAAGTGTGGGGGGGGACCAATATATAGGAGGTCTCCTAGATTTTAATATAGGGGGATATATCCCCCCGTCTCCCCTTGTTGCAGCGCCCCTATGTATAGGATACCAATATATGAAAAAAATATAAATAGAAAATATATTGTAGAATAGAAAATATAAATAGAAAATAACCGTAACAGCATTGAATAAATTCACAATCGTACATAAAGATGCGTGCGCACAGGGTATACCCTTAAAGGGTGTACCCCATATCGTATACGACGTTACTTACGATAGGTTAACATAACTGTTAGCCACGTATACAAAGCACATATCAGCAGCGAAGTGACGATGAAGAATACCCTGTCCATGATGAACGAAGCTCGCTTCCAGGTTACGTCTGTTACTTGTTTAGTTAGCGGTGTATCTAACACTGAGGTATCCACTTCTCTCGCTGGTATAACTTTACATACCGAACATCTAGGTATAGCAGTAGGTATATATTATATATTATATATATATAGCTATATATTATTATTGTTATTGTTATTTTTATTTGGTGGAATCCTTTCAGCCCATACAGGAACTTAGATGAACTTTTCACTTGTAACCATATATGGCTCTAATGTCCCATCGAAGCCGCTCTCGTGTTAAGGCACCCATGGTTTTAACGAGAGCCGATCATTTATTATACACAATTATATAAGATCACTTCTAAATAATATTTTAAGACCCATTTTATAAAATTAATTAATGGTCCGGACGAGGCTCGAACCCGTGTCCTACTGCTCGTGTGTCTGACGCTTAGCCAACTGAGCCACACAGGCAGTTCACCTATACATTATTCAGTTGTAATATTAATACTCATATTAATATTATTATTAGTATACATATTTATATAATCATCATCATCATAATCATTATTATCATCATCATCATCATCATCATCATTATAAGAATCATAGGCAGTATAAGTATTATAAACACCATCATCATCATTATCGTCATCATTATTAATTATTAGTATATCATTTGAATATATATATATATCTCTAAGTAGTAGACTACTTATATATATACCAGTATACTAATTTGACATTATTATTTTATTAATATTATCAAATATAGTTTATTTAGTTTATATAAACATTCTAATAAACATATTGAAAGGTTTAGTAATAGGTGTGTAGGTAATACTAAAGGTATCCTATACGCATACCCCTATATATATATATTGAAAATTAAACTTATAGACGACTAATTTAATTGTAAAATATGCACTATTTTATTATTACTAACATCATATAATAATTATATTAGTTTTTTTAAATGTTGGAATAAATTAGCAAATAAGGAACACACTACTGAATAAGGTTGGTCAGAAAGATAATTGATCTAGGTTTTACCTACTAATGTGGAAGATAATTTATAAGCTTGCTTAGAAGATATTCCATAACCACCTAACATATAAGTGAGGTTTGACGATTTAGTAAAGATAAGTTTTTTCTTGTAAAGCGATAAAAACTTTAAAGGAAATAAAAACATATTAAAGTTTAGGGGATACATATTTACGTTGTAGTCTACGAAGTAGTTGCCTCAGGTTAACAAGCTCAATATTAAATCAGGGAAACTTATAATAAGTTCGGTTGATAAGAGTAATGGAGGGTACAAAATATCAAGCGAATGAGATAATGCCAAATTAAAATAATCAAAAAGTGTAGACCAATCAGAAAATATACTGTTGTTAACACATATTGGTTTATCAATGGAGGATATTTTCCGAAACGAGCTAGAAGGACGATTAATTTGTAGGTTTTTATTCCTATCACCGGTAAGTTCAAATAAAATAATATGGCAAAGTGAACAGACATTAGAGAACTTTGAGTGGGATATGAAATTAATTTAGAATCAGCTTAATATAAAAAAAAGTAAATATTATTACTATTAGTGATAGTAGTAAAGAAAATATATTTTGTCAGGGAATACTCAAATATAAGTTTATTCAGAGATAAAATAGCATGATTTCATTATTAATTTGAATATTAAAATCACCAAGAATAACAGTGTTAACTGATATATATATTACAGATCAGCATTTCAATGAAGAGAAACATGGGGTGGATGAAGAAATAAGATTAAGTTACGATGAGAATAACATAGCTAGGCCGCCACGACGATGTGATGTATACTTATTAGCAAGAGATACTTTAAAACCATCAGGGGTAAGTTGGGAATCTAGAGCAGAATCATCAATAGTTAGCCAAATCTCAGTAATTGCAGATATAAAACAATTATAATCAATAATTAATTGTTTAATCAAATAAATTTATTTCGTACTGATCTAGCATTGAGGAGTTGAAAAGAATACTTTTTAGGAGAGTGCACTTGTATTCAATCAATAGTTTGATCTTTTTTACGAGATTCATAGAAGGAATCACATGATTGGGGCTATTTATCAAACCATTATCTTTTTCCATTGCGGAATTCCAATTGTAGTAACCACTTACTGTGAAAGTACTATAATCTTCAAATGGATATTAATTAAATTTGCTTTATTTAGTATATACATTATCGGTAAATCTTCTTATTTTATTTCCAAAGATGCTCTACCACTTGTACGTTTAGGAGAAACATTTCCGAGATCAGATGTAATTTAAATTTATTTTTTCATATTTTGTAGTGCACTTGTTAGGGTTTGGGGTTGGTTGGATATTTGATTATGTTACTGCTATTCTGTGATCTATTAATTTGTATGCTCCTATTTTAGTTATAAAACAAATTGTTTTTTGTTATTAGCTCATGATTAATTAATTATAATTAAATTATTAACATTTATTTTTAATATTTACCATAATTTTATAAAACATTTTATAAAACCATAAATACTGAATTGGATCCTCACTATATGACTAAAATACATACATTCTAATAAATAAATATAATATAAATAAAATTATAAAATTAAAATATAATTGAATATCTTGTAAATACTATATGCAAAAAACTTTATGTGAAATAAGTTTTAGGGGCCTACCTAATCTCAGGTGGGGCCTTGCCACCGCAGGCCCCCCACCCCCCCCCCCCAAATAATTTATTATAATAGGAGTATTTGACATTGTTATCATTAAAATAAATGTAATTCATTATAAGTAACCTGTATTATATGATAGCTTAAATTATTATTATAAAATATTGTTTTTATTTTCTTTATTTAATCATATTTATTTTACTTATAATATTTACATCAACACAATATTACATTTAATAATGTGTTTATTTTAAATTAATTTAGAAACATAAAATTCAGATCCTATATATTCTACATTTATATAGCTTACTATAGACTATAGACTATAGTATATTAATTATAATCATAGACATTTGAAAAACTTAATCATATGTCTATATATTCTACATTTATATAGCTTACTATAGACTATAGTCTATAGTATATTAATTATAATCATAGATATTTGGAAAACTTAATCATATGTCTAGATAGCATAGACTTCCGCTCCAATATTATTTGGTATTGTTAAATTAGCTTTAATATTACGGAATCATAGAAAATATCAGTTTCCGCTATTATTTAAATTATAGTATACATATATTAGTATAAATGCAATTTATATAATGTCACAAATAAGCTCAGATTCCGATGATTGTATCATTTTACCTACAACAGAAGAATGTGATAAATTAGTCAGGAAATTTGCAAAAGCTACCAATAGCGATACATCTCTTGCTATGTACTATCTTCAAGACAGGCATTGGGACATGGAAGTTATAATTATTTAAATATTTAAATTCAGTTTTTATTAATAATTATTAAATTAAATAATATATCGATAGTATAATGTTGATCTTTAAATTATATATTATTTTTTCATATATGTCCGTATAAAATAAATGTATATTAAAAAACATGTGATTTTAGATATTGAAATATATTTGAAATAATTTATATTTTGAATTAATATTATTTAATAATTTATTATCATAATAATTATGTCCATATTAAATATGGTAACACAAATATTATATTTGTTACCAATTGATAATTTAATAATAATACGAATATTAATAGTAATGTAAAACACATACAAATATAGTTTTTTAACCATCGATACAATTATTAATCTGCGAAAATAACATAATATTTGTGTCATAAATTGAATTATCTCATAGCAGGCCGTCGATTGTTATTATAAGAATGTCAGAGTTCAAGGTGGGCGGTACTTATATATGCAATATAAGATATTTTATAATAATATAATATTGTATAGGCTCACTTTGTGATATAATGCAGTTAAAAAAAATGTCCGATCATAAGTTATGATTCATAACTGACGCCGTCCATCGGACGAGTTAAGAATATACATATATATTTGTTGTATTGATATGTGAGGGTTATTTGGTTTAATTGGATTAGTTTTGTTCTGCTTTGTTTTTTTTATCTGCATTACATCCCAAAGTGAGTCTATAAAAACTCAACTCGTCCGTTATGGTCGTATACCAAAAAAAAACAGAAAAATAAGACCAAACTAAAGAAACCAAACAACCCACAAATAAAAATTGAACTCTAATAATGGCATTATAATAATAATCTATTTATTATAAAGTTTTCGAGATTTACGCATAAATTTATGATAAATATTATATAATTAATAATTAAATTATATATTTGATATAATATTATATATAATAACAAATATTACTATGTAATAGACGATAGATAAAAGATTCATTTTTATTTTAAATATATTTAACATCTATTAATTTTTCATTTATAATGATCATGATAATCATCATAATTATAATGTTTGTTATTATAAAATAAACATTGCTTAAAAAAAAGATGTTATATTTAGTATATATAATAATAATAATTTTTTTTCTGTTGAATAATAATAATATTTATATAATATTTTCTTCTAAAGGGCTTCAAAATAATATGACTATTTTATGTTGTTGTTGCCCATAATGACACTGTACATTGACTAAAGACAAGCATTTGTAAACAATACTATGTATAGTTCAACTATAGAGGATGCTAACGCTATCTAAATAATATCGGAATATAGTAAATGACTAGTTTAATATAGATTATTAAACTCTGCATGTATATAAAATGTGCTCGTTTATAATATATAATGAATAAACTAAAAAAAAGAATCCAGTAAACAGTAGACTTTTAGTAATACAATTCAATATGTGATTTTTACTATAATTAAACTATACGAAATATTGCCTTTCGTTGGCTGTAGCTCACAACATGTATTCGATATGATATTATTCAATTATGATTAAAAATGGGTGCAGATCTAGTAGGCAGTATACAGTAAACCCGTGTGGATAAGCGGACATTACTAAATTTAACTATCCGTCATAGTATAAACTACTACAAATATATTTGACCATACTTATTAATATATATATATATATATATATAGATGAGGGTTTTGTTTTCAGTATATGTAAGGGTAATTGTCTCGACAAGCAGCAATGCTTCTACAATCACCCAGGTTCTTATACCTAAATCTGATAATAATACTAATAATAATAAATTATTATTAAATTATTATTAATAATATAGATTTAGAATAATTTAAAATTACGATCATTCCAAGTTTAAAATTCGCAAGTTTATGTAATATATATATATATATATATATTTATCTTAAAAAGCGACTGTAATAAAAATCATTAATTATCGAACACATAAATATACGGAACGCCGTGATTTCGTAGCACACAACAAATCAATCGTACTCGATACGTACGGTACCGGTTGACTTTTCGCGGGTACGCATTAATTTCGTATCGCCACGGAAACCACCCGTAATACGCGCATAAACACGGCGACGATTAAACGTAACTAAGTAGATCGCTCGACGACCCCTAAACGACCCCTAACCGCCGCAGAGATCGCTGAAGGACTTCTTCGCGCACAACCCGTCCAAGCTACGAGTGTACAACGCGAAGGGACGCGACCGTCTGAAATGGATCAGCTGGAACATCGACGGCACCGAGCCGACTCAGCTCGTTCAGCGTATGTACTCCGTGTGCACCACCATTAAGAACATCATGCCCGACATCGTATTCCTTCAGGTTAGCCGCCGCCGCGCTCGTGTATTATCATCATTAGGCATTCCGTTGCGTGTAATCACATTACCATATAATGATGTAATCACATGACCATATAATGATGTAATCACATTACCATAGAGGCATGATTAATTCATTATGTTTTTTATTGTATATATTCTATTTTTTCTTTTTTGTTTTGTTCATCCGTGTTTCATGTCTCATTATATGTACTTACTCGTTACCCCTAACCCTATCCCACATACCCATATCATTCGTACATATAATAAACTATTAATCTATCTATCTATATAATGATGTAATCGTATAATAATAATAATATTTATTTATTGAAATCACAAATATATATATATCGAATACAATACGAATAGCGCATACAAATGGACCTATCGAGAAGTCGTAGACTTGTACATGTTATAATTATAAATATATTTATAAATAACTGTGAGAGGCCCCGGACAATACAATACAAATAGTAACATTTTTTTCTTGTGTTTTGATTTATCGTTTATTAAGTTCTTGATAAACACAAGAGAAAAAAAGAATTGCCTATAGGTGAACTCTATAGATTCGAACCCAGGACCTCTTGTTTACTAGGTTTTGGTTGTCCCACTGAGCCATTGACCCCAGACTAAATAATAATGATGTAATTACATAATAATATAATGATGTAATGATGTGTCTACATGGTAAATCAGCGTACTTATGCGACGCAATGAAATGATAAACCGTCACAGATTCTCGTCCGCGAACAGTTCATTTACAATGTAAATATGCCCTAAATGAACTTAATTATAAAGTCTTACTATATTATATCTGTCTAAATCTTACTATATATTAGAGATGCCATTACACATATTACATTATTCACGCGCATTACTGTGTATATATTATTTATATTACTATATATTTTTGTAATTACTAGTATGCGGATTTCAATCTCCGTCCGGACCATTAACATAGGTATTACAATATTATTTAGAAGTTATCTTACATAATGCTGTATAAATAAATGATCGGCTCTCGTTAAAACCACGTATGCCTTAACATGAGAGAGGATTCGAAGGGACATTAGAGTTATATATGGTTATAAGTGAAAACTTCATCTAAGCTCCTGGCTGGGATGAAAGGACTCCACCGAAAGTAAAAATAACAATATATTAGTGATGTAATGATGACAATAATTATTACTTATATAAAGTGTTAACACATATTTTCAAAAAGTATCAGATCGGCTTCGGGTAAAAAGTTACGAGTAAAACATTCTCAATATCGGGAAAATATTAAAAAGTATTATCTAAATCTCTAACAAATATATACACACATATATACACACATATATACACATATATACACACATATACACACATATATACACACATATACACACATATATACACACATATACACACATATACACACATATACACACATATATATACACATATATACATACACATATATACACACATATACACACATATATATACACACATATACACACACATATATACACACATATACACACATATATACACACATATATACAAACATATACACACACATATATATACACACATATACACACATATATACACACATATATACACATATATACACACATACACATATATACACACATACACATATATATACACACATATATACACACATATATAGTGCACCCTTGATATACCGCCATCCTTGCCAATTAATGATGGATGTCCAGCCTATTACATGTAATATTTTCTATATTTGCTATATATCGCCAAAAGAAGCTGATACAGAGCTGGACGGTAAATCAAGGGTGTGTACCGTGTATATATGTACCTCTTTTTCTGTTATATATATCTATTATTTATTATTATTATTATTATTATTATAGCAAAGTATTTTATGGAATAAGCGAATTAACAAATAATCAAACTACGAGTAAAAGGGGTTTCACACCAACTCGAATGCAATTATTAACTCTAATAATTAGAGGTTAAAGTTTAACTTTATTAGATCAAAATACTAGAGTTAAACTTTAACCTCTAATTATCAGAGTTAATAATTGCGTTCGAGTTGGTGTGAAACCCCTTTTAGTGATGTACTTAGTGACGACGAATATTCTATGATTATTGGTGTATTACGATCGCTAGATATATAACTACTAGGGGCGCTGGAACCATGGTGTGTATGTAGGGGGGGACCAACTAATCAAAATAAATGTTGTGGTAAAAGTAGGGGGGGGACCAATACATAGAAGGTCCCCCTAGATTTTAAAATGGGGGTGACATATCCCCCCCCATTCCACCCCCTGTTGCAGCGCCCCTAATAACAACGACGGCGATGTAGTCATCGTCGAATTAGAGGTTATCGCATAGCTTAAAACGACGAAAATCAATGTTTTTTACTACACAATATTACATTATAATACCTGTCTATAGTGTTTGTCAACAAAGTATCCATGGTGACGGTCTATAAATGATAAAAAGTGGTTTTTGGATAGTTTTATGATAAAATCCGTATACAAATATGTAATTCATTATGAAATCTACATGCTTAAATAATATCAATATAATTCGATAATGTTTTATAACTAATATATTAATGATTATTTAATAAAATAAAACACATTTTTATAGTTATTATTTTAGGTTGTTTTGCGAGGCACACTGAATTACCCAGTATGTGTATGACTACCTTATGTGGGTAATACATATGTATTCATGTTGACCACACCTATTTATACCCGCGTATATGATAATGCTATTTGAAAATGAATCCCGATCTAATATCTTGAAATATAACAGTTGACCTATGACCTATTGTTGTTTATATAACTAGTCTGTTGTAAAATAATATCTGGGTAGATTATTTATCATATGAAAGTAATCGGGTGGTACCCAGATATATTACCCGCTGTAGGTATGTATTCAACGCATTCACACACTGCATCGGGTACCCAGTCTGGCAGCCTGTTACCCAGATGAGGTATAGGTAAGAGTTATACCCAGTGTGTGGGTACAATATACCACCCTATACACGCCCACATCTGCCGTGTGAAAGCGCCCTTATATTATATTTGGTATACATACTCTATAATGTGATCTTACAGACCAATGAAAGAGCTTTATTAAAAGAAAAATAGTAACTAAATAATAAATATAGTAACTAATTAGTAACGATATTAGAAATTATTAAATTTATATTTAAAAGTAAAAAACACGGTTTACTCTAATTGTACACATAATAATGTCACTCTGATTATTCATGTGTAGACTAATCATTAGAAAAAACTATTTTAACGATATATTTGATAAAAATAAAGAATATATATATATATAAATATATAAATAATGTAATCTATAGAGAGATATTTTCATAAATATTATTAGAAATCATACAATTTACATATAAATATCATAATAAAATAAGCCCTATTTTGTATATATATATATATATATATATATATATATTCATATTATTATTTATAGTATATATAATTTATAAATATAACAAAAAAAACTGGATTAATCCAATGAATATATTTATGTTTACCACATATTGAATATATGTATATTGTGTGTATATTCAATACATATATTATATTGCATTGTATACAGTGTCTGCATCTACTCACATGTGAAAGGGGGGCATCACATGGTGTGTGTGGGGTGCTCCTTTATAGAACATACACACACACACAACAACTCTGTATCTGTTTTCATGTGCATATGTTCTGTTGTGTATTCTATTGTATGCATGCAATACATTCACTTGATGACAATGTCCACATATGTGTTCTCACAATGAATTCTGTATGTTTCCATGTGTGGTTTCTATACCAACAGAGAGTCTTTGTACTGCCTCTTATAAACAGACCCCATTGCATTCACTATAATACATAATACAGGTACTATGGTTTACCCTATCAGAATTAAAAGTCATATTCAGCTGCATGAAATTGCATACATATGTAGAAATACAAATACATGAAACTGACCATTTTGTATCAATTTCTATGCGAGTGAAAATATATATGGATGTAAGACCACTATAGCATTAGGCTAATCATTAGTCATAACATTAGCCTAAGAATTAGCCTAATATTTAGCTATACCATTAGCCTAAGCATTAGTGTATCAGTCATTTACACCGAATATAATGATACTAGTCAGATAGTAGGATGAATATTAGGTTAGTAGATGTCATGCACTAAATGATATGCATACATGTATGTGTGTGTATGCATACATGTTATTGTTATTTTTATTTTGTGGAGTCCTTTCATCCCATCCAGGAACTTAGATGAAGTTTTCACTTATAACCATATATGGCTCTAATGTCCCTTCGAAGCCGCTCTCATGTTAAGGCATCAATGGTTTTAACGAGAGTCGATCATTTATTTATACACAATTATATAAGATCACTTCTAAATAATATTTTAAGACCCATTTTATAAAATTAATTAATGGTCCGGACGAGGGTCGAACCCGTGTCCTACTGCTTGTGTATCTGACGCCTTAGCCACTGAGCCACACAGGCAGTTAAGTATGTGTGTGTGTGTATGTGTATATGTATACATACGTGTATGCGTATGGAAATAATCATTATGTTGTTGACGATGGAGGCAGCGGTTCTACACAAGTAGAATTAGGTGTCCTGTCCTTCATTTCACAAAGTGTTCTACTGCATGGTAAAGAGCGTAGTGGGAAAGATAGTCGACCACCGCAATTGAACATTAATAGAACGGGGCAGCCTAATTGTGTTATTACTGCATGGAAATACTACTAAACCTCTTACTACTAAACCTCTCAGTAGTAAACCTCTCGTTAACCATTTCATAACCCCCGCACTCTCCACGCGTCCACTAACAGCATCGTAATATTAGAATACATTCTCTTTTTTGGTAGTATATATTCATATTGCTCGGCTAAATGGCTTCGAAATAATATTGAATATTTACTATCGTCATCGACAACACTAAGCCCCACCCCTTCCACGCATCGACTAAGCCCCACCCCTTCCGCACATCGACTAAGCCCCGCCCCATTGCACACCTCCTCAACAGGAAGTAGTACCCCGCGCCGAGAAGGTAATCATCGACCAACTGGACGACCTGTACTGGTTCACCAGCGGCAAGCAGTCCGAGTACTACGTGGCCATAATGATTGCAAGGTCAACGCTGAACGAGAATGACCGTCGCACTGTTAAAGTGGTACGATTCCCAGGCACCTGTATGGGGCGTTACCTCCTCTCCGTCAGGGTAAGTATAGGGGGTGCTAGTAGTAGTGGTAGCAGTAGTAGTGGTAGTAGTAGTAGTAGTAGTAGTAGTAGTAGTAGTAGTAGTAGTAGTAGTAGTAGTAGTAGTAGTAGTAGTAGTAGTAGTAGTAGTAGTAGTAGTAGTAGTAGTAGTAGTAGTAGTAGTAGTAGTAGTAGTAGTAGTAGTAGTAGTAGTAGTAGTAGTGGTAGTAATTCACTTCAATATGTAATGCATCTAGAAAAACAAAATTAAACCCAGATATCAATCTCTAAATATGCATGTATATTAACACACATACATACCTATTATGTGACATGTCCATTCATAGAATGATGATGCAATAATTACACTAATTTACATTTCCATTCAGAAATATACAGATGTGAATTCTGGCATTATAATTTGTATGTGTATAGTGTAGTTACATACATAATATATTATAATATACCTGAACATGTGTTGAATAAATATATATATATATATATATATAAATAAAAATATATACATGAATATATTAATACATAAATAGCAAATTAAAATTATAATTAAATATGAACACATCAAAGTGTTTTAGTTGTGCATGCTTGTTATGTAAGCTCACTTGCATTGTATTAAATAATAGTACTTAGAAACAAATTAAAAAAAAAAAACAAATTTCTAGAAAATATGATATTATTAGAATTATATATATATATATTTAAAAAGTTATCATCATTTATATAAACTATTAAAATGTATTGCACTATAGCTGCCCCTAACATCGCCTGTACCCCCTCCCAGCTACCTATAACCTTGACATCTACCCCCACAGATACACCTCTATGAGCTACCCATAACCCTGATAACCACACACCTCGAGAGCACCGCTGACTTCTCCAACGAACGTAAACGCCAGCTGCAGCAGTGTTTCCACGAAATCAACGAGGCACCACCCGGTGATCATGTCCTGTTCGGGGGTGATCTAAATATACGCGATCACGAGGTTACAGAGGGCTACATTACCCCTATTTAATCATTACCCTTATTTAAACACCCTTATTTAAATATTACCCTTATTTAAACATCACCATTATTTAAACATCACCCCTATTTAATCATCACCCTTATTTCATCATCACCCTTATCTAATCATCACCCTTATTTCATCATCACCCTTATTTAAACATCACCCTTATTTAAACATCACCCTTATTTAATCATTACTGTTATTTCATCATCACCCTTATTTCATCATCACCCTTATTTAAACATTACCCTTATTTAATCATTACCCCTATTTAAACATTACCCTTATTTAAACATCACCCTATTTAAACATCACCCTTATTTAATCATCACCCTTATTTCATCATCACCCTTATTTAAACATTACCCTTATTTAAACATTACCCTTATTTAATCATTACCCCTATTTAAACATCACCCTTATTTAAACATTACCCCTATTTAAATATTACCCTTATTTCATCATCACCCCTATTTAAACATCACCCTTATTTCATCATCACCCCTATTTAAACATCACCCTTATTTAAACATCACCCTTATTTAAACATCACCCTTATTTCATCATCACCCCTATTTAAACATTAGCCTTATTTAATCATCACCCCTATTTAAACATTACCCTTATTTCATCATCACCCCTATTTAAACATTAGCCTTATTTAAACATCACCCTTATTTAAACATTACCCTTATTTAAACATTACCCTTATTTAAACATTACCCTTATTTAAACATTACCATTATTTAAACATTACCCTTATCTAATCATTACCCTTATTTAAACATTACCCCTATTTAATCATTACCCTTATTTAAACACCCTTATTTAAATATTACCCTTATTTAAACATCACCCTTATTTAATCATCACCCCTTATTTAAATATTACCCTTAATTAAACATCACCCCTATTTAAACATCACCCTTATTTCATCATCACCATTATTTAAACATCACCCCTATTTAATCATCACCCTTATTTCATCATCACCCTTATCTAATCATCACCCTTATTTCATCATCACCCTTATTTAAACATCACCCTTATTTAAACATCACCCTTATTTAATCATTACTGTTATTTCATCATCACCCTTATTTCATCATCACCCTTATTTAAACATTACCCTTATTTAATCATTACCCCTATTTAAACATTACCCTTATTTAAACATCACCCTATTTAAACATCACCCTTATTTAATCATCACCCTTATTTCATCATCACCCTTATTTAAACATTACCCTTATTTAAACATTACCCTTATTTAATCATTACCCCTATTTAAACATCACCCTTATTTAAACATTACCCCTATTTAAATATTACCCTTATTTCATCATCACCCCTATTTAAACATCACCCTTATTTCATCATCACCCCTATTTAAACATCACCCTTATTTAAACATCACCCTTATTTAAACATCACCCTTATTTCATCATCACCCCTATTTAAACATTAGCCTTATTTAATCATCACCCCTATTTAAACATTACCCTTATTTCATCATCACCCCTATTTAAACATTAGCCTTATTTAAACATCACCCTTATTTAAACATTACCCTTATTTAAACATTACCCTTATTTAAACATTACCCTTATTTAAACATTACCATTATTTAAACATTACCCTTATCTAATCATTACCCTTATTTAAACATTACCCTTATTTAAACATCACCCCTATTTAAACATCACCCTTACTTAAACACCACTCTTATTTAAATATTACCCTTATTTAAACATTACCCTTATTTAAACATTACCCTTATTTAAACATCACCCTTATTTAAACATTACCCTTATTTAATCATCACCCCTATTTAAACATCACCCCTATTTAATCATCACCCTTATTTCATCATCACCCTTATCTAATCATCACCCTTATTTAAACATTACCCTTATTTAAACATCACCCCTATTTAATCATCACCCTTATTTCATCATCACCCTTATCTAATCATCACCCTTATTTAAACATCACCCTTATTTAAACATTACCCTTATTAAACATCACCCCTATTTAAATATTACCCTGAAATCTACAACAATTAGCGTATACCAAATGGGGTCACAATTTTACAGAATTTTTCAGAAGTAATCGGATATTGTATTCCTCCTTTACATTTTTTTATTTAAAAATATGTATCGAATATTATTATATAATTATAATAATTTATGAAAATATAATACATTCAATACTATTTTATAATAATTAACATATTGATTTATATATTTAATGTTTTGTAGATATTATATTGTAATATTAATTTATAAAAATAAATGATATTCAAATATATGAGAATTTTAATAATTGATTTCAAAAAATAGTAATATATTATTTTTATGTTATTTATATATAAATTGATATAATGAATATATGGTTACAATGAACATAACCAATAAATCAATTTAGTATATAATATGTATATATACAATTCCTAAAATGCAATTTTACTACATATTATTTAATTTATTTATGGAATAAAATACACTTAAATAACACGATGTATATAATTTTATTAAAAGTAGTATATACATTTTTAAATGAACATATATGTAATAAATCAGTACAGTTGACTTCTTATACCTACCCATGTACAGTATATATGTGCATGCATGTATAATATCAATGCAAATATCAGAAATAAATTAATATTTAAAGTAATATATTATATAGGAACTACCGGTGTTTAACGATAACATTCAATTTTTATTTCGAATTTTTAATTATCAATATTTAATGAATCTGGAAGACTATCATCTACTGATATATTAAGGCGGGGTACATAGTACAAAGTTAATAATGGTGACTTAAATTCATTATTTTATTTTTTTTATATCAATACTATTTCGTATTATGTTTTTTAGTATCCGTCAAAAAAGTATCCATGCAAACGGTCTAGAAATGATATAAAATTCCGTTTTTTGATCATGATATATAATACATTATTATTTCAAGGTAAACTTACAATTCTGTTTACTCAAACTATTAATTCTGGGCAAACTATACATGTATAAAAGAGGACCAAGAAAACTATTATAGTTATAATACTATATTTTTATATATATATATATATTATATATATAAAAAGAACATATATATAATTTATAAAATCAACCCTATTTATCACTATTTGTTATGTCTATTTATATATATATATAAATATATATATATATTTATTTAATGAATATGATGCTATTTCATTGTGTATAAATATATTATAAATTTAATAACAAAAACTGACATCCAATGAATAGGCTTCAGCTCACTACTATGAATGCACACATGTGTATTGTGCATCTATTCACAAGTGAATGCTGATATATATATATATATATATATATATATATATCCTAAATATTGAATGTAACATTTAAAAGTTCATTTAAAAATGTGAACATAATTTAAGTAAACGCCAGTAACGATATATTATAATTTTAATAAACTACTACTACTACGTAATATTATTAAATAGACTTCTTCATACTATCAGTGCACCATCAGGCTGTAGGCACACCGGGCAATGAGTGTTAACTAAGCGTTATTACTACTCCTACTGAGACTGACATCACATCACGTAGCCAATGGCTTCTTATTCACTACGATAGCTTATGATCATCGTAATGATACGACATTCAATGTTGATTCAATAGCTTCGATTATTAATTGAATATGTGGTATTTATGATTTTATTAGGTTTCGTATTTTGTATAGATTAATATAACTGATTTGTGTACATTAATTAGATCAATGTATATATCAATAAAAGGGTCAAATATTAATAAAATTTAATAAAAAATATTAATTTGACACCATAACATCTAGAACATTATAATATATGTCCTTATAAATATTTGTATATGTGTGCTCAATATTTAAGTATATATAATTATATATAATAATATAATAATAAATTCTATTTTCGTAAATTAAGACTAATTACATCTAATATTCCCAAAAACATATTTGTAAAGCAAACAGTTATAGTTTCTAGACATTAATATAATAGAAACAATCAAATGTTTATTTTAAACTACTTATGAAATACTTTTGTACATTTATGACCACTTATCCGCGCTACTTTAAATCTCATTCTCCCTCACTCTCTCTATCTCTACTCTCTCTTTCTCTCTCACTACCATCTCACTCTATCTCTTACTCTATCTCTCTGTCGTGTCACTTGCAGATTGAGAAACTGCCCGAGAAGACATTTGACCTCTGGGAGATGACCGGAGCGCGACCTGAAGCTAAGTTCACCTGGGACACTACCAGGAACAACAACATCGACGTCACTTACAAAGCTAGGTATTCAGCTAACTCCCTACTCTATACGTGTACAGTATGCGCAAACGTATAACACTTACGCGCAATTGTGTAATTTGATTTCGTATAAAAAACATTAACAGCGCCACCTATATAGGGTCAATTTTCAGAAAAATCTGTTGTCTATCGTGTAAATTCGTATCAAACTATACACTTTTAAAATGTAAAACAATATGTTTTAAATTATTAATTGCGTGATGAAACCTAATTTTCATTACTAATATATAACAAAGCAATAGGATACGTTGGTTTTAAACGCTATACATATCTAAGTGGCGGGTAAAAACTAACTCGCGTGTATTTTAATAGAACAATGAAAACATTATTATACGAATATTACAGAAAACCTACATCTATTTCAGTGATATGACTGCGAGTAGCGACAGGGTATAGGTATTGATTACGTTGCGTAGATAACGAGTGTTATATGTTTACTTCGCAAACCTTTGTTATCGGCCTATATTATAATCATTATACGCGTTATTCTGTATTAGCGTTTGCTATACTATAACTATAATATGTTTCGTTACTTTTTTACGTTTTAAAAACTCTCTCGATTAGAGTACTCTCTACATTCTCTAGATACACCCCCGCCCACTACATTCCGCCTTGTCACCTCCCCTCTCGCGTTGATTGACAGGTGCCGGTTCGACCGCCAGTACATGCGTAAATCTAAACTGACGCGCGAGTACAAGACCACCGAGAAAACCGAAATGATTCCCATCTATTTCGAGCTGATCGGTCTCGAGAAGGTGGTCAGATCTCAGAAGTTTCCCAGCGATCATTGGGGCGTATTATCTCATTTCAAGATTAACTAGGCCGCCACCAGCGTCGGCTCCATCGGCCCCATGAGCCCTACATCATCAGCCCCAGCATAACCATCATCATCATCACCACCACCAGCACTCGTAATGTTCTTATCCTATGTTTTAGTCGTGTACCGCACGCACCCCGCCCCGCCCCATACCCCGAGTGTTTTCTCAATAAAGTTTCGTTTTATACATAACATTCTACGTACTTACGCGCGCGTATATAATGATACTAATAATTTATTTAGTATTGAGTTAAGCGTTATTTCTCTCGATGGATTAACACACAAATATTTGATTTCCACGATATCGTTGTCTCGTAGCGATCGTACCCCTTAGCGTAGTATATTTATTCTATAAATAGGGTGCTACCGTTAACGATAGATAGACATAGTGATAGGTATATGTGTATGAAGTTAGGAGGAGTATAGCAAGATTACTGTAGTGCATATGAGATTACCTGTACTACTATAGCTTCACTACTTCACTACACCAGCGATGGGGTTAAATATATTTTTTTTAAAGATTCTATATCAAATAATATACAAATATTTATATAATGTTTTACTTAAATACAAATAAGAACAAATAGGAATATAGATAATCTGAGATGAGATAATTTGCAATGAATGATATAAGGGATGAATATAGAAGTTACTTGGGAAGACTGTAATAGTTTAATAGTTTACTTATAATAATACAATTATTAATAAATGTGTATAGGTAGATATACTATTAGAATTTATCGTAATATATTGACTTTAAGAAATATTGTAATTGATTAAATCTGTAATACATGTATATTTATTTTATATGAGATTAATAGTGAAGGAATCTGGGACGAATCGCAAAGTATGTGATCACTTTAATACATTTATTTATTTTTGATAAATGCAATATTTAAAAAATTATAGTTATATATTTCATTAAACATATAGATATAAGTGTAATCTATATAAGCAATTTCAATATCTAACATGATAATATATTGAGATTTAGATACTTATCTTCACGATATAATATATTATTTAAAATAAAATTAATAGAAAGAGATCTTGAATGAACACCTGTTGAATAACATATGATATGTAATCATATTCATGTAATTAATAATAATTATATATTAATGTAAATATTTAAGCATTTGAAATTGAAATTGTTAAGAATAATGTATGATTATAGTATATATCTCTGATATTTAATGTTAAGAATAAATTATATAAATTTATTATTTTAAATATACACAAATATATATTAAACTATATATTTATTAATACAATTATTACTATTTATATAAATAATTATAGTTAACTATTAGTTAAGTCATTCAATATTATACACCACTATACACTACCTTACTTGTACCACTATACATTAACATACATACACTACTATATCTAAATTCTTCTAACAGATATGTTCATCTCACACGCTCGTCTCTCTAAATGCTTACCTCTCCAGTATATCTATAAGTATCGCAGTTAAGTAAGTGAATGCGTTAACTCTCTCCGAGAAGAAGTGTATCACTAACTATAGACGTATCCGACCTTAGATTAGTATTCTCTAGCTTAGCGTAGTCTAGTTATAGATAAATAGATAGATCAAAAGTTTATTGAATTACTGGTTATATATAAAGAAAGATATAATTATATATAAACATATAATTATATAACATATATAAACAAAATATATAATCGTAAGTTACGAAATCCTCGATATATCATTATGTGTACATATCTTTGTCGTGTGCGTATTCTCGCTTATCTATCATTATCGATGATTCAACTGATGATTCATCATCAGTGTATATATATAAATATACATTATATTTTAGTGAATAGAAATCCAGATCCACAAATATAATTTCAATTTAATTATGGACATAATTAGCAAACGAGTTGTTTTATAGTTTTGATATAAAATATAATGAAACAATTATTATAATATATATATATATAGTATATCTAATCAAGGATTTCTTTCCGATACGAATTCATCATATATAAATCTGTATTTTAAATATTATAATACGAGTTAATAATTATATATAATCATCTCGCTATATACATTTGCATGTGATCAGTATAAGGTGATATATCGATTAGTTCAGTGGAATATAGATTTCATATGTAGTAGTAGTAATAATAATAATAATAATAATAATAGTAGTAGTAGTTTATGTAGACACTTAATAATAATATTTAAAAAACAATTATAATAAAAGATGTTTCTTCTGTGTTTTGCTGAAAATTGAAATGGGAGGAACACTTATAGATTATAGATAGTAAATAATAGTGGGCCGAGGAATGATCAACGTTGAACACTGTCAGTATTAGGTAGAACTATTACACTTAACCTACACTTGTATTGCACTAGTTCACACTCTCTATACACTCTACTATAAATAGCACTTTCACTTTATATATCATTTAATTATATTCGCACAATTTCAGTCGCGTATATTTCAGCACTAGTACTTTTAAGTCAAAGCTATCACTAGCTATCACAGCACTACATCGCCTATTGTTGCATTGCCCGACATCGAATACAGTGTGTATATTCAAGGAGGGTACTTATAGGTAGTTCGTGTGCAATCCACGATAGCATTAACATAAGTAATATATTCGTTAGTTTTTACGCTACTGGTGAAAAGTTAACATTCTTAATTTTTAATTTCTTATTATGTTTCGCTTATTTCAATAACGTACGTTATCGTTAGTTAATATTTATACTTTATACTTTCGATCATAACTTTGCTTACACATCACTGAATGCATTATGTGTTGAACGCATTGATACAACTAGTTGCGAAGGCTGGTGATAACTGGACATGGGTAGGTATTAGGGGCGCTGGAACGATGGTGTGTATGTAGGGGGACCAACCGATCAAAATAAATGTTGTGTAAAAGTGGGGGGGGGACCAATACATAGGAGGTCCCCCTAGATTTTAAAGTGGGGGGGGGACATATCCCCCCCCCCCCCCCCCGTTCACCCCTAGCAGGTATAGTAGATTGTGGTATAGTCAGTGCGGGTAACTATTAAATCTAATATACAATTGCTCTTGCACGCTCGAGAAATAGCACTTTATACCTGCACTTACTAATACATGTATTGTTATTCCTCAATTTCAGCATCTTTTATTTCAGAACTTGTACTTCGATATCTAATTGTCATTCATACACCATATTACTATACTGTCGCTGCACTGCCTAACATTTGGTATAGTAGATGAGACAAGAGAACTATTATTTTATTATCTATGACCTATTTTTTATCTAAGACCTATTTTATTGGTCCGGTCAGGGATTGGAGGGACAGTGGGTCCCACGTCCTACCGCTTATTTATCTGATGCCAAATAATTATTGGATTTAGATATATATTTATATATATATTGAGTGTATACACTGCAGTGTATACTAGGGTAGCCCGTTTTGGTAACTTTTGTAGTTCCCTTCATAGAAAAGTGCCAGCTATCTCGGAATAACTCCTTTTAATCATTCCGAATATAATAAAAAAAAATTAAAAACAGACAAAAATTCAGATATTATTATTTAAAAAAGATAGAAATTAACAATGAAAATTAACGAAAAAATTTAAATTACATATATATGAAAGGAAATATTGTTTACAATTAAAAATTGCCTTTTAGCATATGTAGTATATAAAAACATTCTTAACAAATATTTGAAAATTTGTTTAAAAAATAATTAAATCGATCTAACGGAAATTTTTATTTATTTTTAAATTTTTTCTAAATCGAAAAAAAAAATTATCAATGGAATAATACAAATATATTTTTTTATATTATATATGTTTATCATCATCATATGAATATAACATTATAAGTATTGATATAAAAATAGCATACACTTATTTAAAAAATTACTTTTTGAGCATTTTAACAACAAATTAATTTTGTAGTAAACTTGTCTAAAAAAAAATGTTGTTAGAAAAATAAATATTTTTTATTTATTATACCTCGTAGATATCCATTATAAGCACACAACAAAGTTTGATGCTTTATTAAAATAATTTATCAACAAAATCAGTAAATAATTATATTTATATAAAAATTAAAAAACTAAAATTAATTTTTAATTTTTACGTTTTGAAACTTTACAAATATGTTTAATATAACATTTGTGACCAACTGGTTAACAGTTAACTGTGAGATAGCTAGCAAAACTTTCACAAACTGGCTACCCTAGTGAACAGTTTACAGGGAAAAAGGAATTTTTATTGATAATTTCATGGAAGGAATGATTTTTACAAGAATTTTTTAATTTTGTGTATACATTTATTGATACTCTCGATAAATTAATACAACAAATTCTAGAAACAAACATTCATTCCATGAAATTATCAACAAAATTTCCTTTTTCCCTGTAAACTGTGCACTAGGGTAGCCAGTTTTTGAAAGTTTTGCTAGCTATCTCACAGTTGGTCACAAATGTTATATTAAACAATAATATAAACTATAATATATACAATAAATGAGATTATTTGTAGTTTAAATATTATTAGTATACAAAATCATAAGTTATATTTATTGTATATGTCCTCCATTATAGAATGTATATCTCCCACATGTTAAATTTCTAGTGGCTTGTGGAAGTCCCCATGTGGACTAATTTTTCTTATATAAAATATGTATATATATATATATATTTCATTATGATTACACATAAATAAGTGATTGTAGATAATACAAATCACATAAACACTAGGGATGTAAATGAATAGATAAATAATAATTTGATTCAATTCGTTTTAAAATTCTAATATTTGTTTCATATTCGATTCGTTTAAAAATTCTAATATTCGTTTCATATTCGATTCGTTTAACATTTCTAATATTTATATCATATTCAATTAGTTTAAAATTCTACTATTCGTTTCATATTCGATACCAGTAAACCAATGTTTGAAAAATGTTCGTAAATGTTTGTAATTTATTTATGCATTTTGAAAATTATTGTAAATAATTTACAACGTTTGGAACTTTCTTCTCTATGTATATAACCATTTTTATTATATTCTCCAGATCATTTATTTTTGATTTACTAATGTGTTGATTAAATATTTATTAAATTCTGAAAATTATGTGTTAGGTTTGCAAATGATTTTCGAAAAATTATTTGCGAGGTTAGAAATTAATTTTCGAAAATTTGTCGAAAATAATTGAAAATTATTTGTCAAAGTTTGCAAAAATGTGTCCACAAAATTTTTGAAAACTTTTGTAAATTATTTTCAAATTTGGTTTACGTTTATATGTTTGGGATTGCTCTATTTTAATATTCATCACAGAATATATTGTATTAACTAATTTAGAGCTTAAGTTATTATTATTAAAATAAGCAATAAGAAGAATAATATTAAGAAGAAATACATTTATTTGTTGTTAAAAATATTAACTTATCTACATTATCATCAGATAATCTATTACGATTTGTTGACAATATATTTCCAGAAGTTGAACATATGTTCACTGGCAATTGATGTTGCTTGTGCAATTAGATATGTAAAAGCAATTTTATGTAGACTTGGTTATATTGATTCCTTCTGCCTACAAAATGTCAGAGTAGAAGTATTGAAATCAACTCTATCTTGCTTCAGCAGGTAACGAGAAAATATCAAGGGGCATATCTTAAATTAATAGTTATACAGTAATATATTTATAATTAATTTCTAAAATACATAACCCGATTTAAAATACATTAATATATAACAATTTAATTATTAATATAAATGAATACAAATAAATACAAATTATATATATTCGTTCTACAAAGTATTCAATTCGTATTCGTATTCGGTTTTTTATAATTTGGAAATCTTTAATTCGTGTTCAAATTGTAAAAGCTTCATTTTGTATATTCGTTATTCGTATTCATTTACAACCCTAATACACACCTTCATAACCCTTTAATTTAATCCTGGTTTCGCCCCTCTATATAATATATTCAAGATTTATATATATATAGGCAGAGCTGGGCAGTATCGCCGATACAGTATCTATTAAGGCACTAAATCAGTATCGTAGATACATTTGTATTTGTATTTGTATCTATTATAAAAATTACAAAAGTATTTGTAATCGTATCTATTAGTCATAAATAGTATCTACGATACGTATCTACTAAGAAAATTATTTAAACAGATACATTTTATTAAATAATATAACATTTGGTCATTATATTTATTTTATATCAATATTTTATAATATCATTTTATAAATTAATTTTAATATATATACATTATATATATATATATATATTGTAATAAAATATCTTTTGTAAATATTGAAATTAATTCATTGTTAAAAATTATGATATATCAATTATAGTGATTTATTCTCATAAACCATTATATATATTTATTGAAAACAAAGACATTATTTTGATAATATATTTTGTATAATAATTGATTTATTATTCAAAATTATATATTATATAGAAAAAGATAAAAAAGATAACATAATTTTAATAAATATGATAATTCTAAATAATAATAATTAATAATATATTAATAATTAATTTTTTGAATATTTGATAATTTACTATATTCATGTTTAACATTCGAAAGTTAAGGTCGCTGAATATTTTTAGTTGAAAAATAGTATATTGTAATAATGTATATTTCTCTATAGTCTGTAATGGCTTATAGTATAATTTAAGATGAAATAAACGCTGGTACACTAAAATATTCATCGTGGGCATCATTAAATGTCAATAAATATCAACAAATGTATTCTAGATCATCTATTGAAGAACACGTTATAAGGTGTAAATATTTAATATGTCATTTTAAAGGAGGTATCCCACTATCAGTATTTCCGGAAATAATGTCCTGAAATATTTGTAGAAAGTTATTTTCTAGCAAGTTAACTACAATTTTAGTGTGTTACCCTCTTACTTTCCGGCAACTTTCCGGAAAAATAGTAACTTTAAAAGGGGTATCCCACTACAAATTACTAGAAAATCACTTTCTATAAAACATTTCCGGACATTATTTCCGTATAAAGGGGGTATCCCACAACAAGATTTTCCTGCAACTTACCGGAATATTGTAACTTAAAAACCATTATCTATCAAGTTGTAATGAGATACCCTATAAAGTTATTATATTTCAGGCAAGTTGCCGGAAAGTATGGGGGTTTCCTAGTAAAATTATAGTTAACTTTATAGAAAATAGTTTTAAATTTGAAATACTTGTACCTATTGGGATGCCCTCTTAATGTTCCTTGATATGTACTTTCAAATCAACATCGATGAATATATATTTATATATATAATTATAAATATATATTATATGATATAATATATATATATATATATATATATATAAATATTATTTGTATATAATTATAATGTATTTGTATCTACTAAGATGTATCTACTACGAAAATAATGTATTTGTAATTGTATCTACTATGATTTTTTTTAAAGTAATTGTAGTAGTATCTATTATAAGAAAAAAGTGTGTAATTGTAATTGTATCTATTATACATTTTTTGAGTATCGTGCCCAGCTCTGTATATATATATATTGTCATTTTATTTTGGTAGAGTCCTTTCATCCCATTCAGGAACTTAGATGAAGTTTTCACTTATAATCATATATGGATCTAATGTCCCTTCGAATCCGCTCTCACATTAATTAAAGCCTTAAGGCATCCAGGATTTTAATGAGAGCCGTTATTTTTCATTTATACACAATCATATAAGATCACTTCTAAATATAATTTAAGACCTATTATAATGGTCCGGATGGTGCTGAAAAATGTCGTACTGCTTGTGTGGCAGAAAAAAAAATTGTTGGACACATTGCTTCTTATATCTATTGAAATTCTAAGAATATATGTATACTTCAATTTTTTTTTGAGTCATTTTTTACGACACACTGAAATTTCCAAGAAATTTCCAGGAATTTTTTTTTTAATTCTATTTTTTATATTTTCTATTCCATTATTATAAAATAAATAGTGTGTTAAAATGTGATAACAAATTATTCATTACAAAGGTTTAAAATACTTATTTTTTATAATTTATTTTATATATAGCAAAATTTGTATCTAACTACATGTTAAACTTCACGAGGCTGTCGTGTGACCTTAGATTAATAAAAATTAAAAAAAAAGCGTGTGCTTCATTTTAAGGGTATATTTATTAAGAAAAACATAGTCCAATGTTAATCTGTTAATTTTCAATATCCTATGATCGCCCTTAGAATCCAGTAGCTTGGACTTGTTCCCAATAGACATACAATAACAGTTGTTGGAGATCTTGCATAGTCACTTATATTTACTAATCATAGACTATGATTAGTTTTATTAGCCATAATTCCATAATTCGTTCTCTATCATACTTGGTAGATTCATACTATGAATCATAGTGTCTATGATTCATAGATCTATGAATCATAGAGTGTCTATTTCCGACCACTTTTATTGTAATAGGTGTGTATATATGTGTATGCGTATGTGTGTTTTATTACACTATGATATACTATATTACATAGTTAGTAGTAGTATGATACTATCTTAACATCGATGTAAAGAAAGTACATTAAAGATTATTTTTTTTACATCGATGATATATATATTATATACACATTTGAGAATCTAATTTTAAAATCTAATTCTAACACATCAATCACTTTAAGTGGGAGTTAACTCTTCAAATGGGGGAGTTTACAATAATAAACAAACTATTACGAAATTTATAAATAATATTATATTAAATATATACATCTATATATCGTCAACGTCTTTAATATCAGGTTCATATAATTGTATATACTCGAAATTAATATAGTATTACAATTGAATTAGTTATTTTGTAGTATCATATGACTGTCATATGTTACGTAATACATTGTTTATTTACAAATCGTTGTAATTTATAAATAATATTTTTAAAATTATGTAATAATTGTAATCCTATACTAAAACGATATTATTATCCTAGTATTATAATAATCATAAAACCATAAGATATATATATATATATATATATATTATAATATATAATTAATTTATTATTGGAGTTACCTAATTACTACATTGTATTATCATAATTATTATGTTTATAATCAATGATTAAATCATTATAATAATCATTATTATAATCATAATGATTATCATTATAATAATGAACTTACTTATTTTATTAAATAGAGTTAAGTACTCAGTAGCTAAAAAATACGGCTTTGACAATACCCATTGGTATCATAATGATAATCCCTATGTTATCCCCACCCAAGCTAAGGGGCCTACTTGTAGTGATAATAAAGCATTACTCATCATCATCGTCATCATCATTACCATCATTATAATATAATTATTATAATAATATTATATTAAATATATATTATATATCATATATTACATTAACTATATTATATTTAAGAGTATTATATATACTATATTACACTATTATTATATACTATATAATATATACATACAGGTATAAAGTATAATATTTATTGTTTATTAGTTGTTTTCAATAAAATTAATTTATTGTATTTGTTTATATATATATATATATATATATTAGTGTTGTCAAATTTTCTAAAAAGTAAGTCTCAGTATCGTATCAGTATCATTCAACAGCTGTATCAGTATCGTATCACAATTGTTCGAAACTGTATCAGTATCGTATCAGTATCATTCGACAGCTGTATCAGTATCGTTCCTGTCCACTTAATGGCAGTGTAGTTTCTTCTTCGATATGAATCATCTCTTAAATTTGTATACAATATTTAAAATGAATACAAAAATTTAAAATAATGATGTTGATGGTTGCACGAATAATTTTAAAATGATGCAATGTGGATTAAAAGTGTCGCGGATACATACAAAGGGCGGGGTAGTTTGATTGACATTGGCGCCTATTCACACAAAGGGACACTATATTTAGTAACAGTGTAACGGATACATACAAAGGGGGGGGGAGTAGTTTGATTGACAGTGACTCCTATTCACACAAAGGGACGCTAATCTGAGTAATAGTGTCGCGGATACATACACAGAACCTCTATGTTGGTTGAAAATGGCGCGAATAAATATAATCCCAAAGGTAAACATTGGAATGTATTTTAGATATCCAATAATAAAAATCCGAAATAATACGAATCTAATATTTAAAGTCCGAAATAGTCAGAGTTAAATATTAAAGTCCGGTCCGAGTCCGATATATCATAAATTATACTGTATCAGTCCGGTATCAATGACCTAAAGTCCGGGTCCAAATGACAACCCTAATATATATATGTATATATTACATGTGTATCTGTATTTATAAATAAATAATATTGTATATAACTTTATGATTATTAAAATATGACATTTAGTAACGATACCGTACTTAACTCAAACCATGTTAACAAGATACGATAAACCTGAACATGTTCATTAATATTACTACTTTACATAGAATACATAGTACACATAATGTTATTTAGTGATAGGTATAGCTACTAGCTATAGCCTAGGCTAATATCTAAGATTGTCCGACAATACTTTACTATTCGTCCCAATTAACTTATCCCAAACTACCTGGTCCCAGATTACCCGTATTCCTATATTACATTTGATATGCTATTAACTATTCATAATGATTACGATATACAGTATTACTCGGCCCTCCGTTATTACAGGTCTACTAGCGTAATTGTCATTAACATATAGTTATATCAAATATTTAAAATCATAAATAGATACCTATTTGATTATAGTATATCTAATATAATCTCTATAATAAGCGTAACCGTGTAATAAACGGCGTGTAGGGCCGCAGGAAGGTATATTTCATAGGGGGTCCACTAATTTATATTATTATTATATATATATTTTTGTGAATAACCGATTAAATTTTTTAGATATTATATAAATAAATAAGTCTATAAATGTACTATACTTTTATAGGGTACTTTTAATAGATGTTAGATTTAATTAAATGAGAACATCTTCTCTCTCCATTCTGTTTTCTTATCAAATGATGACATTAATTCATCAATGTTTAAATGGTCTATAGTTTCACTGTGAATAGGGGAGAGCGGGGCAGGTTGACCATAGGGGCATGTTGAGCCATCCCAGCAAACAGGAATAGTACCCTTAAAGCACCAATAAAGCATTATGCAAGATTAAAACACCCTTAGGACACCTATAAAGCATTTATAGTGTATTAAAGCACCTATAAAACATTATTATGGCATTTATATTTAAGCATGTTTAAGCATGGTTAAGCATTTATATTAAAAAACCCTTAGGACACCTATAAAGCATTTACATTGTATTAAAGCACCTATAAAACATTATGTCATGTATATTTAAGCATGTATAAGTATTTATATTAAAACACCCTTAGGACACCTATAAAGCATTTACATTGTATTAAAGAACCGGTAAAACATTATTATGGCATTCATATTTAAGCATGTTTAAGCATTTATATTAAAACACCCTTAGGACACCTATAAAGCGTATATCTCAATTATTTCTGTTATTAATAAATATCTTAACGTAATTTTTAATACATGTATACACACCTATAATAGCATTATTATAATAACTCAACAATTATTTATTTTAACTATTTAAAATATTATTTAATTATTAATATGTTATGAACAACTCGTTGGACAGTAAGTTTAAATTTGATATTATTAATATTTTTTGTAATAACATAGCAGTATTAATGGTATAAAAATAAAGTATATTTAATATACTATATATCATAAAATAAAAATTTCAAAAATTATCATTCACAAATTAATTAGATTACGTTTATATATACTAGTGATATGGGGCAGGTTGACCATAGTAAAACGGAGCAGATTGACCATAGGGTCAATATTCCCCGTATATCATTAAACATATTTATTTATTAATTTATTTAATTAATGAATGACTTATTTAAATAATAATCTAATTAATTAAATATATAATTGAGTAATTATTTTAAATAATTAAATAATTGGTGAATATGCTGGATTAAAACATATAGCATCTAACCTCACTCCTAATCTAATCTCTCGCCTTAAAAGTTTCATTAGTTTTGATATTAATCTTGGTGCATATACTTTTTAATATACTAATAAATATAAATACATGTAGAAAAAATGCAAAATTAAAGATATATTTAAAAAATAAACAAAGTTAAAGTTATATATAACTTTGTTTATTTTTTAAATATATCTTTAATTTTGCATTTTTTCTACCTGGCTCAACCTGCCCCATTAGACGGGGCAAGTTGAGCCAAATTAAACAAAAATTATAATGTAATTATATAATTAATTATTTATCATACACTGATTTATGAATGTTTTTTATTGATCATAAAATACATTTATCTAATGCACTTTATTTTATTAAAATATATTCATAACATTATTAGATAGATGTGTATAAAAAATGTTTTATAAAAACCGGCTAAACCTAGGTTAGGTTTAGCAGGGCAGCTGCCCTCCCCTACTCAGTGTTCCATAGGTTATTACTGCCTATGGTAATAACAGCGGTAATAACCGGTAATAACCTGTCCGGTAAAAACAGGTTTTTATCATGGTAAAAACCTAGTGTTGTCTATATAATTAAATATAATATTATCTATATTATATTAAACCTACTAGTGTCTATATAATTTACAATTATATATTATTTATAGATTTTATATTTAATAGATAATATACAATTATAAAGTTAAATAATACTACATTAAAATCAATATTATAAGATTTTTTATATTAAAAAAAAAACTTTATTAATTTTGACTCTATGTAAAGAAAACATTTTTAAAATAAATAATATGATATTGAAATAAATGAGTAAATAAGTCAATATATATATATATATAACATATTGAATATAATAATATATTTATTTTTGCATTAGTAAAAGGAAAGCCCATTCACACCAAATAAAGCGAGCGATTTTTCACCGATATGCGCAGTAACGAAATCGTCGAGAAATAGTTAAATATTTAGAGATATCTCGAAATGATGAATAGTGATATTGTCACGATATCGATGATATATTGGTGATATATCGGTAGGGGTGTAGCACAGAGAGAGAGAGAAAAATCCGTACGACATTGGTGACAAATCGGCCAACTTTTTCGGTGTGACAGGGACTTAATATTGTAAAAAATAATATATATATTAAACAATAGAACTAATAATATTTTCATTGAGAAATTATTTGAATATATTCATTATTTGATTTTATACCATGATATTTAATTAAATATATTAAATATATCTATATATATTGTTAATTATATATATATATATATATATATATATATATATATATATATATATATATATATATATATAAATACTGAATAGAATATTTATTTTTATATATATGAAATTAAATATAGTTTTTACAAATATTTTTTACAATACTGTATAACTATTTAGTAATATTTTCATTGTGTAATTTTATGAATATATAACACAGTATGATTTTATTTCATTTATAAAATATATCCAATTACATCAACTTGTTAATTTTACAATATATGAGTGGCAGACCTCAAAATCCAGTTGGATTTAAAATAATAAATGTACTATAAATGGCATAATAAAGCAGACAAATGTTGACAAATTTTCAAATAAATCTGCTAGATTAATTAGCCATAACATTTATATATAAATGAATCAATATTACTTTAAATTTCAATATACATTTTTTTTAAAGGTATTATATTTTATGAGTACTATGTTTTTACCGGTAATTACCGGTTATTACCGGTTTTTACTGTAAATTAACATGGTAGAGATAGGTTTTTACCGGTTATTACCGGTTTTGCCCGGTAAAAACAGGTTTTTACCGAAAATAATGGAACCCTGCCCCTACTACATATCATTAAACTATTCAGTCTCTTTTGTTCCATAGAATTTCTTAGCCAATTATTTACGATGCGCATGTTACTAAAACTTCTTTCACAGTCAACTGTACTTGTTGGTCTTACAATGATTAATTTCATCAACATTTTTACATTGGAATATATTTTCTTCATATTTTCCATACATTAATTATAATATAATATGGCATCTTATAAGCACCTGGCTCTTGACTCTCTTTTAAATAGAGGTAATTCAGTTTGTAGTTCTTCTAAATTCAATTCTGGATATTTATTATCTCATCTGAATCTATATAGTTTTCTTTTAATAGTATATCCTTTAGATTGAAAAATTATTTTAATGATTCACTATTAAATTTGTCTTCGAGTCTTCTTGTGGCAATATCATATGCATTCATAGACTATACACATACAATGTACATCTTACGCCGTACATAGATTTTTCTAACAATATAGGCCACTTTGACTATTTATTAAAATTATAAAGAACTATTTTTTTTAATTTATAATACTTGTACGTTAAAATATAACATCTTAAGATGAGTAAGAAAAAAAACAAAAAAATCTTAAAATATTTAAAGATACCAATCCACAGAAAAAATGGTAATTTATTGATGATTTTTAACAAAATTAAAGAAATACCATGGTAGTTATTATTTTTTCTCCCAAATTGTAATATATTACTGATTAATATATTAGTGATTACTAAATTGTTTTTTTTATTATATATAATATAAATTTATCAAATATAACGATTATGTACAAAATTATGAGAGGTCAAAAAAAATTCTGGAAAATCCTATAATTAGAAACAAATATCCTAGAAATAAAATGATTTTTTTTATAAATTTGATATCATTCATAGGAACTATGACACATTACACATTACACATATTCTGAAAATTTCATGATTGTATCTTAAATTAAAATTATAATTTAAATATAATTTAAATTTTAATTTTAATTATAAATATGAAAAATATACATATTTGTTTTTTTTTTTTTGGAATTTCCTATCTATTCCCATGTTTTTTTTTGTAAAGTGAACATCCCCCCCAATATTGACCTAAATCACAACAAAAAAATGTTGGGTATTGTCAATGCTAAAATGTTGATGAATCAAATGAAGCAGCCGAATCCATCGTCAACATCATGTTTAAAAACACTCTAATCGTATATTTGGCAGGAAAGGCTTATCGAAACTTTTTATATCCAATATTGTATCGTTAATAATTATTTATGGTTTACTCGACAATGCAACATTTAAACTTATAGACAATGCAACATTTAAACTTATTGTTCAAATACGTGTTTCTTCGGATCTAAATAAATTGATAATACTATTAATATTAATTATTATTATATTCCAAACCTTTCATCATTTTGGTTATTATTTTCAATTCTATAGAATGAACTTATATGTCCATATTTTATTAACAATTATTAAATTAAATCTAATAAATATTAAATAATATTGCGATAAAAGATTGTAGAAGAGAAGCACTATATAAGGGTATTGATAATATTGTGACTACAAATAAAATATTATAATATGTATTTTACTAATCACTATCTACTAACGTACAATTTTCTCTAAATTATTAACAAATTATTAAAAAGTATTAAATTATTTTTATAATTTTGCAAGAACAGGGGGGTCCAAAGATATTCGGACCCCCCCCTGATTATAACAGGCGGGGGTCCGGACACCCACGACCCCCCTTGTTCCTGCAGCCCTAGCGGCGTGTATGTTTGACACCTTGGTCCCGATGTCCTCTTTGTATCGTTCTTCGATGTCCTCTCGAGTTTATGTAACATCGACGCATATACTACATTTAGAATAAAACAAATGCTTCAGTAAAATGTGTGTATTGATTATATGCTTACTTGCTTAATTTCGAGGATGATCTTCATCGTCTACTCGAGCATCAGTATGAGTCAACTCCCGCCAGATATCTCTATCGAGCATGCTGGTTCTTATATCTTCCTTCTCTAGGAGACCAGTGTCCTTTTTTAACACATCAACATAGTTCAATCGTCGGCGACCTCTGTTAGCTTTGCATTGTATGGGTTCCCATAAAATGAGCGGGTGTGTTGATAGTTCCGAATTGATTATGTAGGGTTTCGCATACACGCCTAGGTAGAAATAGAAGCTAGCTTATAGAGTCTTCTACCCGCATTTAGATTATCGCATTATCCACTTCGGATATATATAATTATTAGTATCATATTTAGGTATAAGTACCCGGGTAATCGTAGAATCATTACTGCTGGTCGACGCAATAACCCTGAATTTAACCATATATATATATATATATATATTATTGTAGCCTATGTAAACAATAGTAATAATGAGACACGCATTCCGAACAGCTGTTCCGCTACAACACCATCTTACACGGATCTCTAGCTGTACCATCTAAAGGCATACACACACACACACGCGCGTACACACACAGCGCTATGGACAACACTGATGCATACGGGGACTCTGGCCCCAACCCTAGGTTAGTACATTACATTATTGCTACAGATAATATACCTATATACATATATATATATATGTAGATGTTTGTGAAGAAAAGATATGCCACTCTAATTAATTTGTGAAATTAATATAAAATTACGTCATCTGTACTGCAAACTATGTATTTATAATTCTATTTTTAGATTATATTTGTTTACGTATATATACACGATAAATTATATTTCATTGATTTCAATATTTGCATCAAATATATCAGAGATATTGATTTATAAAAGTAGAGATATTGATTTATTTGTAAAATAACTGCATTCATATTTTTAATATTGTATTTCTATATAGATGTTTTATTAAAATTACGAATTTATTTATAAATTAGGTTCGAAACGATGTCTTATTATGTTTGTCGACATTCCAATCAATATAAAATTAGTGTATTGCATTATATTATGAATTAAATATAATCATATTGAAATCATTAATTTAAAAACGAGCTCCAACATTGATTGTTATATCTAATTAAAATTGTTATTCTTGGGCTATGAATCATGGACCATGATGCGATAAAATCACTCGAGCTGGAAAATAAAAATGTTATAAAATATGCTAATAAGCAGTCGTCCTGTACTAGGTAATATATTAGTTATAATATTTATTTAATTTTATTATTATATATTTAATTCTATGATACGAATATAGATTGCCAGAGGTTTCATATCGGTGTCAATATATTTTAGCAATTATATATTCATCGTAATCAAAACGTGTGTATCAAAACGTGTGTTGGCATTGCTATCAATACGTATAAGTTTATTCTATGAACATATCTACATTTAATACAATATTTACAATTATATGTTCTTATATTTGAATATAAATATAATTTGAATATATAACAAATGTATACGCATATTAGAATTGTCGTACCGATATAATCATAGAAATAGAAATAAAATAAATACATTGATCCCTAGCGAATTACTAATCGCAGTAGAACTGGCATGAACGCAATGTAGATAACACAGTGCACATAATAGTTGTAACACCCTCACCCTCACCCTATCTCAGTGTACCCTATCACAGCGCCTTAAACTCATACTGAGGTAGGCTATGTTAACGTCTACAAAGCCCCCATTACCCCCCTTTATGCCCCCATCGTACACCCCCGTCGTACGCCCTACCACAGAACCGGTTCCAGCGTATTAGCCCCGTCAGCCCTACTAGAGGTACAAAGTTACAAGTTCAATCATGATAACAGCGGTTCCTGTCTTATCTTCAACAATAAGTACTTCGATAAGGTTACCGATGACCTCTACCAATGACCTCTACAGAGGTCATTTCTCCCTCTGGTACCTTCTCTCACCACTATCGGTGGCAGGGGGATATACCACTGAGTACATACTATAGAGGGTTTGTGTAACGATGTGGTATTAACTACAATGGGGACATACCATAAGGACATACCATAAGGACATACAACCTAGGACATATAACTGAGGGCTCATATTAATTGTTCGCTTTAAGTGACATCATAATCCTACCTCCATAAAAGTACCCATTACTAGTGCGCTAGTAGCTCTAACTACATAGTTATATTCATATAATAATACCCCTCCACCTCTACAGTAACCGCCCCTCCTCACCACTACTAAGTTACCCCCCCCCCCCACTACTAATATAACCCCGCCCACTAGATCACAGGACAGTCGACGCGAGATGGTACAGATGTAGACGCTGACAAACTAGAGAGAACTTTCATGAGGCTGGGCTTCACTGTGAACAGATACGACAACTACACCCGTCTTCAGATGACCATGGCTCTTAAGCAAGGTAACAGTAGTAGTAGTAGTAGTAGTAGTATCAGTATTAGTAGTAGTAGTAGTAGTAGTAGTAGTAGTAGTAGTAGTAGTAGTAGTAGTAGTAGTAGTAGTAGTAGTAGTAGTGGTGGTGGTGGTGGTGGTGGTGGTGGTGGTGGTGGTGGTGGTGGTGGTGGTGGTGGTGGTGGTGGTGGTGGTGGTGGTAGTAGTAGTAGTAGTAGTAGTAGTAGTAGTAGTAGTAGTAGTAGTAGTAGTAGTAGTAGTAGTAGTAGTAGTAGTAGTAGTAGTAGTAGTAGTAGTAGTAGTAGTAGTAGTAGTAGTAGTAGTAGTAGTAGTAGTAGTAGTAGTAGTAGTAGTAGTAGTAGTAGTAGTAGTAGTAGTAGTAGTAGTAGTAGTAGTAGTAGTAGTAGTAGTAGTAGTAGTAGTAGTAGTAGTAGTAGTAGTAGTAGTAGTAGTAGTAGTAGTAGTAGTAGTACTGTATTTATACATGACACAGACTCTGGATATGTTTAGTGGAATTCTATTTTCACAAAGAGTGTAATAATATACATTGATGGTAATCAATGTATTGTGTAATATTAGTAGTCAATGTGTCTGATATGTTAGTTTATTTACATATAAAGTAAATATTTAATGTTATACATTACTTATAATCATTACCCATTGTCTACTACTGCTACTGCTACTGCTATTTCTACTACCCCCACTACACCCCCCACAACACCCCCACTACCCTCCGCTACACCCCATCTACACCCCAACTACCCCCGCTACACCCCCACTACACCCCCACAACACCCCACTACTCCCCCCCACAACACCCCACTACCCCCCCCACTACCCCCCACTACACCCATTACACCCCCACTACACCACACTACCCCCCCTACACCCCCACTATACCCCCCCTACACCCCCACTACCCCCCCCACTACACTACCCCTACACCCCCACTACACCACACTACACCCCCACTACCCCCACTACACCCCCTCTACCCTCACTACACCCCCACTACACCCCCACTACACTCCCCCTACACCCTCACTACACCACACTACACCCCCTCTACTCTCACTACACCCCCCTATACAGCCGGTAACGCGGACCACAGTAAAAGCGACTGTTTCGCATGCATAGTGCTGTCACACGGTGAGGGGGAGTGGGTCTATGCTACAGACGGAAGGGTGTCCGTTACCTCCCTACTGAACGTCGTTAAGGGCGATAACTGTCCTTCCCTCGTCGGCAAACCTAAACTGTTCTTCTTACAGGTGAGACCGGGGTGGGGGGAATCTAGGCGTGGGGTGGGGGCAATCTAGGCGCGGGGTAGGGGGAATCTAGGCGCAGGGTAGAGGCAATCTAGGCGCGGGGTAGGGGTGTATATCATAATTGAGTATATTAGATACCGTCAAAGAGGTTATTGACTTTACAGGTGTTCAAACTCGAGCTATTCTTAAAACAGGTAAGAGAGGGTGCACTAGGGTCATGTGGTGGGTCCTAGGGGCAGGCTGGGGTGAGTATATCTACCCCACTTCAGATACTCTGGGGGGGGGGGCTGAATGATGTCCCATTCTGGATCATTAATAGAGATTCATATAATTACTGTATGGCCCCGCATTTCTGCAGTGTTGGCTCTAGCCATAGTAACGCAGTTCATGGAGTGAACCTTCAGTGTGTACTAGATATCACTAGTATATGTAAAATGTTTCAATAGATGATGGGGTTATAGATCTATACATTGTTAGCACTACAAGCCCACGAGCCCCAAAAGTCAAATAAACCTCACAAGCTTGTAGTGCTGGGTGATCTCATCATTTCAATGAACATTACCTAATGATATCTGTCATTTATTTAAACTATATATTATAGTATGTGTTATAGTATATGTTATAGTATATGTTATAGTATGTGTTATATTATATGTTATAGTATATGATATAGTATATGCATATATATAGAGTGAGGTAGATTGCTATTAGACACGTCACGTGACCTATTTTAGTGTAACAGTCGTGTAGAAGAATTCGCCATTACAGAAAACCACAAAATAATATTTAATATATTAGTAAATTTTAAAGTTATATTATAATTTTCCTACTCCTAACTACTAATATATTATATATTTTGTATAAATATAGTTAATAACACTATTATTGATTTTTATATCACATAATATATTAAATAATTATACTATTATACCATCTTCAGGTCGAAATAGTAAATCTATAAGACTAAATTTCGCCGATTGATATGTTCAATATATAATAATGAGTTTTTTGTATTGATGCTAGAATAAAATAATTACCACCATTGGAAAGATAATTAAAAAGTAATAGCAGTTTAATATTTTCATTTTTTAATCAGAATAAAAATAAAAAAGTTATATGTAAAACAATGTCAAATTTATGTATATAAAATTAGCCCATATATATATATATATATGTAGTTATTTGTTATTAAAAACAAATATTCAGATCATTTGTTAATTAATATTTTACGATGAATTTTTCACACATTATTCGTTTAAATATATTATATTAATATAAATTATAAATGTTATATTAAATTAATCAAAATGGTCAATTTTGTGTTGGTTATTTATTATTTTAATTTTTCAAATAATTTTTATCTTAATAATTTTAAGTATTTTTTATGTAATATGAATAAATAATTTGTATTAGTTTTATAATTAATTGTTTGGTAAAACATATATAATATTATTAAAAATATAATAAATAAATTATTTAATAATTAATTTAATATAGTAATAAAATTAATAAAATAAATATTTTTAACATATTTTAAATACATTTAAATATATTAATAATATTTTCATATAAGATTAATAATTATCTTTTAATATGATATATATATATATAATATACGATGGAGGACTTTGAAGTCAAGGAAGGAGATGAGACAAGCGAATGTCGTTTTTATAGTTTATTAAGTACAGTATCGCTTTTGGTTATAGTCTATCCAGCCTCATACGCATCAAGCGTCTATTTTGGATAGAGCCGGGCTATAGCCCCATACGCATTAAGTGTCTCTTTTGGATATAGCCTAGCCTCATACGCATCAAGCGTCGCTTTTGGTTATAGTCTATCTAGCCTCATACGCATCAAACGTCTATTTTGGATAGAGCCGGGCTATAGCCCCATACGCATTAAGTGTCTCTTATGGATATAGCCTAGCCTCATACACATCAAACATCACTTTTGGTTATAGTCTATCCAGCCTCATACGCATCAAGCGTCTCTATTGGATATAGCCTAGCTAGCCCCATACGCATTAAGTGTCTCTTATGGATATAGCCTAGCTAGCCTATTACGCATCAAGCGTTTCTTATGGATATAGCCTAGTTAGCCCCATACGCATTAAGTGTCTCTTATGGATATAGCCTCATACACATCAAGCGTCGCTTTTGGTTATAGTCTATCCAGCCTCATACGCATCAAACGTCTATTTTGGATAGAGCCGGGCTATAGCCCCATACGCATTAAGTGTCTCTTATGGATATAGCCTAGCCTCATACACATCAAACGTCACTTTTGGTTATAGTCTATCCAGCCTCATACGCATTAAGTGTCTCTTTTGGATATAGCCTAGTCGAGTTATAGATATATGTTATATAACGATGGAGATAATAGTGACAATGAACAGCGACAGCAGTGCAAGACCCTGAACCAGCAAACACGATGACAGATATCGACTTCTAAGAAATCTTACCCGAAACACGTGTAACATGATTGCCTCTGAAAGTCTTAATTACTTCAGTATACTAAGTATAATTCATGCGTAATTGTATAGTTTACGACCCTAAAGATATCGTGGGCATAGCGAGACCGATTGTGTTCTAGGCTTTTTATCACTCGAAGTCGAAACGAACGCGTCGATGAATTATCTAACGTAGTTGTAGAATATAACTTGAATAAAGATATCTGGAACTTGTATGGTCTCGTCTATATTATTTATATAATATAAGTAGTAGGGCATAACATATAAGTATACATAAATATTTGTATACAAGCATATAATCTTTATTTACAAATGGATAAACTCGCTCGATACCCGTCTCACTTTTTGTAAATATATTGAGTACTATTACGACCAAACTATTTCATTAACTTTTATGTAAACAATAAATTTATTGTACCCAACAACTTTAATTTGAACAATTATATTAATAAACACCAATATATGTTGCGCTATCTAATTATCTATCGTTAATATATAAATATATATATATATATATTTATATGCAACTTATATATTATATATATACACATATGTATATATATATATATATATATATATATTCTAGACATATATTTAAAATTATAAATAAATGCATATATCTACAATGTAAATAATTATTATTATATTACTGTAAATGGTTGACAGTCAAATACACATAATTATAAATATATAACATTTATGTGCAATTTTAATATCCTTTTATGAGCGTTTCTTTGATTTTGAACGCCATTATTATGGATACACCAAACCAAACAAGTGAAATAATTATTTTAACTAACACCCACAATATTAGGCACCTTAATAAGCACGCCCAACTTTAACTATGATATATATCGGCGGCCAAGATGAGCATTCACTATTATTATAATGGCGTGATAAAATATAAAGATTCTATTTTAAAAAATATTCTTCCATACATTTGAATATTCTAGTATAATAGTATAATTATTATAACTTTATAGAGTTATCATATTTATAGCGGCATAAATTTAAAAGAGAATGGCGTGCGTCGAATTCACCATTTAAAACCAATAGAGGTACTCCTAAAAAGATCACAAAATTGCGTATACATTTTATATAATATATTAATTATAATAAAAATAAATTAATAACTTATTTATTAGCATATTTATAATAATAATATAAGAAAATATTATATTAGCATAATATAATTAATTTACTTGTAAAAGGCAATTTATTTAGGTTTATTTTTATGAGAGTTATGACAATTAATTACACAACAACAGATCATTTTATTCGAAAAAATATAAAAATAATATAATTATTTGAATATTGTAAATGTGGTTTTCTGTAATGGCGTCAGTGGTTTTCAAATTGTTACGCTTTTGAGATATCGAATCACAGTCTACCTCACTCTAATGTCTATGAGTATATGTTATGTTATATTTTATAGTAGATACTAGTATTTATAGTACTGTTCACATGAGCTATCTATTTGTTCAGTTAGCGCTGACAAAATACATAAATTATATGAACTTATAAACCTCTGATTATTTTATATAGTGTATACATTTCAATAAATTTACATTAATTTATAATTAATACAAGCATAAAATGTACAATCAATAATGTGTACATTCATTATTACCTGTATACTATAACTAATAATGTGTACAATGTACTGCTTACATACATTATTTATATGAACTTATTATATTATATTATAAATGAATAAATATTTAAACTTTGATTTTATAATATATAAAGTTATGATATATATATATATAAGTAAGTAAGTAAGTTATATATATATATATATATAAAGTTTATATTATAAACCATACTTCATCATCATATATAATATAAATGTATGATATATATAGGCATTATGCGCTATTTAGTTACTCTTTTAGTTACACTTTTTTAAGCTTTATGAATTTATTCACGAGAAAATGCGTAGTTAATAATATTGTGAATATTTATATTTATAACTATTACTACGCATTTACTCTTGGATACATCATAATGTAAGCTTAAAAAGTGTAACAAACAAAATGCGTAAATCTTTACTCATAAATCCTATATATATATATATATATATAGCATAACTTTATATATTTGAGAATAATTAAAAAATCATAGGTTCATATTATTCATTTATACTATTATATAATAAGTTCATATAAATAATGTACGTACGAGTACATTGTACACATTATTAGTTATATTACACATAATGTACAGGTTATAACGAATGTATTCACTATATCAAATAATCAGAGGTTTATAAGTTCATATAATGTATTCTATTTTGTCGGCGCTATTTACACAAATAGATTGCTCGTGTGCATAACAGCGCTTCACGAATACACGTGCGCAATACATGGCGGCCTACATTAACACATAGCTAACATTAAACCAGCCTAAGCCGTAAGGAACAACTCCATCGCTGTTATGCTTGTCAAGGTTGTATTGTACCGAGCACATATGTCGTATTAGGTGCACATGTACCTAATACTACATGTGTGTGTGTGTGTGTATTGATATATACCGATAGAGATTAACATAGAGATTAACTTACATGTATCATCCACACATACCCACACACATACCCACACAACCACACACACACACACCAGAGAGTGCCGTGTGTTTACCCACACACCGATGTTCACCTGCTAGTAATACTCCCCACCTGTGCAAGTAGTGAGTGTGTGTGTTGCCTAGTTATCAACCAATCGGCGCGTTAGTCATCTAATCTAGTGTGGCTTATTAGTGAATAACGCGCACACACCCCTATGTATAACACCCCACCATAACCCCATGTTAAACACCCCACCATAACCCCATGTATTCACCCCACAATAACACCGCGTATTCACCCCCCCCTCCGTCAGGCTTGCAGGGGTACAAAGTTTGACTCGGGTTCACTGGCTCCCATGGACGAGACTGACTCTCTGCCCAGCGCCCCCCTACTTCGAATGTTACCCACCGAAGCCGATATCCTCGTCGCTTACTCTGTAGTACCGGGTCAGTACCGCCCCCCCGCCGACCCCCTAGTTACCCCCTATCGGGGACACTGCACTGTGTGTGACCCAGTATCTGCTGTAGAGTCCCGTACCGTACTAATTAAACACACAGCATTATCGCAGAGTTCATCTTACATATTAACAGATTAACAACGTTATTTGTAATCACATTATAATATGTATATTTGAATATATTAATTATAAATATATAAAGTTTTGATTATTTAGAAATATTGAATGGTCATTTTTTTCCGAGTATACTTGATAAAACATTAATCCTTTAAGACCCAGTAATTTTAAATAATACTGCACTAAATGCCCAGGGATTATATATATTTAAAAAGTATATGCATGTTTTTCAACAACAAAAATGTGTACTCGTCTATTGAAATGTGTCTATTACAAGTTATATTTATTTTTATTATTATATAATATTTTAATCTGAAGAATAAAATGGAATCTAAATATTATCCATAATATTAAATTTTAATTAATTTTTATAATTATAATAATTATATTAATTTATAATTTAAAATAAATATAAATTTCAAACTAAAATAAATATATAAGATGTATATATATACTACTAAAATGTTTAATATATATTAATTAATAAGATAATTTAAAAATTTTATAAATTAACTGGCTCATCTCTACCCAAACTCAATACTAAAGAAAGCTTCGTCAGCATCTATTCGTGAGTAGGCCATTTGTAAAATGGAAATAAATAATCATAAACTTCTTCAAAATATAACATTAATATAATAAAATCAATTGTCATTTTTAATTTATATATTTACATAATTTTTGTGTGCATATTTTGATGTTAATTTAAATGCTTTAATTTAAGAACTAATTTTTTTAATAATAATTCCATTATATTTAAAATAAACTATATAATGTTGTTATTATTATAATGATTATAACCAGTTTAATACGCGATATCGATGATATATAATTTGCATTTATAATTTATTTAAATAAATACTATACTGTTGTATTATATAAAATTTCTCAAATACTAAAATTGAAAGATCATTTTTAAAATTTTTTTTTAAATCCTATAATAAAAAACATCATATATTTATGCATTTTATATAAATCGACTGCTGAATTATTGAATTATATGTGTTAATAAATTACGCGACAGTCCCAGACGCCTGGCTTTAGAGTTAAGAGGGTTTAGAGTTAAGAAAGTAAATAAGGCGTTATCCTAGTGGTCGCATGCTGTATGTCAATCAACATTAACCATACATATTTATAAACTAGACACTAAGCAAGTACAGATATCCTCGCCGTGAGATAGCTGTCAATCAAGGCAGTATTTTAAAAACGAAAATAATCTATATAGGCGCACTGCTATAATACTAAATGTGATTGTATACATAAACATACAGCGCTTATTAAAAGCCGTACGTACGATTACAGATAGATATATTGTTATGTATGTATACATAGCTATACGCGTATGTGTTTAGTTTATATAGAGACATAACTATTGTGGGCAAATCAAGTTCGTCGCGCTTCACCGCATTCACCGTAATAAGACTATCCATCTTCGATTGCGGCGGTGTATGTAAATATAAGTTAATACATCTGTAAACATGTACAGTTTACGTAGTATAGTATACTTAATATAGTATATGTGTATACTTGTTTGTTCCATAACTTTAATACTAAATAATACTAAACTAAATAACATTAATCTCTTATAATAATCTTATAATAATAAATATAATATTTATTAGAAGAATTTACATTTATTTTTCTCTTCTCTTAATTTACAAGTACAGTTATATAATGTTGTCCTCCTAAGGGGCTTTAAAGTAATACAGCTTTTATTTACTGTTGTTGTTGCCCAATCTTAGAGGTATACCTGTAAGTTAACTTGCTACACACAAGTGAGTTACACTGTATTAACCGTAGCATTATATTCTGTGTATTGTATGATCCTTATACTACTTATTTAGATAAATTCACTCAATTATGCTCTATATTACTTGATTGATAAATTTGCCCCATTAAAAACTCGAACTATTAATATCCATTCAAACATTACATGGTTTTCCTCCGAACTTGTTTCTTTCAAACGCAACCTACGTAAACTCGAACGAATCTTCCACAGAAACCCCTCTTCTAGTAACCTCTTAATATTTTCTACATATCGCAAGTTCTATAAATCTGAAATCTCTAAAGCCAAGTCTGCTTTTTATATTAGTAAAATAAATAACCTCACATCCAATCCCCGTGCTTCTTTCGCCCTTGCTCGTAAGCTTCTCTCCCCTACAATGCCTATCAATATACCTCATATACCTAATATTGCAAAAAATAAATTATTTTATGAATTCGCTAATCATTTTACTGATACATTCAATGCACCTGCACTTCTATTTCATCTCTCCTACCAATTAGCTCAATTCTGTGCATCTGTATTAGTAAACCAACCCCATACTATTTTTCTAAATTCTATATTTCATCTATTTTCACAATATATAATCTTATCTCTAAGTCCTCCTCTTATCATTCCTCTGACCCATTTAACCTAGCTGCATTTAAAAAACTAAATTATACTCTATCCCCCTATATTCTTGATATTATAATTATTTACCTAAATGATGGTATTTGTCCAACTTCCTTTATGTATGCTATAATTACCCCTATACTCAACAAACCTTAACTTGATCCTAATATAATTACTAACTATCGCCCCATTTCACAACTTCCGTTTCTCAGCAAAATTCTGGAACGATTTGTTGCTATACAATTGAATTGATTTATAGCTTATAACAAATTATATTATATATTTCAGAGTACATTTAGATGAGGAAACTCAACTGAAACTCACTACAATAAATACTAAACAATATATACTCTACATTATCTCCATCTCTCTCCTGCCAACTTATATTATTAGACATATTGTGTGCTTTAGATTCCTAAAGTCATTCCATTCTTATCTCAAGATTAGAAATGATTGATATACGTGGAACTGTACTAAAATGTTTTTCTTCCTATATATTAAATCGATCATCATCCGTTAAAATTTGCAATTCCTCTACACAATATCCTCTTCATTATGGTGTTCCTCAGGGATCTGTTCTCGGTCCCCTCCTCTTCTCAATGCTCATCCTCCCTATACGTGATATTATTGGTCAATTTCAAGATGTCCACTATCACATTTATGCTGATGATATTCAACTATATTCCTTCTTACCCAACTCCTCCAATGTACTACCAGATAACTCAAAATTATGTGCATCAACTATTAGATCATGGCTTCTCTCTAACAACCTTCTACTTAACTCTTCAAAATCTGCACTCCTAAATATCCCATCTAACTGTCATTATTTTCCTCCTGTTGAAATTGATGATCTCCCTATCATCCCATCTTCATATGTTCTAAATATTGGAGTTACTTTGGATGCTAACCTATCCCTAAATTCCCATATAGCTAATATATCTAAATCAGCTATCACCTCTTAAAAATTCGTTGTATAAGAAAATACCTAACTCGCCCTCTTACCACTGTCCTCATAAATGCACTCGTCCTCTCTCGTATCGACTACTGCTCCTCCCTACGCTATCATGTCCCTAATACTTCATTATTCCCTTTACATCGTATAATTCGTGCATCTATACGAACCATTTTCTCCATTAATCGGTTTAATCATTCCATTACCGACTCTCACCAACTCCTATCCAACTGGTTCCCTCAAAAAAAAGTTCCCTCCTACACCTTCTATCACTCGCTCATAAATATATTATACTTCTCCTGCTTATTTGACTTCCCTACTAACACAAAGACGCCCACTGACTTCCTTACGTTCAAATGCCGACATTTCCCAAATTTTCCCTCGTGTCTCATACCTGAAATACCATAAACGCGCCTTCAGTTATATTGTTCCATCCTTATGGAACTTATATTCCCTCCCTGCCTCTATTAGATCAATCCATTCACACCCGTCCTTTATTACACACCTCAAAGCTTACATATCATCAATGTAATATATTCACTTATTTTAATCATACAATATTAATATTTATATAAATTATATTATTTATTTATCTATTTATTTTTTCGCTCTATATTGTTATATGCATCTACGAGTACACTTATCACCTATGATAAGTGTTAATAAACCATATTATCATCATCATCATCATATATACAGATCTATTTATACCCCTTTATACTCCTAAATATCAACGACTAATTGGCAATGTCTTTGTAAATCGCCATCTCTTATTAATATTATGTTGGTTAATTAAGTCGACAATTTAAAATATGCCACTCTATTATTTCATTATATTTAATTAATTTATATAGAATATAATATATGTGTGTATACTATTTATTAATATACATATAATGCTAATGGATATAATGTATAGCATACAATATTGAATTTAGTGTGCATCTGTTATACGTATGTATTGATATATGTATATATATTTACACGTATACATTCTAACACAAAATTATTAGTTATCATAATATTTTTAAAAACATTTATAAATAAATGTTTAGGGAAACCAGGAATAGGAAACATTTTTCCTATTCCTCATATTATGCATTAATGCATACTTTTATTGAATAGCTGGATATTAATAAATATTTTATAATATAAAGTTTATTCACTTTATATATGTAGACAAATAACTGTATATTATAACTATTAATTATTATTTATATATATATATATTTATTAATAATGTTACAAATAAAATTAATCAATCAATTCTATGTTGTAATGTTAACAATTAATTCTGTTAACAACTATATATATATTGTTTATATTTTAAATTTATTATAAACAAATATCACATTAATATCAAATGAACTAATATATCTCTCTGATGTTGTAGGATACTTTTCATGGAGAAATAATGTCGACGGATCGTGGTTCATACAGGCATTGTGTCAAGTATTCGATGACCTCTGCACCTCGACCAATAAGATCTCTCTGCTACAGATGATGACCATCGTTACTCGTATCGTTGCTTTCGACTACGAAAGCTGTACAAATCAGGAGTATACGGATCACATGAGACAGATGCCTTGCGTTCTTAGCATGCTCACTAAGGAAGTCTACTTCAAACCCACTTACTGACAGGGAACCTTACTTTAGACCCACATACTGACAGGAGCCCTACTTCAAACCCACTTACTGACAGGGAACCTTACTTTAGAGTCACTACTGATATGCAGCCCTACTTCACACCCATATACTGACAGGAGGCACTACTTTAGAACCACTACTGACAGGGAACCTTACTTTAGAGTCACTACTGATATGCAGCCCTACTACAGTCTGACATCTGATAAAGAACACTGATGATTATTATATCATTATATTATTACGCTTTATGTGAACCTAAATCATATCTTATTAGAAACTACTCTATTATATCAATATCATCCTATCAAGGTATATTTCACTATATGTATTACACACACACTAGAATATCTTCGGTTCTTTTCTCTTATCATGATCATTGTGAATTAGATTATTTAACAAACGCAGCAATCGTTATAAAACTCTGCTGATTTTATCTTAATAATAACGTTTTACAATTGTAATATTTACAACGAGTTATACAATTTGATCTTAATCATTACATTACATATTTACACGAGTATCTCCGCGACTACTCTTTTATTAATTATTTAATTATTTATCTCTGAATTGTAACACGTAAGATGCGATTCTTCTTTTTAATGCTAATACGATGCTTTATTTGATTATAAATCAATAACAAATGTGTATTCATTCGTGTAAAAGAGTATAATTCTGTATGTGTGTAACATTCGATTAGAGGGTAACAATTTGATAAGGAAGGAGGTGGTGATGGTGGTGGTATATACATATGGAAGTGATGTGAGGGGGGTGGGTGGGCTATAGCTCTCATAAGTCTGAGACCATGTCTGATATTCTTGACCGCGCTGTCCAGAGGGAGTACACCAACGATATACCGAAGCCTACTGCACCCGCTCGTAAGAACTTTGCTTTTCCAGCTGTAATCGGTGCAGGTGTGTGTGTTAGTGGGTGCTAATGAGTAATGCAGGCAGTATATACAGTTTATAACCGGTGATCAAATTATGATAATCAAATAACAAATTATTTATAATCAATATATTACACAATACCTATTAATAGATATGTACAGTGTATGATTAGATTTTTATTTAAAATAAAAACATGTAAGATATGGATAATATATAGGTATTATTAGGGGTCGGAAATGTATGTGAATAATGTGTCTACAATAAAGATGGTATCTAAGGAAAGGAACTTATTTGTTTGTATTATTTAGAAAACATTCATATCTAGTGGGCATTATATTGTATAAAGTCAATGCAATACAAATTACTAATTTGAAATTAGATCATTAACTAATTTGTTATGAAAATAATAATATCTATTTTTTTGTATTCCTATTTTCATAAATGTATCTAAACATTTTTTATAATATTATGTTATAAATTATAATTTTGTATAATTAACTTTGTATTAGGTATATACTCTAACAATTTATAAATATTCATAACATTTTCAAAAGTTTTATTTGTATTTTGTTACCTGAATTTTTGAAACATAAATGTTATCTATACAGGTTATGGCGTTATAAAATTTAATTATATATTAGGTATATACCCGGAATATTAAATATGAATTAAAGAGGTCAAAAGTTATACAGTTAATCATATAAGTGTTTTGTTAATGACATAAGTAATAATGAATATAATTAGAATATTATCACTAATAATACTACTATGTATTAGATATAACAAATACATGTATTGCAATAATAATAGTATAACTAGTAATTACATAATAGCAATGAAAATATATAAAGAAAAATAAAATATAATTTTGGTAACAAAAACTAAATATATATAAAACAAAGGTATCCCAGTACTATAATTTGAGATAGAAATAATAATACACCTTTTTATTCGATCTGCATTAGATATATCGATAACACTATTGACATTATTTTAATATATCGCATCAATTTGTTGACGTGCTTATGTTTATAATACATATTTGAGGCATTTATAGTTACTTCGATACAACGTAATATACATAATTTAAAAGAAAATAAAATAAATTTGTTGATAAAAATAACAAGCGAAGGTTTAAGAAATTATTGTAAATACTAATACTATTCACATATCTCAATTTATTATATTTTGTTATATATTTTTAATGTTGACAATACATAATTATGTATATTAATGTTAATTAAATGTATGAATTGTCTAATTCAAAATATAAGTAAATATTTTAAAATTATATTTTTTTCTACCTTAAATTTAAAATATACTTTTCTAATCGATGTTCATCATTGTTTTATTTATTTATTGTTAATAAATATTATTACAAAATAGATAATCAAATATATTAATAATAAAATATATCAAGTGAAAGTTAATGTAAAAACATCCTATTCATAAATGTATTTATTTACTTAATTATTTTAACAAAGTAGTTAATAATTTAATTTTAAACTGTTAATTTCTAAACTGTTTTTTATATAGTTATATTTTATATTTAGTTTGTTTATATAATATATATACATGTATATGATAATTAAACTGAAATTGATCTTGTATTAATATTATTAATATGCATCAGATAAAATGGTTGTCATAAAATCTGCAGATTGACTTTCCCATTATGATGATGGAAGAAATGCAATTGTTTGAAAGCTTTTCACTAGATAAGTTTTGTATTTACATATGAATCAGGCAACATAAATGTATGTATGGTTATACCTATTTTCAAGTATAATAAAGTAAGGTTATCACCATGTATTTTTTATAAATAAATATATTAAAATTAAATAACTAAATATACAGTGTTGTTGGTTTTTTGGTTTTAAAAAAAAACCTACAAAAACCATTTTTTGTGTGTGAAGAATTGGTTTTTATTTTTTAAATAATTTGTATTAATAATAAATTGTTATATTGAATGTTATTAATAAATACTTCTATGATTATTATTAGATATTTCGTGTATATTATATTAAAAAGTATTATAGTATAATTTATACAAAGATTCAGTAAATTATTTCCAAATTATTATTTTCTTTTTCGGCCATTAATGTTTATTAAATGTATAACTTTATATAATATACATAATCTATACTATTATTAATAATATTGATACTAATATTAAATGATACTATAGTATTGAAATTAATATTCAATAATTTTATATAAAAAATATAAATATACCAAATATACCAAAAAAACGAACAACCCTGAAACTCACACTTCCCTCCAGGTGGCAGTGTTAACTTGTTGTCAGGTGAACACATGATTTTCTTCATCTAATTTATTTTAAAAAATATTTTTGTTTAATTTACACCAATTGTCTCTTTAATAAAATTTACAAAAATTGAAAAACATAATGTTATTTATTCATATACCATTTACATATAGTAACACAAATTGTTAGGATACCTACGATAGATATTTCTAAACATACTTATATTTATATTCACCAAGTTAGTACAAAATAATTATTCTGAGTAAAACACATCTAAAGTTTTACTAAGTAAAAATCACTATTATAAAATAAAGCAAATACAGTATATAATTATCATAGTAGTATATAGAAACATAATAATATATTTTGTTTCTATATTATGATAAAATAAAGCAATAATAGGGTTGTATAATTTATAAATTAATATATATATGTGTATAAAATGTGTATAAATTCAATAAATAATTATAAATTGGAATTTTAAAATACATTGAATAAATAATTGTCAATTATAATAGTAAAATACATTCATTATATAATTATACATGATACAATAATATATGAAATACAATATATAATTAGAAATAAAATGTTATTATGTATAGTTTACATTTATGATAAAATAAATCAATAATATAGTTATACATTATAAATACAACTATAACTCTAATATAAATGTTAATATTATAAAATAAAACTAATACTAATAATAACTAATAAATATATATCTAAATACTACTAACTATAACTAAATGTTATTAATATAAAGTAATATAAATAAATGTAAATATACATAAAAATATAATTTGAAATCTAAATTATAAATAAAATAAACTATAAATCTAATATAAAGGAAAATTAAATCAGTTTAGAAATAACATAAAAAGCATATTTTATAACACACCATTTTGTATTACTTTATAATTTAGGTATTATATTTTAATTGTTAACATTTCAAACACGTATTACTCATCGATATAAAGAAAGTGGATAAGCAATTGACACACGCAATGCAAGTAAAAGATAGACACGTGAATGACACTTTTATCGATAATTTAACAAAATGGTATCAGTGATTTTGATTGGATATTAGTCATATTATATATGTCAAATATTAAAAAGTAGGCTTTTCGTCAAAATAGATTACAGTGACTTCTATCTATATCAATGGATTTAAATTATAAATATCAATAAAATAGTATTATATCTTCAATTTAAATACACAAAATTACGAGGAATGTTGATATGATGTATTTTAAATATATAATTTTATTTTTAGTATAGACTATCTATTAGATAGTACATTAAAATTGGTAGTGATTATCAATATATATATGTATAAATAAATATTATTATAAATAAAAAGTAGTGGACCAGATAGTGGGTTTCGACTGCAGCGCCCATAGCGGATAGTGCCATACACTACATTCAATTGCTTATCCACTTTCTTTATATCGATGTTATTACTAGGAATATTTTTTATTATAGAAGTCCTTGGCAGGTAAAATTAGTACAGCTATCTACATAATTTATATTTCTATATATATATATATATATGTAAATAACATATGCATGTATAGTATTCTGGTAAAATATTAATATAATTACAAATAATTACCATGTATAATTTTCAATACATTTATTGAAAAAAAAAACAAAACTATTTTTATGAGTATTGTTATATGTAAAATATATAACTTTATTATTGTCTCTTTAAGATGCGATCACATCTAGCGACTTTGCTGCAAATTCATTGCAAATTTGCTGCAAGATCACGACGAACAAAATCGTCAGGTGTGAACACCACGACAAAATTGGTGCAAAAATACATTCACGAGCAAAATTTAAAAGCAAACATGTTTGAATTATGACGAGAATTCGTGCAAAATGTTGTCCAAATTTTTTCTAGGTGTGAACACTCCGCCAAAATCGTTGTGATTTTGCTGCAAAATATTATGCATAATTCTGTCTCGACGATTTTGCAGCAAAATCGCTAGATGTTATCGCTAGATGTTATCGCTGCTTTAGATTGCATTAGATATAAATTCCTTTCTATATAAAAAAAATAGTTGAATTTATAATAATTTGTTTTAGTTCAATGACCATATTCATAGAAATGCCATCACTACAGTTTAACATGTGAAAGCATGACATGGCATGCACATTGCGATGTCCTCTTAACAATCCAAGTAATTTTGGAAGCAATTAAGGAATATTGATATTTTGTATTATAACTATTATTTTTAGTACAAACTCTTTATTAAATTTCAATGTAAATAATAATTTAAAATTAGTAGGATTCAAGTGCAGCAATTCTGTCATACACTACATTCAATTGATAATATAACTTCTTTATCTTAGATGTAAATAACACATACTATCGTATAATATAGAATTAATGTTATACATTTAATAACAATTATGATTTAATGATTTAAAATAATTAAATAAATACTTATATTACTTATTTATATTTCGAATAGACAGTAGATATATTTAATGTGCAGTTTAATTTATTGTATATCATAGCAATAATTTGCAATGGTGGGTTGATTTGATAATAATAGGTAGAGATCAAAAAGTTCATAAATAACCACAGTATCTATTTAATGTATACTGTACATTTCTATACTCTATGTATAATAGTTAATACTATTTGTCTAAAAGGGGTTTCACACCAACTCGAACGCAATTATTAACTCTAATAATTAGGTGTAAAACCACTTTTATGGAGATTTAAATAATATAGTTAACCTCTAATAATTGAGTTTGAGTTGGTGTGAACCCTCTTTTATACTATTCAATATTTATATATTTGTATAAAATTGTAATGTAATTAACTGTGCAAAATTAGCTCGTTAATACTATTATTAGTGTAAAATGTACTCGTTATAATTACTTCATAAGAAACATTAAATATATACCTAAACAAAGGGTACAGAGTGCATGAATGTCTACATTACCTGAGCTTTTATATAATAGTCCTGTAGCCGTTCCTGCCAGTACAGTGTTTATTTCATCATCAGCTCCTCTAGCTTTTGACACCATCACACCAAACCCACTGTACATCAATGCTGTAAATAATGTCCAGAACTATTATATATATTATACATATATATATATATAAATATAATCGTAAATTAAACATAAACTTTGTACACATGACGAAATAAAAAACATAAAACAACTAAATATTTAATTAAATTAGATTTATAATTTAGAAACGTGTCATAACGTAATATAACATGATTATGGGAAGTTACTTAAAATGTGAAACCACTTTATTTAAACCACAATATTTAGTATAAATTTAATAAAATGAAAATCTTCAAAACAGTTACATGGTGGAATCTAAACATGAAATAACAATGAATGCATACAATTACAAGTTAATAATAAATTAGGTTTGTGTTTGTGTTTTAAATTAAGAAAACTAATAACAATAGCTTCCATATCACCATATACATCATCTCATATGATGTGATTTTAACTATCTGTGTGGTTCAGCTAGCTAAGGTATCAGACACACAAGCAGTAGGACACGTGTTCAAGACCCGGCCAGACCAATAAAATAGGTTTTAGAATAATATTTAAAAGTGATCTTGTATAATTGTGTATAAATAAATAATCGGCTATCGTTAAAACCATGGATGCCCAAGCACGAGAGCTAGTTCGAAGGGACATTAGAGCCATATGGTTATAAGTGAAAACTTCATCTAAGTTCCTTGATGGGATGAAGACTCAAAACACCAAAATAACAATACCAACAATGTCCACATAACCTTGCGCCTATTTCCCGTAGAAGCCACGGTTAATTAGCACTAACCCTGGGCTAACTAGCACTAACCCTGGGTTAACTAGCACTAACCGATGACGCCTAGGGTTTGAGCGGAGGAAGCTCCCTGTTTCGCGATGAAATTGATCAACTGCGTACGTTTCACTGCTCCGGTCATATTGGCGGCTGCGGTTTCCTTTAGACCCGCGTACATTCCGTTCATACCACCACCGGCGCCACCTAAACACCATCGTAGAGGCACGCGTTAAATATGGGAAATTATATCAAACATTTTCAGGAAGGAAAGATATTGCACTTGGGCAAATTTGGGTATCTCACTAATTTGAAGACTAGTATTTCCACCAATTGACATTATATATATATATATATATATACCGTTATATTATATATATATATATATAGGATTAATAAATATAAAGATATATTATTAAAATCTATAATCCATCTAATATAATATTAATATTGTATACTAAAATATATTTATACAATATATATAAGACAATGATTATTAGTATTTCAATTTTAAAGAATAAATATAATTAATTTATATAGGTTATATTTATATATTATATAGGTATTTTAAACATACATCAATTTTTATATTAAAATTGATTATTTTATCGAGTGAAAAAATGTAATATGATGAACATATATGTAATAGTGATAATATCTTCAACTAGTCAATACATTGGATACACTGTATAGATACATAGTGAAATATCTTGACTTCACCAGTTCGTTGTTAATACGGGCTAGTAAAATACAAACCAATCATGATAGCTCCACCTATCTGTGAGAAAGCGAGTTCAAATCTCCCCCGGGTTTGACCAGCTCCTTCTGGAAATATGTATTGAGATTCTGGAGACTATATTGGTGGAGAATGTCATTAAATACCATAAATATCATATATATCTATTGTTATATATAGAAATACATATGAAACTGTATGCATGAGTTATGAATGCACTGGGACAAGCAATATTGATACTAGGCGTTAGGTGATATCAAGTATGATGTATGTTTCTCTAGATATAGAATAATTATAATAATTAAGATAAAAGATTATACTTTTTTTAAATAATATATATCATATATTGATAGATTGGTTTGCAAATATTTCTTGTGCCAGTATTATTTAGTCTTAGATCGTTCTTTGACTACCTATAATTATATAGGTTACTGTTACAAAATTAATTATTAGTTCCGGAACACAATTACAAACTTGAGAAATATACGAAGGGTCGAAGTTCAAATACGGCGATAAAGATCCTTGCGAAGCACCTGTGGTATCGGAGGTAATGTTACAGGTTTACTGTTACATATAGATATATTCGTAGTATAGAAAACCACATTACATAATACAATGGATCGTATTTAAAATGTAACAGATGAGATATGAAATACACAAAAAGATGTTTCAATATCACTGAATTGGAGAATAAACTAGACTTTGATATACAAGCTAATATTACTCGGAACAATAATCGATAACTTAATTACTATAATATGCATATTTTTACATTATATTCTCTACAAATATAAAATTCATTATACTCGATTCTAACATTTCTCTATATATATATTAATATAAATTTATTATTATGAGATTATAAGTTAATAGATTACCTCTAATTTAAATTTATATATGTACGAAGTTACCAAAATATTAATTTTAATTCAATAATCAAATTATATATTTTTATAATGTAAGTAATATACATATTGCGTATTGTATATTAATAAATTATTAAACATTATCACCTATTTTAAAATTATACTAAATCATAATTAATTTTATAAATGAACTCTTATTAATCATTTAATTTTTTTAATTAAATATAAATAATTATTAAATTTATATATCAGGGATTATTTTTGTAAAATACTTTCGAATTTTTCATATGATATATTTTTATTAATAATATTTGTATAAAGGGGGTATCCCATTTTTTGTAAACAATGATATGCCATAATTCAACTATACATGTCGCTAATGATATAGAAATAATATAATTATTTGATATCGACTAGCGCCCCTATAATTGGGATATATTAAGTATTGCCTTTAGTTGGATGTAATCCTTAGTATTATATTATTATATAATAATTATATTAAAATAATATACATATTACAATGAAATATTAACATAATATATAAATTATGCCTTGGATCAACGGAAAAATGCGCCGGAAATCTATGTCTTGATCGTAAAGTATCATTGAGCCTGTCTTATATAGGATATATAAATATATACCATTAAGATATATACAAAATTAATTTATGATTTAACATTGTTTTAAATTTTTTTTAAATTGAATTACAATTTTGAAATACAATTATTTTGAATAATTAATATTTTTTCATCAATTTAATTAATTTATAATTATTGTAATATTATTTAAAATAATGAAAATTTTAAAAATGTAACAAGCATCTTGTTTAATTTTATATTTCGAAATTATTCCTAGTAGAATTTTAAGATTTAGACTGACATCGGCCCCCAACATGTCACGTGTCTAACTGAGAGTTCAGGTAAACAATGAGCGTATACACCTATAGTCTATAGGGCTTATATTATATAATATGATAGTTACTATCATAGTAGTATATAATAATACTGTATTGTGATATTTAATAATTTACTGTGAAATATAACGCCAGCCGCAAAATATGTACTTGAACTGTCGATTAGACACGTGACTTATTGTGGGCCGATGTCAGTATTCAGCTAATTTTAATAATAAATATATATTTTTGACATGTTATTATTATTATTTATAATGCATAAATGTAACAACTTTCATTGATATAAAAATATTATATAAAGCTATATAATTAGCTATTTGTTTGTACATTTTAGAATTAACGTTCACTTTAATTATTAACTAAATAAACTTATTTCAAAAATTTAAGATTTATAAAATTAATGTGAAACAATTTTGCTAATAATATGATAATTATATATCATATAATACAATTGTTTTATTATGTATTTTAATGAGCTTAATATGTATACATTATATTATTAGAAACTGTTTTATAAATCTCATGACGATATTTAATATCATATGTAATAGCACATTAAAAATATATACCGGTAACATGTACAATACATCACGTTTTAAATATATACAAATATATAAATATATATCTTATTATAAACCTAATCCAGATCCTGAATATTGATGTAATAAACTACTGCCAAATGCAGAATTTTGTTGTTCCATTGTCATTTAGTGAGAATATATTTTTTCTTAAATATTAACAAATATTAATATAATATTAAAATAAAATAATTTATTATGAAAGTCGCAATATTTATATTTCTCTCATTTCAGAATGATGACCTTCATGATTGGTGCTAAGCATAAATAAACATAGGAAACGAATGAAATTAATTATTCAATTTAAAAAAAGGTCAAAGGTCAAATGTCAATTTTAATTTATTGTATTTAATTTAAATCCTATCTTTTTAATTTTAGTAGTAAAATTGGATATGATCATATAAATTTTCCTCAATATATGTGAATTTTATGTTAAATAAGATTAACTATTATTATAATCTTTAATTTATAATATATTAGGAAAATTATATATTTCCTTATACCAATTTAAAATAATATTTTAATATTATAATTATAATAATAATTTTAGTAATATTTATTTAGTAATCGTTAATACTAATACAATTAGTCATAGGACTATTTTTTGCACATTTTTGTCCACATAATACTATTATTAAAATTTACAATTCATTGTGTATACCTTATTATAAAGCTATAACATATTTTATTCAGTTATAAATTGTAATTAACATTTTCTAAATGATTTAGTTTATTTATCAAATTAATATATTCATAGATTAAATATAATATTTGTATTTTATGGTAATCTGTATACGTATGAATACGTTGTATTCTACAAGAATTGTAAAACGTGATTTATATCCGGATAGTGAAATACCATTCACTACAATTTTAAAACATAGTTTAACTTAAAAGTAATCATCAATTTAATAACATTTATTACAAAGTTTTAAATTATGAAAATAGTTATAAATATTTTATATTATATAACTTATATACTATATAGCTTTACAGATTAATATTCGTTTCAACTTACTTATATTGTTAGTTCATATTTTAAATAGTCTTTAATAAAAAACCTATTCAATAATAATATATTACAATATATATATATATATATATATATTTATACAGTGTATAATTCTTATAATAATACACCTATATTTAATATAATATTATATTGTATATATATATATATATATATATATATATATATATATATATATATATAAACATCCCGATAAAATGTTCTCCAATATAACAAAGTCAGGGATTTCACTATACACTATAGTGTGTTAGTGTTAGTGTTATAATGTAATAATACTATCAGATTAATCTAATTAGGTTAATTTATAATATATATATATATATATATATATATATATATATATATATATATATATATATATATATATATACCTATACATAATATATACATATATAGATACAATAAAATATAAGACCTATTTATATTCCTATAAGATACCTATTTTCTATTTAATAAATGTCACCACTTATTAATAAACATAGTTACTTTCCGGTTACATGTAGGTATGTATATGTAGGTATACCCAAGGACATGGGTATATATATATATATATATATATATTAATACACATTATATTTATAACATATAAATGTTTACATATGATTTAAATATATATATATATAATTTGGCAGTTATTTATATATCCACATTAGTCTTATGTTTATGGAATATAATTAACTGAAAATTACATATATCTATATAATATAAAGATATTATATAATTTACATATGTATATAGCTTTATTCTACTTTGACAGGCTACAACTTGTGCTTGCTAAAAACTGTATAATAGGTACACTGTATATTTATTCGAATACATTTGAATAGTAAACTTCTGATGCTCTCAATATAAATAATAAAATTCTCCATTATTATCTATTTAATAGTATTCCATCACAAATATATTTAAAACTAAATAGTATTCACGATAATATTTCATTTATAACATATTTATAGTTTAATATTAGTATAGATCGTAATTTAGGTATCCACATCACTATCTTTAATCTACTATTCAATGTAATATGTACTTAATACTCGCATCTCTTAGTTTACGATGATCAGAATACCCATCACTTCGTAACATGTCATTTCGTACCGCAACAGCAATCATTTTACTTATATACTCTGTACGAAAATTGACTTTTATGTTAGTCTGAAATGACTTTGTACGAAATTACTAGTAGACCGATACTTATGCCTTATGCGTATCCACGTATATTACTAGCGTCGTGCGCGCATGAACGAACGCGTTTACTCGGCTACTATGCGATTAACCGCCGCCGCCCCCTCAGACACGATGCGTCGAATCTGTCACCTGAAACAGAAGCTGTCGCCGCTGTACTGTCTGATCGCGTTGAGTACAGCGTTCCTCGTGTACAACGAACACATGTCCTACGTGGTACAGCGAGCGTTGTACTGGCCCTCGCTGCACAAGTCCAAGTTTGTCCCAAACGTATATCTTTAACGTTGACTAAATGTTGAGCTTCGTTTATTAACAAAAAAAAGCTTCGTTTAAGCGCGTTGTTCTGTTTATTTTATTGTAAATCTATAATGTATGATAAATAATTATTGAAATGGTCTTTAAATCGTGTTTCTATGAAATATATAACTTATAAAATAACACATTTTAAAACATCAATAATAAAATAAATTATAACAATACTAGTATAATATAACATATATAATATATATTATATTATTTTTAACCATTTATTCATTTAACCGTATATATATATATATAATATATAATACATAATTCAAAATAATAAAAATGTACTTACAATTTTTAAATAGCATTAACTTAAATTTACACAGAATCATCATTGTTCAATAATCACTCTCACATAATGTATGATTTTTTTATTACTTTTATAAAAGTACATATTTTCATTTAAAATTGTATATATAATTATATTAGAAAACATATGTATAATTTAAATTTTTATTTTAAAAATAAATACAGAAATATTTTAATAAAATATATAGCAGGAAAAAGGTGTGTTTTTCTTTATTAATTCTTAAACAAATTTATATATATATATATATATATATATATATGTATATGAAAATTGTATACAAATATATACAATATAAATAATCAATAGTAAATATAATGTAGCTAAGTATTATTGATATATACAAAAATAATAAAAAAATAAAAAGTTAATACCCTTTAAAAAATGGTCATTTTCCTCCTATCTTTTATATGTAAACTCGCGAACGCCGAACTTTTGTGCACTTCAAGCTTTTATTTATCTTTTATAAATTTTTCATTTGCTATTGTTCAGCTTATTATATATGTAATATTCGCTTTGATTCTCACATGTTCGAGAAACGTACAACTACTATTATTAATACCTTATATTATAAACATCGTCATCATCATATAGGATGGATGAATAAACCGGGTAGATAAGGTTATACCGCTTACCTAATATGGCATCGAGTACATCGACTACGCTATCATATGTTACGCTTTATTATACTGATTACGACTATATATAGTCGATTGTAATATAATTACTATATTAATCTGCTGTCGACTATACAATAAAGCACAATAATATAGTATACTTAAGTAACATATAATATAGTATTATATGTTTTATCATACTAACCCTCATATTTACCTCTACGAAAGATGTTGCGAAGCAAAGATATATCACTCCCTCGTCGACGTAATTAGGCGTAAATTATGTGGAAGTATAGGTGGCAGTAGTATCGCTCGTGAATATAGTAATCTCGTGGTAAAGACTTCATTATAATTTGAAATGTAAACATACTTTCAATCGATGTTTTCGATGATAAACTCTTATATAAATTAATGTATCGAAATACGTCTCTTATTCATAAGTGTATTATTCATATAGTTATTAACTCTTATTCATATAGTTCGTAAGTAAAAGTAAACTCTTAAAATCGAATACTACGTCATGTACCACTAAGTGTAACGGACGCCTACTTTTGTTAAACTGAAACGTAGAACGTATATCTATAGTTTTCAGTTTAAAAATACACTCGATATACATCTTCTAATGCTTTTTATTTCCGATAAAAACATAAACTAATGTAGCTGGTTTATTGAACTACGCGTTTTCACCATTAGTAACCCACCTGTCTTTCCTTCGCAACATCTTTGTACGTAGTATGTACTATTATTTAGTATTCTATTTAGTATGTACTACGTACTAAACCTCGTAACTATGCTCTAATCTCCCCTATTAGAAAGGCTGAACTCAGTATCCTGCTGGTCGCCGACCCGCAGATAATAGGCTACCGTGACCACGCCCTCTTTCTGCCGTACAGCTTCCTGTCGTGGGACTCGGACAGGTTTACCTAGTAATGTTCACCGCAACCAGAACAGTCTGATTCGTATAGCCCGATATCGTCGAGTATACAAATCGGCCAGTTTCGGTGAGAACGGCTATAGTGTATAGCTATACCGAACGGCTATAGTATATAGCTATACAGAACGGCTATAGTATATAGCTATACCGAACGGCTATAGTATATAGCTATACAGAACGGCTATAGTATATAGCTATATAGAACGGCTATAGTATATAGCTATACCGAACGGCTATAGTATATAGCTATACCGAACGGCTATAGTATATAGCTATACAGAACGGCTATAGTATATAGCTATACAGAACGGCTATAGTATATAGCTATACCGAACGGCTATAGTATATAGCTATACCGAACGGCTATAGTATATAGCTATACCGAACGGCTATAGTATATAGCTATACCGAACGGCTATAGTATATAGCTATACCGAACGGCTATAGTATATAGCTATACCGAACGGCTATAGTATATAGCTATACCGAACGGCTATAGTATATAGCTATACCGAACGGCTATAGTATATAGCTATACCGAACGGCTATAGTATATAGCTATACCGAACGGCTATAGTATATAGCTATACCGAACGGCTATAGTATATAGCTATACAGAACGGCTATAGTATATAGCTATACCGAACAGCTATAGTATATAGCTATACCGAACAGCTATAGTATATAGATATACTAAATAGCTATACCGATATTGTGCGGGTGGATGTTACACGTGCGTTCATGCATTCATTACCATGGTAATATAGGTGCACCTATTCAATCTTGGACTCACCCGATGTCGGGTACATATTCTAAAGCGAATAAATAATAAATAATTTGTAGTATTATTATTATTATCAGATTTAAATTTTTATACCCGGGTAATTATAGAAGCAGTGCTTATCTAGATAATTACCCTTGTATAGCCCTATATCGGGCAGTTTTTTTTTGGTGTGAAAACACCTTAAGATAAACTTGACCCCTAGCTATATTATTCAATCATTAGTTTATAAGATTATTTTATTTTCATATATTTTGTAAAACTTTATTTTAAATTTTAATATTTAAATTAATGATTTTGATATGATTATATTATTTAGAATGTCGACATAATTTTTATCGAAATAAATCTTTCAAATAAACTGAAATTATAAATAAATATGTATTTTTAATAAAATATTTTGTAGATATATAAGTTAAAACCAATTAATGCATTTTTATTTTACAAATAATAAATATCTCTGGTATCATTGAAATATAATTAAATATATCACTGAAATAAATCTATTTCAGAATAAAATTAAAGTTATTGCTGCGGAGAGCAAGAGCGTATGTCCTTTCCTCATTCAAGTATAATATATATATATATATATATATATATATATATATATAGTATGGTACTATATTATAAAGTATAGTACTATAATATAGCATATAGTATTAATTTATATTATAAATAATTTTTATTTTTATTATTAATTATATTAATCTAATATTATAATACAAATGCACCTAACTACTATATAAATAGTAAGTTTATAATTATGAATTAAATGTGTATTAATAAGATGTGGTATTATAACATGGAGGTAATGGTAAATCCAAAGATTTTGCGAAGCAAAGATGATTCACTCCCTATCTAAGCTATGTAATTATTTTAATATAGTTCTCATACCAACCACGAGATGGATATACATGTATTATTATAAGTTATATTTACTCTTAATAATTCATAAGGTAATTAATCTAATTATCAGACTAATATACTTTTGATTTTATAATAGATATATAAATTATATTTTTAAAAATATATTTTCAAATTATGATATTTTCACGGTATTGACAGTTTACATGTAAATAACAATGACTGAATCGATCTATTATTGACCTTGAAAAATTCGGTAAAATTGTTATGAATTCACTTTTGATATCTCCAAATAATATTATTACGAAACACTTACTTTTCGATATTAACTGAATATTTATATATATCTTAAGTTAAGATTATATTATGGTTTTTTTATTCTAATTTACATGTAACGAAATGGTAAACTAATATATATATATATATATATAAATATATAACTGCCTATATGGTTAAGTTGGCTAAGGCATCAGACACACAAGCAGTAGGACATGGGTTCGAGCCCCGTCTGGACTATTGCAATAGGTCTTAAATAATATATTTATTAAAAGTGATCTTATATAATAAATGATCAGTTCTCGTTACAAAAATGAATGCCTTAAAATGAGATCGTCTTCGAATCGACATTAGAGCCATATGGTTATAAGTGAAACCTTTATCTAAGTTCCTGGATGGGATGAAAGGTCTCCACCAAAATAAAATAACAATATATATATATATATTTATATTATAAATAATAATAATAATAATATGTATTAATTAGATGAATTTTTATTTTTTTTATGTTTTGTTTTCTTGTTAATTATATTTATATGCCTGTTTCTCCTAAAAGACTTCACAATAATACATTGCTATTGTTGATTGATAATTTATTTAAGAAAATACATAGTCGAAAATATTATCGAAAGTATAATGTATAAATATTTTCTAACGATAACATACGTTATAGA
>OZ025242.1:25750519-25773019 GCA_964019155.1 Osedax fenrisi
CAAGTACTTTTTAGGATGGGTAATATACGCATTAGATATCGCTCTTAAACTAGTTAAACTAGCATAGAAAGCACGCAGTACATATGGCATACATGTATCTCATAGTAACCGTGATAGATATAGGTACAATATCCCCTCCCCCATATCTCACCTCCCCCATATCTCACCTCCCCTCCCCTTCCCACAACTTCCCTCACCCCACTCCCCTCCCTCCCCCATATCTCACCTCCCTTTCCCCCCACTACCCCTCACCCCACACCTCACCCACCTACCCTTCCCCTCACCTTCCCTCACCCCGCTCCCCTCCCCCATACCTCACCTCCCCTCCCCTCCACCTTACCTCACCCCACCCCCCTCCCCCCATAGATTTCCTACGACATAGGTGAAGGTTCGCTCCGTCTTCAGAAAACTCTGCAGACGTCGATGCAGAAAAGTCAAAAGAACATACGCGTCCTTCTGAATCACATGCCCCTCCTGGAGAGAACGTACTTTGAGTTCTTCAGGGTTATTATCGGGGGCGTGTCTATCGCACACTAACACACGCCCCCTTTCAATGTTTCAACGTAGTGCACTTATTATTATTTATGATTAATCTAAATATTTATAAATGGTTTATGATATTTTATTCTGTTACAGTGTGACCCTACTGGTTTACACATACACATATAAGCACATACATATGCATACATACACATGCATACACCTATATACATATAGTATATATTATATACCCAAACGTTCACAGATTACAGGAGCTATCAGACCTTCCCTAATCTTCAGTTCTCACACCCACAAGGTTAGGCACATCTAGTTAGTCACACGCCCCCACCCCCCAGTCACATGATAGACACGCCCCCAGTCACCTGATAGACACATGACCTATATCTGTTAGCCACTATTGAAGTCGTGACAGTCGGGGAGGTGAGGGTGGGGTGATCAGTCTATAATGTAAATATGTTAACCATGTCTCTATTGGTAAGCGGTTATCTCGTGCGCAGTGTTTTCATGCGATAATTTGTTGGTGTGGTGATTTCGTGCGCGATGTAAATTCTACTATGAAATTCTACTATAAATTCTACTATTTATAAATAATTATTTACAATAATATGTAGTAGCATTGCACACGAGATCACTCCCCACAAAATAACTCTTCAAGAGATTACTGGTATTCTATCTATTCAGACTTAAACATTAGTTTATATTTAAGGCTGTTTATAGCGTATGATATAATAATAGAACACCACTATCGGTGGTGAATATTATTACAAACGAGAATATAATACAATATAAGGTACGTACGTATGTGTTTTTACGTACATTTCTATTAACTATATTAATTCAAATATTTCACAAAGATATTTGTTAGGGAAACTCCAATTTGAATTCAAACATGAAATACATAAGTATCATTCGAGTAGTTGTCCTCATAGTGCAGCACATAAGCCTGTTCATCAGTGTATACTACATTGTGTGGGAGGGAGGGGGGCAAACATAAATTTAATCATAAATATATTCTATTTAGTAATCAATATTACTGATATATATTCTAAATAAGAAATGCGCGAATTTTTACTTAAACAAGTATAATTCCATCTTTTGATGTGCATTCATTGTCCGTCAATACACTATACCACTATATCTAATTTAGATAATGCAGTGGAGTTAATGTCAATATTGTAGTTCAGTTACTATAAACAGCCTACATCACCTATCATTATCATGTTATATTGGCTTAATTGATGATTTGTGTAACTGAATGGGTAATGTCTGTGACAGGATGGGCAATGTCTGTGACAGGATGGGCAATGTCTGTGACAGGATGGGCAATGCCTGTGACAGGATGGGCAATGCCTGTGACAGGATGGGCAATGCCTGTGACAGGATGGGCAATGTCTGTGACAGGATGGGCAATGTCTGTGACAGGATGGGCGTCGCCCCTCCCCAGTTAACATATCAACCGTAAGCTAACGTTTAGCTATATCACATGATTGCCGCCGAACTTATGAAAAGCCCGTGATTAGCATTTCTTTATCGTTATTATTATAACTTATATACGATTACTCTTTACGAATTGTTTATTTCTATTATGTATGTATCTAAATAAACTAGTTATTATGATCTTGATTACTATACATACCACCACACATACCACTACACACACCACTACACACACCACTACACACCACTACACACACCATTACACACACCACTTTACACACCACTACACACACCACTTTACACACCACTACACACACCACTACACACAACACTTTACACACCACTACACACACCACTACACACACCACTACACACACCACTTTACACACCACTATACACACACCACTACACACACCACTACACACACCACTACACACACCACCAGAGTCAGATGTACATATGCGACGAATGCGTTCCGAGTGACGTCGACCTTGTAGACGACCTTTCCGATGCTCACAGCGCCATCTGGAATGGGGAGCGTCTTTTTCTCGCTCACAATCGCGTTTACAATGTGAAGCTAGATCAAGGTAAGACTTTAATTCATAGTATTTATAGTAAATATATACATATATATATATATATATATATATATTGGTAATTACATTTATAATTTGATATATATATATATTTCATTATTTTTAACATATGTTAGTTACTAATTAATCATTATTGATAAAATAATAATTCTCGAAAAACAATTAAATAACTTCTCGGATATAATAATATAGCAATTTAGAGATATAGAAGAACTTCTAGATGAGAATATATAAATAAGACTAAATAAGAAATTAATCTTAAGTAAATAAAATCAATATTAATAATAGCATTGAAGCTATTACAATAGATACGTATGTGAATCTTGAATAGACAGTAGTACAGACAATAACTCTATATTATTAATATCAAATAGGATATAGATACTGCGTAAAATCTAATTTTTTAAAATGTATTAAAAGACAAATTAAGAATTGAATCCATGTCCTACTTACGTTTCTGACAGGTAGTAGGGTATATAACGTTAATATATATATTTTAATAAACGGTGATATCAAAAGACAGGTTATAAATAGAATACATATATATATATATATATATATATAATATTATGGATAAAGTCTCATATTTTTATTATGAATATATTTGTTATCTTTTTATACAATTTTTAGTAAATATAAAAATGTTGACCAAGTCCAATAGATATGATTTATGTGTGATGAGTTGTTAAATAGAAATTAAACAATAGTATTTAATTGTTTCGATTAAAGTGCTACACATACTAGTGATGTAAATGATTCTGAGCTTTTTAATGCAGAGTCGAAACTTTTGAGTCGAGACTTTTGAATCGAGAGTTTCTATATTTATTAAAAAACCATTTAAAATTCATTATTCATAGTTTATCCAAAATTTATTTTCAGATATCACAATTATTTTAAATATCAAAAATATAAAAGCTTTAGTTACGTTATACTAAATCACCTAAAACTGATGTTATAGATTTTTTTCTTCATTTATACTTATTTAATTACTATTCTATAAGAGTCTAACATCAACATTTAAGAAATAAATTTGATTTTCGAAAAATAAATTATTATTAATTTAAAAATATGAAATATATTCTTTTAAATGGTGTTTAAATTATATGTCTATGTAAAATATAATTATGTACAACAAAATATTCATTTCAAAATAATATCAAATAAATAAATGTCAGATCAATTAAATTATATTATATATTAAGGCTCTGTCGCAGTGTATAAATGGTTAAATATCATAAAAATAAATAATAAATATTATTCCATAAAACTCGAGAACCTAATTTTCTATATTTTAAATTACTGATAACAATTTTTCAATATTTTAACTTCTCGAGAGCTACATTTTTAATAATTTAACTTCTGGAGAACCAAATTTTCAATATTATACTTCTCGAGAACATATATATTAAATGTTGTTTATTGTTATATTATTTGTCATAAAATAAACATTTAATCATTATTTAGATTTTCGTATATTATCAATATATAAGTATAATATTATTATTAATATATATCAGTATATTCAATATTTTATTATTAAAATAATTTTCGGACTATTCGATATTTTTATATTTTTATTAGAACTTTGCTTTTTCAAATTGAATATGAACAGAATTATCAAATGAATCAAATATAAATTTAATTTTACTATTCGTTTACATCACTAATAAACATATACTTGTTATCTAGGAATAGTTTATATCTAATTGTTGTTGAAACTGTTTCTGAAAACATCTCATCTGAAACATTTAAGTGATTCGAAACATTGACTTATGATTTTAGGTCAGCGTCGAAACATTGATTTTTGGTTTTTGGTCTGTATCGAAACTTAAAAATCTTGACCCGTTTACAACACTAATATATATAAATGCATTTTCTAGTTATATTTGATGCTGAATCGTAATTTAATCATAATTTAAAATATTATATTTCGTATATTAAATGTATAATATTTTTTATCTCGAAAATTGCGAATACTCGTAAAGCAGTTATTTATCAGTTAAAGGACAATGTAACCACACCGGGGGACTACCACAAGGTGTCCCATAGTTGATTGTATATATTTATATTTCATTGATCTAGGCTTTCATAAGTCAAAGCCGCTTCCACTCCAAACCCAACAGCTGCCAAATATCGGCTACTTCAAATTATTCTTTTTAAAAAATTTAATAGATATCCACATCAAAGATTTGATAATAGGCAATTTATGTATAAACGCATGCCTAAGATATGCGTCGACTTGCCCCGATATCGGTCTGTAATCGAACCTGTCCGAATTATATGTTCGACGATATCAGGCTATAAAAATCAAGTCGATGCTGTATTAGTGTGAATTCTGCTTATCATTATATATGTATATAATAATATTGTTAGCTACGTGTATTAATCGTAAATAATAAATCATATTAATTACAAAGTCATAAGATCATATACTCGCGTAATCAATAACGTAATGTACGTACCTTACAGAGAATGAGAACCTCGTAGAAATAGTGGTACCTACTAGCAGCTATAGGATGGGCACTTGGAGTGTTGGCTACGGCATGGCTATACTAGGTTAATACCACGATTATCTTATCTCATCTTATCTCATCTTATCTCATCTTATCTTATCTCATCTTATCTCAATCTAACTCAATCTATCTCATCTTAACTAATTTTAACTCAATCTATCTCATATTATCTCAATCTAACTCAATCTATCTCATCTTATCTCAATCTAACTCAATCTATCTCATCTTATCTCAATCTAACTCAATCTATCTCATCTTATCTCATCTTATCTCATCTTATCTCAATCTAACTCAATCTATCTCATCTTATCTCATCTCATCTTATCTCATCTTATCTCAATCTAACTCAATCTATCTCATCTTATCTCAATCTATCTCATCTTATCTCATCTTATCTCATCTTATCTCAATCTAACTCAATCTATCTCATCTTATCTCATGTTATCTCATCTTATCTCAATCTAACTCAATCTATCTCATCTTATCTCATCTTATCTCATCTTATCTCAATCTAACTCAATCTATCTCATCTTATCTCATCGTATATATTGCCTTAAACTCCGCGCGCTCTCACCCCCGCCGCCACTACTACTAAAGCCTCGTCCGCCCTAGATCGTTCCGGAAGTCTGAGATACGCGGTGCTGTCGTCTCCGTACCGCTACGTTCAGCTGTACGGTAGCGTAGCGCTCGCCGTCTCGTTGATCTACTGCGTTCTGCACACTAGGTGGCGGGCGAGATACGCCAACACTCGTACCATGTGACAGCCGATATACACTGTTTAATCCTATTATAATGTCATACTATATCCTATTTATTTAATTATTCCAAACATATGTATTTTCTAGACAACCAATATATATATACTATTTAATTTTATTACAACACTTTTATTATAATTGTATACTATATCCTATTTATTTAACTATTCCAAGCATTATATATATATATACACTCATGTATTTTCTAGACAACCAATATATATACTATTTAATTTTATTACAACACTTTTATTGTAATTTTATACTATATCCTATTTATTTAACTATTCCAAACATTATATATATATATATATATATATATACTCGTAATAATAATATATATATATATATATAAAGTGTATTTTCTAGACAACTTATATATAGAGTATTTAATTTGATTACAATACTTTTATTATAATTTAACGCATTATCCTATTCATGTAACTATTGCAAACATTATACACTCGTGTACTCTATACTCATTACCTAATCAATACAATGCTATTATAGATCTCTATCTGATTACTGTGCATTATTTTTTAACTATGATTTCATATAAATATTCTTATTTATTTGGTTTAACGAACGTTTCTAAAGTGTTTCTAATAATCTAATCGAATTATATATAATCTAACAATTATATTATTATTAAACATATATTTATTATTATATTGTTTATATTTTATCTGATAATATAAATAAATTATTTATTTCTCATCACAATAAATAATTATATAATATTTATTACAAACAAAATAAAATATATAGAAGGTAACTAATTTACATAATATATATGTATGTTAACGTATTCTGATAAAATATAAAAGTGAATTATTTAAAATATTCTTTATCTCTCTAAATAAATATGTAAAGTTGCAAATTTATCAGATTGTTATTATACCTATTTAGTTCAAATTATGTAGTTGAATTTACATTTAAAAATATATATATATATTATTTACTAATATATATATATATATTAGTAACAAATATCAAATAATATAGATGCCTAATAAGTGACTCATTCATCTGTTATCATTACAATATTTAACATTTATATTTGCCCTATAGAGTGAATATATAGGATATATTTGAGGGATATTGTCTACATTAGGAAAGCGTATAATGAATTCTCGCATTAGTAAGTAGCATTTACCTAGCGGTACTACCGTAAGTTCACACCTAATACATACATGGCCTACAGTTGTCGCGATGGTAAATGTATGTCAAAGATGGGCGTGTCTTAGTACACGCGACCCCGATACTTTCCTCGAACGGAAACGATCTTATCCGATCGCTATATCGATAGTTATTACGTTATTATACGTAAGCCGACGTATATTATCACTATAATAACGACTTACGATACCGAATGAACTACGTGCACTATCCTACATTATACGTGACTGTCGCATGAACAAGACGCAGTGTACAGTGGGTTGTGTGTACGCATGTTACTTTACAAGATCTAACAAAAACATTCGAACAAATTTAGATACAAACTACATAGATACTTGAACTGGACTAACTTACTCTCTGTACTTTAATACACTGAAACCTATTCTAATAATAACAACATAATAGCAGCATAATATACTTTTAAAATTAATAGCAGCATAATAAATGCATAATAGACTTTTAAAAGCAACATAATAGCATGACAAATTAATAGCGCAATAGAAATTTAATGGCATCATACTAGCACAATGTAAAATGTGAGGCTATTATATATGCTATTATGTTGCTATTATGAGGCTATTACTGTTTGCTGAGTTATTATAATAATACCATATTATATTAAATATGGTTAATAATATAATAGTATACTCTAATGAAATATATACATAATATATAGAATCATTATTAGTTACTATCGAAATAATAGTAATTTAATATATATATATTAATATTAAATCTAGTAAACGTAATATTAAATGTTACGCATTGAATGAAATTTAGATATTTCACCCAATAATTCATAATTAATTTTATTTATATATTTAATGAGGGATAAGTTATTAATATATGCATACATAACTAGACATTCATTCTATATTATCATATATATATATATATATATATATATACCAACTATTTTCTATAAATATAGTACACATATATATATGTGTACTATATTTATAGAAAATAGTTGGTTAAATTGTATCAATATGTATTGATGTATATATATGTCTATCGCGATGATCTGTATGAAATTGTGAAATTGCTTATAATAGCTTCTGTAGTATTCGTTCTAACCATATAATAAGAAGTTCCAAAATAAAACGTAAAGTCTTATATCACAAAGGAAAAGAGCTGCAACACTATCTTATAATTGGTCAATAATTAAAGATGAGAATACAGCTCTTGAATACAGTAACATGGTCACGCAGAGATATAACGAACTTAACAATTTTAATGAATACAACTTGGAACCTTCAAGATCTTATTAAAATGTAATCAAAGCAAATGTCTTCCAAAACTCTCTTACCAAAGAAACGGAAAGTTGAATGCCCAGCTCGACATGTAGATATTGCAGAACCTCGCAAAATGGTGAATGAAGCTTTTAAACTGAATGTGATTTCAAATTCAGAAGGTGATTACGATAACCTTCAGGAGGAAAACAGAAAATTACAGGACACATACGACAAAATAGAAAAAACAGTAACAAAAATAGAAAATGCAAATCAAATGGTAAAACATACAAAATGCTGGAAACTAATAAACGATATGACAGAAGAAATCAGCCAAGAAGGGAATAATTAAAGGAGACAAAAACAAATAAATTATCAAAAAATGGTTCAATCATTTCAGAAATCTTCTCGGTAGAGCAAATATCAATGAAACTTATATATTTGCACCTGAAACTATATTTAAGGAACATTAGAAATTGTTACTGTAGTTTGTAAAAAAGAAGAGTATCTAGCTATAAAGAATAACTTAATAGATTGAAAATATATTGCACTCGAAACAATTAAATACTTCAACTTAGATGATATTATACTTGAACATTCAAAAAGAGTACTAATTGACGACAAAAAATCAACCCAATGGTCTCTTGTAATATAATACATATTCCCAAAACTGGTAATTCAAAATTCCCTGAAGTTGATAATTACAGAGGCATCGCTCTATATACTGTCGGATTTAGGTCTGGGATATCGACAATCACTCATAGTATTGCTCTACGAAGATCGATAGAAGGGATACAATTTCACAATCTGAAAGTAATAATCACTTTTGGTGACTTTAGGAAAGCATTTGATAGCTTAACAGAAGTCGTAAGTTCATGATTATCTATTCTTGTGGCACAACTATAGATCTCTCTAGAGCAATAGTAAATATTATATCGGTTTTACAATCAGACACATGTGCAAAATAAATTACCCCTGATGGTAAAACCAAAGAGTTTCAAATATCCAAAGGAGTATTACACATTAGCGACACATTGGCACCTTTATTTGTCATCATAGTGATTGACTATGCAATGATAATGGCTATAAGGGATATTGAAGCGGAACTAGGTTTCCAACTAATTAGGAAAAAAAGCCGAAGGAAACCTGCAGTAGCTATCTCTAACTTAAGTTATGCCAACGATATAGCTCTAATATCATAAGAAATTAAGCAAGCACAAGAATTACTTTCCAGAGTAGAAATGAATGCCTTAGAAATTGATTTCAGCTAAACTCGAAAAAGAATAAGATCATTATATAATGATATGCCAACAATGACTAACATAAGAGCTACCTATCGTATAAGTTTGCTGGACACTGCGTCCACTATAATGAATAGGCTGCCCATAACTTCATATTATGTGAACCAAAAGTAAATAGAAAATAAAGACGGCGTGTAGTACCTTTGTAGACAATTTAAAGGAAGATACTTATTTGGAGAAATGTGATGATGATTAGAGATGTTTGGAAGGAAATTGCAAAATCTGGTCGAGAGTTCGACCAAAGTAAGTATATGAAATAGTTACTATTATATATGTAGATATATACATCGAATACAATGTAAACTTTAATTTTAAACAACTATATTCTATATGAAATGGTGGGTATATAATATATATATATTGATCATCACGATATAGACATTTATCTCAGAGTTAAGTCAATCTATTTTCAAATCATGGGATGGAAAAACGTAAATACAATATCTAGGGTTTAAGTCTTGATAAGATATAGCTAACTGTGCTTTTTTCATTTTTAATATCATCGGATACGGTCTTCGAAATTTCAATAGGAAATTGTTCGTAAGGATCCATGTAATAGTAACTAATTATAATAATACCCATTTAAGTAACCTATTTATTTATTTAATCACGAATACAAATAGCGGATACAAATGGACCCCTCGAAAAGTAATAGACTCATGCATGTAATCAATAACTGCCAGGGGCCAAGTACAATATGTAACATTTTTTTCTTGTGTTTTCGTGATAAACGCAAGAGAAAAATAAAGCGAACTTCCTGGTATCGAACCTGGAAAGTATCGCTTTCTAGTAATTGACTGGTTAACTGAGCTAATACCCCATCTATAGATCCCAGACGTCCATGTCCTACTATAGATTCTAGACTTTCTTAACGACATTAGTTTATTACATTATCTATTCACTTATTTCTGTATAGTTTCAGCTGTAGTCGGAAGTTCTAACAACTCGGAAATGTATAAAATGTATTACATACTATCATAGATTAGTGTTATTATTATGTCGATGGCATCGATATAAATAAAGGTTGACGCTATTTATATCGATGGGTGGTGGAGTGCTTTCATCTCATTCAGAAACTTCGATGAATTCATACACTTAAGTGTTACCCTTATAACCATATATAGCTATAGCTATACATTATATATAATGTCCCTTCGAAGCCGCTCTCGTATTATACGGGAGAAATGAATCTGTCAGCAATTAGTAAATCTCGATACTCATAATCGTCCGTAGTTAGTATTGGTAACTGTGGATTTATTATCTGAATTAACTAAAGTAGGTATAAGTATAGGACTACGTATACTTACCCTATAGGGGCGCTACGTCGTAGGGGCGCTGGAACGATTTTGTATGTAAGGGGACTAACCAATCAAAATAAATGTTGTTGTAAAAGTGGGGAAGGACCAATAGGAGGTCCCCTAGATTTTAAAGTGGGAGGACATACCCCCCAGCACCTAGGTATAATTAATCTATTCTACAGTGTATTATATTCTTATTCCGTGTGATTGTAAAACCTATCTTATTATCTATAATAAATCACATGAATGAGTTGAGCGCATTTACCCGTTGAGATATGTTATGTTTTATATGGTGCGAACTGGTATCGGTAGGGGACAGTACCCGAACACGGACACCCTCGGTATCTCAGAAACCATAAATCCTACAAAAAAACATGTTTAATGAATAAGATATTCATAATTATATAAATAGCGTAAATAAGTATTTTTAATTATTTAACCTAATATTGATAGGTACCGAATTAACTGATTTTTTATTACGTTTTTAAATTTATGATAACAAAAATCAACTTAAAACCTTAAGTATATACAAGTATAGTAATAGGTTATAATAGTAATACCTACCACCAATGAAGTTACATAATAATGTTAATATTATATACTTTACTAATAATTATTAATTAATAAAATAATACAAATTAATAGATTAATTACTAATTAAATTATATTAAATAATTCATAAAATTAATTATAAATAATGTTTTTTTAATTTATCTGATTGGTTAATCAATAATATATAGTATATCTTAGTGGTAAATAGGATATCCTATACTGTCCGTATTATAACACAGGGTATCCGTATTCGGACATGGGTACCGAATACGGACATATCTATTGTATACAAATATTAAACAACATTTTAAAATCAATAATATCTATAATCATATAATATAAATATATTGTAATGTTTGAATATAAATGTTGAGTATATAATGTTAATACCATGTATTGTTAAAGTGTCCGTATTAGGTTAGTTTCCCCTATAACTATACACTAATTATATGATTATGAATACAATAGTAGGTTATTGATATAATAATAATAATAAATAGTTTATTAGGTAAAAAAACAAAAATAATATTGAAGAAAAAATAGATATGAATTGATACATAAATCGACATGGTACAAAAATTAACTTTGGGTTTACATTTAATAACAAAACGACTTGGATTATGCATGCCGAACATATATATATATATATATATATATATATATATATATATATATATATATATATGAATACAGTGAGTAGAGGGTTCAGGGGTTATTTATTTACTTTATTTACATAATTAAATATATTTAATACGTGTATACGCGTATACGCATACTAACATATCATATATACTTTATATACTTTAATTAATATATTATAATATATTGTATACGTATACTATTATAATATATTAACTAAAGTATATAAAGTATATATGATATGTTAGTATGCGTATTTAATTATGTAATTATAGAAATACCCACACACATATATGTAGGTATACCCATGTCCTTGGGTTTACCTACGTATACACATAGATGGGCAAATTTCAAAAAAAATCTATATTAGATACTGATAAAATATTTTGGATAATTTATATAATAGATACTGCTACTGATATTTTTAGAAACTTTATAATAGATACTGATACCGATACAGGTATTTAGATACTTTTTTATAAAATAAATTATAAATACATTTATATATATATATATATATATCAATTATAGACATTTTAAATTTATTTTATTATAAAAGCATTATAGTAAATTATACTAAATTCATTTATATCAAATATTTAAGCATAGCAAAGTATAATTATATAGGATAAACCTACAGTATAAACGAAATAATAATAATATAATGAATATAAAATAATAATAATAATAATGTAATACAAATTAAAATAAATGAGAATTGGATTTTAATATTATCAGATTGCTAAAATTTAAATCTGTCAAACGACCTCTTTTCGGGTTATTGATTTACCTAGCATATTAAAAAAGCCTCTCTACAGATGCATAAGAAGGCAATGGTGTATTAAATTTAATAAATATGTGTTTAATTAAATCATTACTATGAATTTGTTCTATGCTGTTATTATCCGATTTTAGTAATAAATCAAGTGGATTTTCTTTATAAATATTTTCATTTTTTTCAAATTGAAAAAAAAATGTCTCGTCATCAATATCTTCATTGTTATCTTCATTGAATGTATGTTTATCTATAGAAAGTAATGCTTTATTTAGCAAACCTTTAACTTTTAAATAAATGTGTTCGCTATTAAATTCTTTTTTAATTCATATACATTTCAATTTGAAATATGGATAGATAGAAGTTGCTATTATTGCATCTACTAAATTTAAAATTGAATAAAATATTTTCTTAAGACCATCATCGATCACTTTTACCAAAGGTTTACATAATTCTATATTCGTATTATGATAAAGTTTTTCTACATACTTTTCGGTGGACAATAATGTTGGAAGTAAAACACCATAATATGATGATACCGAATTCACTTTGCAGTTTATCTAAAGCCACAGCAATGGGTTCGACACATTACACATTACATATTCTTCTAAAAATAATATATCATTTATATTAAATAGAGGTAATTTTAGCTCCATCATGAGTTTTGGTAATTTATCCTTATTCAGGGATAATACTTTTAATAAGTCATATAAAGAATTCCAACGGGTTATACAAGGTAATTTTAATTCATAACCTATACAATCTTTAATTACTTCTGCGGATTTAGGTCTTCCGGACATATTCCATAATTCCGAACATGTTGACATTATCCTTTTATAGTACTTGTTATATATGTTATCCTTGATATTACGAATGTCAGTTGTACCAATTAAACTTAATGTGTGAGATTGCCAACCTCATATGCTTTGGTAAAATATATTCATCATCACTACGTATAATTTCGTTTTGTATTTCGCAGTCAGCATCAAATTCTTCATCGTCATGTTCTACAGAATTCTCATTATTATCGATATTTTCAGCACTAAACTCTCTAAAAGCTTTTACAAAGTTGGAACCAACAACATTTTATATATATATATATAAAATAGAATCTTGCATCATCATAATAGTTATTATTTAAAATACATTTAATTTAATACTCTATTATAATAGATACCTATATTAGATACAATTTTAGTTTTAATAGATACAGATATCGATACTTTAATAATCTCTATAATATATAGTGATATTAGATAATAAAGTATCGGCGATACTGCCCATCTCTGCGTATACATACCTACATGCATGTAACCCGAAAGTAACTATGTTTATTAATAAGTGTTGACATTAAATTAAATAAAAAATATGTCTCATTTTATTGTATCTCTATATGTATATATTATGTATACTATATACATTGTAAAGGTATATATATATATATATATTATAAATTAACCTAATTAGATTAATCTGATAGTATTATTACATTATAACACTAAAACTAACACACTATATATAGTGAAATCCCTGACTTTGATATATTGGAGAACATTTTATCGGGATGTTTATATTAGATATATATATATATATATATATATATATATATATATTATATATAATTATTAATATATACACATATATATATATCATATTTATATAATATATATATTATATAAATGATATGATATACCGTACATCTAAACATAAACATACGTACCATGAACAACACATAGAGACACCTAATGCACACACATATGTATAGTGACTATACCGGATAGAACATATCCATATCACACACACATATATATATATATATATATATATATATATATATACAGAGTAGAATAATATATGTAAACCGTGCATTAGGTTGAGACACCTACTACTAATAGTTTATAATTAGGTACTAGTATACCTAATTAGGTATAAGTTACGTCATCTATCGGTGTGTTGGTGCGCTCGAGCGTATACGTACACATATCTATGTGTGAGTGTGCGGGTGTGCGTACGTATAGGTTAGGTCTCGCGCACATACTGCAGTATACGCATGCGCGCGTGCGGCGAGGTCAGATAGAGAAAGCTAGCCTAGTGTCTATTCAATTAAGTCTATAGTGAAGTATTGATTAGTAAAGTAGAGCATTACGTAATTATTATGTAACACCACCAGCGATAACCTACGATAACCTACGCGATACGGTGAGATACGGCGATATACGGCGAGATACGGCGAGATACGGCGACAGTGTGGAGAGAGTGTGGCTAGTACCGTTACGTAATTGTTCTTTTTTTCAGCGGAAAATATTATTATTTTAATCATTTATATTTATTTATATTTCTCTCCCTTCTCTGGCTATCTCCCTAGATGGTTACCTCCTGTGCTATGGCGTAATACCCGTTAAGACTTCACGTGTTTGGGGATAGATAACTACCGATGAAAGCCGAGGAACGCAACCATAGATCTAGAGAGAGAGGGGGACCGTCTCTAAATAAAAACTAGTGCCGATACGGCGGGCCGGGTGTGAAACTTTATTAATAATGGGAGGCTGATGAGTAAGCGGAAGAGTAGGCGGGATATGGCGAGTAGGCGGGGCGGGGCGGGGGGTGGTAGAGAAATAGATTATCGTACAGTGCCACCTACCCAGAAATCGTGATTGACTTTTAACACTTCGCCATATGAGAGCGAGAGCGCGCGCGTCTTCTCTCTCGCTCGCTCGCGATCGCTCTCGACCAATCGGAGACGAGCTTCACTATGACGTCATCGAAGCTTCGTCGGCTCTATTCTACGTCGGTGTTCTAATGCTTCTCGACCACTTCACTAGATCGCCGACATCATGAAACAGGTTAGCGCTGTCTAACGGGGACTATCTTCTCAATGATTACGCAACCACTATTATTATAGTGAATGAATCATAATAACGTTAGGCCGCGAAAGTATCGTAAATGAAACGTATCACTATAGTATCACTATAGTATAATATATTATACTATAGTCTATAGTAACTATAGTATATATATAAATATATATATATATATATATATATATATATATATATATATACTATATATAGTATACGCTAAATCGTCAATGTAGTGAACTCCCGATGAGTCCGACTTTGCCAATTTAGTTGTGTACCTATGTAAACGCGTGTACAAATAATTCTCTATCTCATAAACTCGATATCTCGGACACATTTGTTCGTTTCCTATGAGTCTGAGTTAGCTAGAGCTACCTATGAGCTGCGATTAGCGTATACGTATTTATACGAACAGTTAAAGCACATCTAAAAGTAACCTAATACGGACACTTTAACAATAAATGGTCTTAATATTTCATGATTCATTATTTGTATTCGAAAATTACAATATATTAATATTATATGAATATAGATATTATTGTTATTTTAAAATTTTATTTAATCTTTTAATTCCATAGATAACGGGGGTGTCCGTATTCGGTACCCTTGTCCGAATACGGACACCCTATATACCACTAGATAAACTATATATTATTTATGAATCAATGCGACAAATTACAATTTATAATTAATTTTATGAACAATTTATTCTAATTTAATTAGTTAATAATTTATTATTATTATTTTTTTAAATAATAATATAATTTAATTAAGTATCTAAATAATACAAATTTTAGATTTAGCTTTATTGGGGGTATTAATATTATAACGCACGCGATTTTTATGAAAATCAGTATAGTTTATACGCTGCGCGCTGATTGTTATATATACCCCTGTTATATATATATATATTACCCTATAGGGTGTCCGTAATAAGACATCTATATATGTGTATATATAGATGTATATATACTCTATCTATATATATATAGATAGAGTATATTAACATCTATAGAGTCTCCAACGGACACTGTCCGTATTAGGGACTTGTATGACCTATAGATATATGCGTATAACTTAATAAATATTTGATAACAAATATAGAAATTAAATATATAATTTTATAATGCTTTATTTTTTAATAATATAATATTATTTTTTATATCGATACATTTGTATATTCTTGAGAGGTTTTAAGTTGAAATTTTTTTTCATAAATTTAAAAACGTAATAAAAAAATTAGTTTATTGGATATATCAGCAATATTTTGAATAATTAAAAAATAAATAATACTTTTTTAGACTATTTATATAATTATGAATATTCTATTCATTAACATTTTTGTGTAGGTTTATGTTTTCTGAGAGTCCGTATTCTGGCACTGTCCGTATTCGGCTACTACTTTCCCCTATAAGCGTTGCCGTATACGGTATGCTACACTATACTAACTATGCGATAACTACGGACCGTATTAGTGACATCATAAGGCGGCCGCGGCTATTGCGTAATGTACTACGAGATAGGAACATCACGTGATATGATATAACATATAGGTATTGTGTACACAGCTTGTTATGTGTTTAGTTGTTACCGTTATAAATAGTATACTAGATAGTATATAATAGTATATATAATATTATATATATATATATATATATATATTTAATAATATATACTAATATAAATAGGTGTTACATATATATATATATATATATATATATATATATATATATTATATTGTTTTTGTTATTGTTATTTTTATTTGGTAGAGTCATTTCATCCCATCCAGGAACTTAGATGAAGTTTTCACTTATAACCATATATGGCTCTAATGTCCCTTCGAAGCCGTTCTCATGTTAAGGCATCCATGGTTTTAACGAGAGCCGATCATTTATTTATACACAATTATATAAGATCACTTATAAATAATATTTTAAGACCCATTTTATAAAATTAATTAATGGTCCGGACGAGGGTCGAACCCGTGTCCTACTGCTTGTGTGTCTGACGCCTTAGCCACTGAGCCACACAGGCAGTTATAAATATATATAGTATATATGACGAGTAGATAAACCTGTATTGTAGCTATTACACAGTAACATATAACTATAGTTTATGTTCATATGTGTGTTATTAAAAGTGTACTATTGATTATGTACATACTACGATTGTAATCGTAGATAATTAGATCTATTTAACGTGTGTGTTCGTATTAACATTACTGATATGGTAATAATCGCTAAGTTGTTTATTTTCATAATTGTATTATAGTATATATGCTATACCATATACCTACTGATGTTATTGTACTGTACTCTTATGCGATACCATCGATGAATAGCAGATTAACTATTATTTTCGTATTCTTATTTTTACTTAATTATTTAAAATTGTTTGTATTGTTATATTATATATTCTATTATTGTGTTATTTGTTCTTGCGGATTAGTTGTGTATCTAATATAGTTATGTAATGATAACGTATTCAGTATGTTCTGTATTTATTATATATATATATATATATATATATATATAAGTATTAGTAATTATATTTCGCCAATAATTAATTTATAATTAATTATAATTAAATCTAAAGAACGCGGAAAGACGTTATGCGTCAAAATAAAAATAAAATGCAATAATAAACGAACCAAAAATAAATCGAAACATGAACATAATGATAACATACAAAAATATTATCCGTATAGTACCTTATAGTATATAGTAGTAAATTAAATGATGCCGAGATTGTTGATTCCGAGTCAAGACTTTTAGTTATTGATGCCGAGCCGAATTGTTAATTTTCGTCGAAAAAACGACCCGAGCCGATACCCTTGCTAAACGTAACATCTATGAACTCGTGCTTTTTAAATTCACATATAATCATTATTTGTATATATTTATCCGTAAATTCTAAAAATGTTCCTATAATCTATAGAATTAATCCATATATGGACATGGCCTTTACTTATCATCTCGTAAAATAGTATTTACATATGTTGTTATCTATCGACTACATCCGTAATATTTTACCAAATAAAATAAACCGACTGAATGATTAAAACCAACATTATTAGTACTTTTACATAAAAATAACAACATTTAATATAATATTAAAATTACTTTATTCTACGTTTATTAGATTACACTATTTTATAATTGTAATATGTAATTGAAGTATGAAGGCGATACCTTAGTTATTTTATTTCGATTTTTATCGCTATTTATATTTCGCATTATTTTATAAACAAAAAATGAGAAAATTTGGTACCGAGATATGCTAAGATATTACGTCTGGTGTTATATCTTTCCTTGTAAAAAAATATGTGATATTATACTATATATATATATATATATATATATATATATACACACTATAGTGTATACTTACTGCGTATTACACAGTGTGTACATACTACACACATAATTGCTACACACTAATAAATATAACAAATATATATATGCATTCATAAATATTGATAAGTATTAATATATAGTGAGCAGGGATATCCCATATGTATATATACAACCGTATACCGTTTATACCATAATATAGTATAGATTACTATACTATAGTATACTATCTATCTATAGATACAATGATAAGGAGATGTACATATAAGGATATTTAAAGATAACGATACGTAGTTATAAGATATGTACTAATAATAAGGTGTGCGTTTAGCTAAGAGATATAGGTGTATATTGTACGTGTGTAGGTCGCGTTGTGTATTGTTCATTTGTTTTTAGTTATATCCATTGTTATTATACTCCATTGTTATTGTTTGATTTATATATTGTATTGTATCGTTATCTTGTTGTGATCTACCGACAGCTTGATATATCGATACGTATAATAGGGCTTCAATATCAATGCGGGTGTCTTACGTAAACTCTGATCTCATAATATATATATATATGTAGGGGAAAGTGGACACCTAATACGGACACTTTAACAATAAATGGTTTTAACATTTTATTAATCATTATTTTTATTCAAAAATTACAATATATTAATATTATATGATTATAGATATTATTGTGATTTTAAAATTTTATTTAATCTTTTAATTCCGTAGATAACGGGGGCGTCCGTATTCGGTACCCATGTCCGTATTCGGACATGGGTACCGAATAATACATGTATTATAATACGGACACCGTATATACACTAGATAAACTATATATTATTGATGAATCAATCAGACAAATTACAATTACATTATTTATAATTAATTTTATGAAAAATGTATTCTAATTTAATTAGTTAATAATTTATTTTTTTTTATTATTTTTTAAATAATAACACACTTTAAGTATCTAAATAATATTTTTTTTATATTTAGCTTTATTGGTGGTATTAATATTTTAACTCACGCGATTTTTATGAAAATCAGAATAGTTCATACGGTGAGCACTGATTAATTATAGGGTGTCCGTATTAAGACATTTAGAGTGTCCGTATTAGGAACTTATATGACCTCTAGATATAAGCTTACAACTTAATGAATATATGATACAAAATTTAAAAATTATATATATAATTTTAGAATGCTTTATTTTTTAATAATATATTTTTATGTTTTATATCGATACATTTGTATATTCTTGAGAAGGTTTTAAGTAGAAATTATTTTTCATAAATTTAAAAACGTAATAAAAAAATCAGTTTATTGGATATATCAGCAATATTTTGAATAATTAAAAAATAAAAAATACTTTTTTAGACTATTTATATGATTATGAATATGTTATTCATTAAATATTTTGTGTATGATTTATGGTTTCTGAGATACCGAGAGTGTCCATATTCGGGCACTGTCCGTATTCGGTTACTTTCCCCTATTTATTATTAGTTTGCGTTTATTATATTTTATTGAGTTTGGCTAAATACGATGATGAAGGTCGACAAATTCATTTATAATATTTCATATATTTTTTTATTTTTACACCCTTCTGAATATATATATATATATATATTGCATTTGAATTGAATTGAAAATAGTTTAATTCGTACGGAAAATACAATTTCTGCTCAAATGAGAGTACCAGAGATTATTTCGTAATTTATGCTCACAAATAGTGCATTCTCAATATATATATATATATATATATATATATATATATATATGTGTGTGTGTGTGCTATAGGCTATAGGTTATAACCTTTTGCGTAACAGTTACTGATAAATATCGCGTGCAAGGCACGCCGTGCATCCCGTTCTAATATTAAACACGCACATTATATAATGATCTGTTTATGTATGAATGTGTGTGTATGTGTGTGTATGTGTGTACGTGTGTGTGTGTATTGATACCAGGGTAGATACCGTTGTCCCCCTTGCATCGCCATTAGGGAATATTAATATGAATATATGTATACGTAAACATAATTAATAATTTAACATATAGATATGGATAGGTTCTCCCTTACTTATATTCTATTGTACTCGATGTGTACGTATCACTGTATATATACACAATTATAATATTGAAATTATTGTTATGTATTCTATAAATTAAAAGTTATTAAATTATCTGTACAATCGAAAATATAACAAAGTATTAATAATATTTATTCGAATTCGAATATATATATATATATATATATATATATATATATATAAATATGTATGTATGATTAAGAAAAAGATATACTATTCATTTGTACACGTGTAATATGCAAAGTAGTAGACCGTGGTACATACGCAGGGCTATGATTGGTCCGCAATACGAAAACAACAATATTAAATTATTAACCGAGTCTTAAAAATAGTGTTAATGCTACAGTATTTATAACACCTAGTTTTTGGGACAATACTATATTATCTTTATTAACACGTGGTTAATAATTTAGTATTGTTGTTGTTATTCTTCGTTTCACTTCATATATATATATTAGTGTGCACACCCATGGGTGTAGATGCTGATGTGGGTGTGTGGGAGGGTATTTAGTGTAAGACACACGCACTCTGTCAATAATAACGAGAAAGATTAAGGACATACGTAATGTCCTCGGTTAGGTCGATGTCCTTCGATCTATCGGATACGTAATCAGCAAATCTGTCGACCCTTATCACGATATATCACGATATGTCGCGGGCATTGTTCTTACGAAACCCCACCCCCTCCACACACACACACTCGCACGATTTAGTAGGGGTGGTGTATGTATTAAGATGTATGCCAGCATGTATACTATAGTAGTATGTATAGTGTTGTAGTATATACTATAGTAGCATATATACTATATTATATATATATATATAATGGAGGAATGGTATATATGTAATAAATATAGTATATATGCTACTATAGTATACGGATGGAGAATCACGTTATATTTAGGGGAGCAACAATGGGAGCAACAAGTGAAGCAACAAGTGAAGCTGGTATGTGCCATACGAATACGTCATATATACACGCATATATGTATTCGTGTATACACGAAGATGAAACGCATACATATATATATATATATATATATATATATTACCTATATCAAAATATTTGATATAATACTATAGTGTTTTTAAAAAGACTAAAACCCTATGCACTATCTTATATGCCCAGTAAATGTTTATGTGAGAAAATTCATGTATTACACTGACAAAATGTCCGTGTATTACACAGCTATATGGCTACGACAAGACCAGTATAATACACGGACATTTTGTCAGTGTATACACGGACATTTGTTTAGTGTAATACACGGACAATTGTTTGGTGTAAAACACGGACATATAGTATGTGATTTACACGACCAATACACACATTTAAAACAAAATTAAATTTTATTAATTTAAATACTCTATAATAAAGAGTAGAATTAATACTATTCTACAACTTATGTTAAATTAAAC
>OZ025242.1:25778019-25805519 GCA_964019155.1 Osedax fenrisi
CTTCCTACCAGCCGGCCCCTTGGTCGAAGGACACTAAACCGGGCCATAGTTCGGTACGCTCGACCATTGGCAACAACGAAATCTCTATTCGCAAACTTCTGCTGAGGATTCTCTGCTCCGAACAACAGGAAGGCGATCACGTCTACGACGACGCGTGTTACCTATTGTTCGGTTAGTCTATAATATATAATCATATATAATGATAATCATATATAATGATATTGATATATTGATATATAATGATATTGATATATTGATATATATATATATTTGAATTACGTTCATTCATTAAAATATAAAAATATATTTTATTTCAAGTATTTTTGATATTTGTATTGTTTTCTTTTAAAAATTATTCATTTAATTTTTTTTAAATATATTCATAATTATATAGAAATATTTGTCATTATTCCGGTATTTTTGTTTTTTTTTAAATATGTTATGATACAATAATTGTATTTTATGTTATAATTGTTTTATTTTCTCCGATTTTAACTTAATTTTAACAGTCATATATCGGCTGCTTCAAAGTTTTCATTTACATTATTATAATTTACTAACATTACTTGCCCGACATTTGATAATTATTCAAAAACGAAATCTTTGAAGAGGGATACAAAATTCGCGTAAAATTCGGATCCTATTTGCTTGTGTGGTCGCGGCTTAATACTACTATATATAGTATAGTATAGTATGTATAAATAGTATTTCGGTATACCTAAATACTATAGTATATGATAGTACTGCGTTCAACATGAATAGGGCATATACATATATCATATATCATATAAAATATATACATATGAATCATTATTATAATCTAGATCAAATATAAGATAGTATTTATATACTTTCCATTTCTCATTTCAAGTATATTTAAATATATATAATATATATATATATATATATATATATATATATATATATATATATATGTATATATATATATATATATTTATATATATATATAGTAATGATATATATAACGATATGTTATCTATATTTGTCAGTGATGTGATCTCCCTGTAGGGATTATAATACAGATGAGAATATCGATGAAAATTCACCGAGAAGTTGTATTACTACACACATATATATATATATATATATATATATATATATATATATATATATATATATATATATATATATATATATAAATCTATTTATATTCGATAGTATTAGAAATACGGGGGCAGTGTTTATATATAAATACGTGTGTGTATGTGTGTGTGTGTGCTGAGAGATATACTAGTAGTTTGAATACCACGTGGTGCATCACGCGCGGTACATTTGAGATAAATCTTCTCGCGTACTATATTATATCGGTAAACACGCCGCCCACTCTCTCGCCCACCCACTCTCTCGCCCACCCACAGGCAAAATAGCCGCAACCTATTACGTCATAACGTTGGGTACCAGTAGGCGAGATAGTTAACGATAGTACACGATACGATAAGAGAGAAGCCGGTAGAAGGGCGCGAGATAACGCGAATTAGTGAGCGAGAGATATTACGTCATAGTTCGAGATATTCGAGATATTCTTAGAGCTAGAGAGACACGTTTCTTTCTCTCTAGCTCTACGGAGATATTGTTCGATATAGTTCGAGATATCGGGCTATATAGCAGTCGAGAGATATCAGACGAGATAGAGGACGAGATAGCGCGATAATATGCACGCAATAGCGCGTGACGACCGATAATTTACGGCACGTGACCCGTATTAATCGAATAACTCGATGATGATTGGATGATTAAACTTCGTACGGAGGAAGCGATATTGATTATGGACACGTGACCACCGCGCTACGAAGAATCACGTGACTGCTCACTAGTAACCACGTGCAATCTTAATCGGCTCGTTGTTTACGTCGGAAGTGGCCCGTACTACCGGAAGTAGTAGATATTAAATGTATGTATGTGCCGTTATGTGATTGATGTTATTACTACTACGTTTATCCCTCACACGATTATAATGCGCCTAATATATATATATATATATATATATATATATATATATATATATATATATATATATATACGTATATATATACGTATATATATAATAATAATAATAATAATATTTAGTTTATTAGGTAAACAACAAAATAAATAAAAAAAAATATGGAAGAAAAAAAATATATATACAGTCAAAGCTCGATAACTCAACATTGACGGAGTTTTCATGTTGAGTTAGCGAGTATGTTGAGTTATCGGATGTATAAATTAATGACTTAATTAATGTTTTGTTCACATAAATGCATTCAAAATAGTACTCGTATGATAATATAATAATTGTAATTGTATTTTTACGTTTATATATTTATATCCATATATTATTAAATAAAACCATGTTGAATAATGTATGTTGAATTATATTTGTTGAGCAATGTAGTTTTATTACATGTAAAAGATACGAATCCAACAACATATGTTTGTGATATTTTGATTTTTCATAAATGTTGAGTTATCGGATGTATATTTACATGTAATGTATAGGCTAGGATTATAAAAACGATGTTGAGTTATATGTATGTTGAGTTATATTTGTTGAGTAATAGGGTTTTTGTTAACATGTAAAAGATACGAATCCAACCAAATATTTTTTGGATGTTGAGTCATCGGCAATGTTGAGTTATCGGCATGTTGAGTTACCGAGCTTCTACTGTATATATATACTAATAATAATAATAATATTTGATTTATTAGGTAAACAACAAAATATATAAACAAAAATATGGAAGACAAAATAGATATGAATTGATAACCAAATCGACATGATACACAAATTAACATTGGGTTTACATTTAATAACTAAACTCCTTGGTGTATGCATGCCGAACACACACACACACATATATATATATATATATATATATATATATATATATATATATAATTATACTTGTTACAGTAAACAATGAATATTTACATTTTTTTAATTTTTCAATCGAAAATGCAACAAAAATATATATTATAATAAGTATAATAGGTAATACCTTTAGATAATACTTATAGATAATACCTATTGGTATTTTCCTTAATTCATTAACTTTTAAGGGTTAGGCTTATTATGAAAATTCAATGTAAAAAGATAGGGATTTTTAATGAAATCAATTGGTAATATGTAGTAGGTAGATTTGCTACCTATAGTTTTTAATTTCAAAATTATTCGGAATTATTACGGAATTAATTAATAAGAAACTCTTTAATGGGTCTGCCATTATAATGGAGCACCACTACTTATTAACCCTATAGGGTATATATACATAGTTACCTTCGCAATAGCGCCACGTGATACGAGTAGGGTGTTAAACTAGGGTATTCGTTAAACGAGGGTTTCGTTATCGACGGGGGTATCGCGCGCTATTCAACGAAACCTCGGTAACACACGGTCGGACACCGAAACGCCGCTAGCTGGCATACCGACACCGTGTGACGTCACAGCTGACCAGCTCTATTGTTATCATCGGCTGCTGCTGCTATCGGATACATAGTATGTGTACCTTTACACATCGTATGTCTCGTATCTCGCGTTACTTTATTGTTAATGTATGTGTGTGTGTATGCGTATGTGTGAGAGAAAAATCGTACACTATATATATATATATATATATATATATTATCATTACTATATATGGTAATTAACTATATATAGTAATTAACTATAATATTATTATAGATTATTATGTAAATTTACAATTATTACTAAAATAATGACCGCAGCCTTGTATTAATAGATCTAGCCTACTCTACAAAACACCACGTGATCACTAATATATACCACGTGATCACTAATATATACCGTGTGGTCAATACTATTATTAGTATACTACTACTTGTATTGTAATATAATTACGAATTAGCGAACCTACGTCATTGGAGCTGTATATAGCAAATTTACATACGTGCGACTATTTATATATACAGTAAAAGCCGCTTGTATCGACATCCCAGGAGATCCAAAAATATGTCGATACATCCGATTGTCGTTACATATGATGAAGGCGTGGCTAATTTTAAATTACGCCCACTTAATAGAATATGTACTTGTATTATCAAATATCAAATATATGCTATCCTTAATTTCTATTATATCGTTAATTGTGTATATTAAGTTAATACTATTAATTATTACACTAATATAAATTATATATAATTATATAATAAATATATTAAATTAAATAAAAGTATTCTTGAAATATATATTTTATTGTATTATTGGTTAAGTAAAATAATTAGTAATATTTGTTTGTATCAAAACAATGGATATATTCTCCACATATATCCATTGTATTTATATTGTATTATTACATATTATTAATTGCAATTAAAGAAACGTGGTCAAGATATTACTTATCAAGAGTGATCATATGCACATACACATATGTGCATAGTGTAGTGAATCTACAATAATACAAAGATTAATTCTTCATATCATCATAACTTATTTGATAATATACATATATATATGTACTATAGTCCATAGTTTATTAATATGCTTAACTCTATATCATACATACTATAGTATATATGGTAAAAATGTGTAATATTTTCATAATGTCGATACACGTGATGAAAAATTCTAAATTGTATAGTAAAATTTTGTCGATACAGCCGATTTGTCGATACAGCCGATTTGTCGATACACGCGATATTCTGTAACATGTATTAGATGGAAATTCCAACAAATATATTTTAAATTGTCGTTAGAACCGATATATCGATACATGTGGCTGTCGATACAAGCGGCTTTTACTGTATATATATATATATATAAATTAATTAATTTTATTATTTTCAACTGATTTATATTTTTGTTGTGTATTTAGTATTTTATTATTTTTTTTACACAATAGAGAACGTTTAACGTTATTTTTATGTCTAAATAATCATTCATTCATATATATATATATATATATATATATATGTTTATCTTTTCGATATCTATTAGATAAAAGAATACCTACCTGCAGGTATTCGTATAAAACTGCTTTTTTATAATATTTCTAGATTGAATTCACGGCTACTATTTGTATATATACTAACAAACACTATAATTATTTATATTATAATATATGGAATACAAAATAAATACAAAATACATTTTTTTATCATTTTGGATTGTGACATCCCCTAAAAATGTGATCACGTGATAAGTGGGAGTGTTTGTGTTTGATCACGTGCTTTCTTTTCAACACACCTGGAGATTCGATGTATGTATCCTATAGGATCTTATAAGATGGCCGACTTTGTAGGAAATGCCCTCCACTATTATTTTTTTGCCCCCCATTTTTAATTTTTCCACAGCAAAATCAGATTTTTTTATAACCACTTATATCATAATCCTATATGTTTATTATAAATCAGTAAATGTATTTTATTATATCATTTTTCATATACAATCGAAAACAAAATAATTATTTTGTGAATTTGGCCCCGATTTCAAACCCTTAAATAACGCCCCCACCTCGTGCGCGTGGCTAAACGCATCAACGTACGCGTCTATAGGATCACCGACGGCAGCATCACCTACGGCTGCGGCGAAACAGAACCCACTTCCGGTGGTGACGTCATCCGACCGCTTAGCGTTACGTAAGCGCCAGTTCATGAGGTTCGGAAGGCGGGTCACAGACTCGCTTACCGACGAAGGCGAACGACATCAAGGCGGCGAAAAACGTTACTTCCGGTTCGGAAAACGAGCCGCCACCATCGCCGACACCGGGCCGATCCCTAGCGGCGTTAGTAAACGTTACTTCCGGTTCGGTAAGAGAACCGCGGCCGCAGCCCTGACCTCCGAACTGCGACGAGAAGAAGACAAAAACGGCGGCCCCATAACATCCGATCAGGTTAATAAGATAGCTAGGCTTTACGACTACTACTTCCGGTTGAGTCGACGCGATCACGGACCTCCCACGAAGACGTCGGCGGCGGCGGTGGCGGCTACGGTGAAACGCTACTTCCGGTTCGGCAAGAGGGTCATCCAGCGGAACGGCGCCGAAACTCACGTGAAACGATACTTTAGGTTCGGCTAAACGCCCGCCCGAGACCGACGCCCGCCCCTCCGAACATACGCCCCTCTTCCGCACGCGCGGACACGCTCGAGCGCACACGAGCGACCACTCGAGAGTGTATTCGACTTGTATTCTTTGTTTTAATCGAGTGTTATATAGCAGTGTATTCCAATCTATCATCATTACCAACATTCATCATATTTCACACCCACACATATATATATATATATATATTTATCGTAATCCATATTTGCCAATTTAGAGATGAAAATGTATTTAAATAAAATCATGATTTTCATTTTAATGAATTCGTATTCGATATTTATAATAAATAAATAGTACGCTTCTTTCATTCCACTCTTACCGATTCGCCCTGGCGACTAAATATGATATAAGGATCTCAACTAGTGGAATAGTGGGATAGGGGTAGGATATTACCTATATTGTTCCTATAGTAGATTAAGAAGATACCCGCTCACCTATATGATCACCCCGAAGAGAGATCGCGCGATAAATTACGAGATAAAGCGAGAGAGTGAATTTCCCCTCGGCTATTTAGCGGCTAATTAGCGGCTAGGTTAATTAGCGATCGGGGTAGTGGTCAAGGTAGCCGTAATGGTCAAGGTGGCCGTAATGGTCAAGGTAGCCGTAATGGTCAAGGAGGCGTGCGATATCGACCTCGTACGCGTGTTGTGGTGAAGGTGGCGCCATCACCAGTTAGGAGATCAATGGAGGCCTGGGGCTGCAATGGGTAGAACTCGCGATACGCACACCATTAGGCACACCTGCTCCGACCAACACTTCGCAACACAGTAGGTAACCTCTAACTTCTTATATTATATATATATGTATATATATATATATATATATATCTATTATTTCTACTTTTAACTTTTGTAGTTTACTTTTATTAACCAACTGGTTGATAACTTCACACAATAGCTGCTTCATTATTAACTAGAGACAGTATTTCTGACCAAGTCTGATTCCCATATATATATATATATATATATATATATATATATATTAATTACTACACATGTAGCTTGTCAGTATAATGCATGGTAAACACAGGCGCGGTTTCAAGCCACATCCTCAACAATAAAATATGTCTTAAAATAATATTAAAAATGTTCATATATAATTGTATAATTTATGATTACAGTAACTTATTAAACATACTTAGTTTCTATCTTAAGGGGGTATCCTACTACAAGATTTTTCGGCAACTTACCGGAAATATTGTAACTTTAAAACCATTTGCTATCAAGTTGTAATGGGATACCCCCTATAAAGTTATTATATTTCAGGCAAGTGGCCGGAAAGTAAGGGGTTTCCCCACTACAATTGTAGTTAACTTGATAGAAAATCGTTTTAAAGTTAAAATATTGCCGGCCAACTTGCCGGAAATACTTGTAGTGGGATACCCATTTGCGTAAGGCGAGTTCTCGTACGACCAGATCTTGCAACAAGTATCCATCTGTCACGATCCATCATCACACTCCGTATGTCTGCAACAGTATCTAGTACTTAGCATTCTTTCCTAAGACTATCTGCGTAAGTAAACGGGGGTTTATCTTGATTTATTTTCCCTCTTTGAGTAGAGGCGCTGCAACAAGGAGGACGGGGGGATATTCCCCCCCCCCACTTTAATATCTAAGGGGACCTCCTATGTATTGCCCCCCCCCCCAACATTTACCCCAATATTTATTTTGATTGGTTGGTCCCCCCTACATACAAAATCGTTCCAGCGCCCCTATCTCTGAGGAGATCACAGTTTCGTAGCGATATCATCGTGGTGTGGTATTCAGTGGACAGTCAGGCGCATTCTTCTCTCGGAGATAGTGGCAGTGAGTTTTGTGAAATGTGTATCGGTTTCCTATAGTACTTTATTGTTTAGCTTACTTTTCCACGAGTTAAGTGTTTCTATTCTGAACATCTGAGTGTAATAGCCATCTATTGTCTTCATCCGGTTTATAATCTATTCTCCAGCATTCGCTTCCATATATAAGTATATATATATATATATATATCGGCTTCGAAGGGACATTAGAGCCATATATGGTTATAATTGAAAACTTCATCTAAGTTCCTGGATGGGATGAAAGGACTCCACCAAATAAAAATAACAATATATATATATACTATAGGCTATAGCCTCGATAGTTGCTTCAAAAATCCTGAATTTTCAAGTTAAGGTGAATATTTGATTTCCGGAGTCTTGTGCATTTCTAACCATGACATTGGTTTATGTATTGCGATATCCTTCTTCGAGCTATTCATCCAGGCAACAAGATATTTGAAATTGTCAACCTTTTCTATTCGTGACCTATTTCAAGCTGTTCTGATTGAATAAGCATACACGATCCCGGATTTATTAAATCGTTGTTTATATTTGTTATATAGTTTATTACTCTACGCTTATACTTGGAGATAATATATTTAATACACCTTTTTAAATTAAAGTACACAAATTAAAATAAAAGGTTCAATATTAGTCATCCCCGGAGTACCTTTTTAATATTCAATATTTTTATAATTTAAGAGACAAATTTACCAAACAAAGATATAATCTTTTTACTAGTTTTTAAAGATTAAATAAATGTTCACTCATATATAGGTAAGATAACTATTAGATAAATATCAATCATACATTTTAGACAATGACACTTTATATTCACAATGATTAAGAGAACACACCTTTGCATCGCATACATTGTATGAAGATTATAGACTACCTTTACAGATAAGCGTACTTCTATATAGACCACTATGCCCCTACCTTTATTGTTGTGTAATTATACAATATATCTCACTTCTAAATTGTCTGTAAAAATATAAACGAATTCGTACAAATAACTAAATACCTTATATACCCTAAATTAGAAAATAATGTAATTTAGGTATAAATTGTATACACATTAAATATATTACATTGATTTGAAAGAAACGTATCGACATTTAGGTATAGATATAGCTATAGTATTACAAATTGGTAAAGCTTTAAAGCCCAAAGCTGGGCTTTGGTATTACCTACATTAACAATGATAACTTTGTAATAATAATCATAATAAAAGCCTATTGTCTCCCTAACTGGCTACCATCGGCTGCACTGCTTCATCTCCTAATTGTTCTTCTATTCTTTTGTTGTGGAATCCTTTCTTGAAAGCATCTTGCTATTAAACTGTTCCTTTTTTACTTATTATATAACTATATTGTATTGTATACATATTTGTATTAATTATGTATTTATAATATATAAATACAATAAATATTATTCATTCATTCATAATATATATATATTTGGGTTTTTCTTGATTTATTGATTTCCCTATATTCCTAAATCCTACGAGATTATACAACGTAACGTTTCAGTAAGTCATACCTGGTAGGTATCGTACAAGGTAAACATAATCATATACACTGTGAGACTGTCAGACCTAGCTTATAGATAGATATCACCTTTATGTGCAGGGCCTACTAAACTATTGTCGTCGTATCCTAACAATCTATTGGATACAAACTAATGCAATCTGAAATAATAGTAAAGCTGTTATAAAATAATAAATCGATTTCGTCCGATAGGAGTTAGCAGTATATCTATAAAGTGTGGGGAAAACTTAACGCAGTCTTTTATCATTTTTATCTTATATTTCTATAAATACTTTTCCAGTGATGTTTTTATTTCATTTTAAATATTAGTAGTTTGACCAACGACTTCCGTTAACTTCACTTACCTATTGTATTGGATGATTAATAGGATGTCACATGACACTTAACATGGTCGCTGCGTTAAAGTTATACTGTGTGACACTCGCCTTGCGAAAGTTTCACCTATGGTAACGATCGAAGTCTATAATGGATTTAAACACCTCTAGTGTGTGTGTGTTTGAACGGGTTGGTATAGGGTAGAAATGCTGCTACTAGGCATAAGTTTATATTGAATAAACGAAACTCTTCTCGCATCTTTACACTCTTGACCTACTTACTACTACTGCTGAGAATTATAATGCCATTATATATATATATATATTTAATATATTATATATTATAAATACATCAATTTACGACTATTAATATACCAGCAACATATAATTATATCATAGATTTATAGATGAAAATGTATATAAATATAAATGTGTAATAATGTAATAATGTAAATAAATATAAATGTATAATATAATTAGTCGAGTAAATGATTTTTACCTGTTTATTCTTCTATTTAATTCTATTGTAATGAAAGAATTGTTAACTGTACGGTGTACACCTACCTTCGATTAAAACACACACTTATAGTGCATTATAGATATTCCCTACAGTTGAAAACTTTATTTATAGCGTATCTTCATAATGATATCTATCTTTTCATATACGCAATATTGATAATCGAAAAAGCCTACGTAAAGGTTAGTATATAAAACAAATGTATATCGTATAGGCGATGTTAATTTAAGATCGTACGTAATTCTCTTCAATAACCGACGTCTACGATTAATTAGTACATCGTACCCGCGTCCACCATCTACATCGTCTACGTATCACCCGTAGCGTAGGTCCGATAATGTCCACGTATTCATTATATCACAAATATTAATACGACGCGAATAGTCGATGAGGACGTGGGAACTAAGTTAATAAAATGTGCGTGGTGTTTAAGTGCGACGACGGGGATGAGTTGAACCTGTACGGAGAGGAGAGAGCGACCGAGCTAATCATTAATATCCGTGTACGAGAGGTGTGAATATATGAATTATTAATCATAACCGGCCGGCGCTGCGAAGAGTTAATCATGTTTTACGATGCGGCACGTACGCAATTATTGAGTGTACCGTGGGAGGCGGGGCTTGTGGTTGGCGGAGGCGGGGCTAGTGGTTGGTGGGGGCTGGTCTTGCGTGGTTTTAACGGAGGAGGAGGCGGGGCTTGCGTGGTTTTAACGGAGGAGGAGGCGGGGCTTGCGTGGTTTTTAACGGAGGAGGGGGCGGGGCTTGCGTGGTTTATAACTGCAATAAATAACGACAGTGACGTCAACCGGAAAATAAACCGGCCGTCGTAATAAACAATTCTTGAAACGGGCGCCTACACTCCGAGATGAAGGTCGAATAGAGGTCATCGGCATTCCGCGCAGCAGACCGCCGAAGGGTGATGACCGGGCAGAGGTCGTATAGAGGGCATTACTTAATACGAGCGCGCTATCGAGAGGGGGGGGGGAGGTATCGCTCGTACCGTGTCTCTATTACGAGTTATTACATTAATCATAATATACGACACATATATAATGCACTAATGTATGTTTTTAATTTAAATTAACTCTTTGTGCCAAAGCAATTAATACATTACAATTAATATATTAATACATCACTCGACGTATATACATATACATATGTATGTATATGTATATGATTATATAGGAATACGTACATAATATACGATATTTAAATACGAAATATTCAATTACGAGATAAACTAGTGAATTATATTATCAATTAGATTTGTAATGAGACACAAAGCATAAGTAGTATCATACATGCACTAGGAGAAACAACGCAGTCGTTTAATCGTGGATAGTTATTTATTGTAAATCAAATCACAACATCATCGATAGATGTTGATATACGTATGTTATTGAACTGTGTAACAAAATCGGTATAACCAGTGTATAACCAGCGTATAACCAGTGTATAACCAGCTTATAACCACTGTATAACAAGTGTATAACAAGTGTATAACAAGTGTATAACTAGTGTATAACCAGTGTATAACCAGCGTATAACCAGCTTATAACCAGTGTATAACAAGTGTATAACTAGTGTATAACTAGTGTATAACCAGCGTATAACCAGCTTATAACCACTGTATAACAAGTGTATAACAAGTGTATAACTAGTGTATAACCAGTGTATAACCAGTGTATAACCAGCGTATAACAAGCTTATAACCAGTGTATAACTAGTGTATAACCAGCTTATAACAAGCATATAAACAGCATATAACCAGTGTATAACCAGCTTATAACAAGCGTATAAACAGCATATAACAAGCGTATAAACAGTATATAACCAGTGTATAACCAGTGTATAACTAGTGTATAACCAGCTTATAACAAGTGTATAACTAGTGTACAACCAGCTTATAACCACTGTATAATCAGTGTATAACTAGTGTATAACCACTGTATAACCAGTGTATAACAAGTTATAACCAGCTTATTACCACTGTATAACCAGCATATGACAAGTGTATAAACAATATATAACCAGCATATAACAAGTGTATAACCAGCTTATTACCACTGTATAACCAGTGTATAACCAGTATATAACAAGTGTATAACTAGTGTATAACAAGTGTATAACTAGTGTATAACCAGCTTATTACCACTGTATAACCAGTGTATAACCAGTTTATAACTGGTTCGATATGTGTACAATCAGAGATGAGAACTTAGGATAAATTAAGGCTTAAACGCCCAATGTTTAAAATAATATGTTGTGACATATTGACGAGATATCAATCGATAAACGTCGCGGCGTATATAGGGAAGAATGGTATTTAAAATAATATATCGTGTTAAAAGAAATGCGAGCTAAACATTTTAATATCAATTGTCTCCGTGAATTAAAATTTCCCTACGAGATCTCCGTGAACCTTGACCTTTGGTTACATTCGACGGTAGTATCGGCTTTTGACCTTTAATATACGGGAACACTTCACTTATCGTACCTACAGCCTGCAAATAGTCAGTCGATTATGTAATGTACTTAATGATATGTAAAACTAATCCATATCACTGGCAACATATTGTTCAAATAATACATAAATATATAAATAAAGAACGGAGGTGATATTAGATAAGCTTAACACATATTATACAATTATATTACATAATCACATAAGGTCATAATTGTGCGATGAAGGTCGTGAGATTTACCTTTGTCCTACCCTCTCTGAATATCAGTTTTACGTCTTTCCTCAGATATTCCGGATTCTTTATGAATCTGAATCGGCACTGCGTGAATACAATAGTGTAAGGATAATGAGAACTATGTGTTTGTACGTATAGTCATTATAAGTAGTATAACATTTAATTATAAAACTAGATTTATACTTATATCTATACTTTGGTGGACATATATATTAAAAAAATGAATACCAAATGAAATTTGTATATTGTGAAATCCTTACGGAAAACTCTACATATATACATATATAAATATGTATATGAATATGATTAGGAATATGTACAATAATATAGAATATTTAAATATGAAATAATCAATTACGTGAAAAACTAGTGAATTATATTATCAATTAGATTTGTTTTTAAATATAAATATTTTGTTATTAGATATTATATATATTTGTTTTACTATATATATAGGATATGTAGGAAATTATTGCATCATTTAGTAAAGCTTTATGGTATGTGTGTTTATTTAAATATTTTCATAAAATATGTATCCGATATAAAGTTTTAAATTATTATTTAAATATTGTTGTATATATGTTGAAATCATTATATATTTTTAAATTAGAATTTTTAAAATATAATCAAAAATAAAATTATTCTCTATATACATACCAGGGTAGAGTCAAATAGGTATTCATATTTATATCTATATTTAAATATACTGATTTGAAGTAGATTTATTATTAAAAATTCATCAATATAATATAATATATCAATCGATATATTTATTTTATTTTGATTAGATCATTAAATAATTAAATATGAATATATTAAAATTTATCAATATAATAATATTAACAATATATTTATTTTATTGTGATTAGATCATTAAATAATTAAATAAGAATATATTGTTACGTATTTTATTTTATACGAGACAAATATCAAATTATTCTGGGATGACTTGCGGAGTAATTCTAGATTACTTTATATAATAGTTAAATATAATTAATTAAAGTAATAATATCAGTAATAAACGTTAATAGGTATTCATGTGCTATAGTCATGCTATATGTCATGTAATACAAGTGTATTTTAGTTGTACATAATAATATCAAAGATATATGAGATATATTAATGTATACTATACATAATATAATACCTTATGATAGTATAACTAAGTACTATCATGTAATTTATATATATATATATATATATATATATATATATATATATATATATATAAATATATATATATATATATAAATATATATATATATATATATAAATATATATATATATATATATATATTATATTACTATTATTAATTTTATTTAAATATTATTTACACTCTCCTAAGTACTTAGCTAAGTATTCTTAATTCAATAGTCCTCCATATAGAATACCATCACCATCACCACCACCACTACTACCACCACCACTACTACCACCACTACCACTACCAATACCATCACCACCATCACCACCACTACCACCACTAACGATAGCCTTATCTCCTGTACGCAGGTGGTTGCTTGTCATAGAGAGAATAGTAGCGGTCTGTCTGATACTGCCCACATGAACTGTGGGGGGTTAGAGAGGGGTCAGAGAGGGGTTGTAGAGGGGTTAGAGAGGGGTTATACAGGGGTTAGAGAGGGGTTATAGAGGGGTTGTAGAGGGGTTAGAGAGGGCCAGAGAGGGGTTATAGAGGGGTTGTAGAGAGGTTATGGAGGGGCTATAAAGGGGTTAGAGAGGGGCTATAGAGGGATTAGAGAGGTGCAACCATAGAACTAGGGATTATAATGGGTTCTACAATATTAATAATAATAAATATATTGAGTTTAGAAGTTAAAGCAGTATTAACTGTGATTTTAATATATTTACATTCATATATTATGATGAAAATATCAATATGATTTCTTTTAATAAATATAAGGATTATAATAAAATATGAATTAAATTATGAATTATTAATTAGTGATCGAAATTTTCAATAGGTCAAGAAATTTTCAATAAGTTTTCAAGAAGTAAAATATTAGGTTCGCGAGATGTTAAAATACATATATATATATAATAAAATTTATTAAAAAAATAATAATACTTATTATAATATAGCGGTTAATTAACTCAAGAAAAAGACTGACATTTATAGGCATCATAGTGATAAACCACAAATTAAACTAATAATAATATATTTAAAAGAATAAATTATAATGATAATATATATGAATAAAGTCATTATTTAAAAGTAACAAAAGATGTACAAATAATATATATATATATATATATATATATATATATGTCTATAAATTGAATTCATATATATATATATATATATATATATATATAAATATATATATAGTTTATATATACATTTCATAATATAAATAAATAAAAGGATGGATTAACTTGATTGCTCATTTTTGAATATAACTTTTGTTTAAAAACAAATTAAAACAAAAAAACATAATATCAATAGTATTATATAATGTAATAAGCTTTCCTGTGACACCTATTGTATTAGCTTCGATATAACATATCTCACTCTCGTACCTCAAACAGTTAACACTTACACCACGAATCAGTTATACACAAATGAGTTATATTTATTATAATATCGTATTCAATTATTTAATAAATATGAAAGATTCAAACATAGTTTGAATTATAAATATACTATTCGATTGATTAACGATATTTACAGTAAGATTGATATAACAACATAGGTATATATATATATATATATATATATATATATATATATATATATATATATATATATATATATATATAAATATGATATAATGTACTATTATATTACTATAATAAATATATAATTAAATTTATGATATTACTGTATTCTTAATTTAAGTTATAATAAAATATGAAATACATGAAAATTGCTACGTAAACAAACAAAATCATCCAATATAAAAGATGGTAGACAATGATTCACTAACTATGATAAAACTCCTATCTACCAAATTATATATCTGTGATTAAATGTTGAATTTAATTATACATAGTCTACATTTAATAGTATTTTCAACTGATTTTTGTTTTTTAAATTCTAATAATATTTGAATCATTTTGTATTAGTTTGTACATTATTCAATTCATATTCGATATTCGTTATTTTTGAATTTGTATTATTCAATTCAGGTTCGTAACACAAGTAATTCAATTCGGGTACATTCATTATTCATCACATTACTATATTACCTCAATGTATATCACAATACAATAATTGATTTTAACGATATCTTTATCTTTAAATGAATATAACACCTATATAAAGCACATTAATTTATAATAATACGTCTAAATAAGGAATGCGGCATGACGTAAACAATGCAACAAAGGTAAGCGCTATCGCTATAGTTGTGGCTGTTGCTAACCCATAGCCTGGTATCTTACGCAGATAGTGGTCGGGTGATGCAGCACTAGGATCTCGCCTTCAAACTCCCAGCACGCGATAGGCTCTATCAGAGGAGACAACAGAACCATACCCTTACGAATACTGTTACGTTTCACCTGACAATCATGAGTGTGTGTGTGAGCGTGTGTATGCGTGTGTGTATGTGTGTGTGTGTGAGTGTGTGTGCGTGTGAGTGTGTGCGCGTGCGAGTGTGTGTGCGTGTGTGTGAGTGCGTGTGAGTGTGTGTTGGTGTGTGTGGGTGTGTGTTGTTGTTGTTGTTGTTAAAGTATTTATTTAAGTACATCATTAATATAATAATTCTATAATGTGTATCTAACAATATATATCACATATAGACACAAATAGCGAATATATATAATTTGCACGATAATATTATAATGTGTGTGTATGAGTGTGGAGATAATGTAGAACCGCCTATGCTACGAGACAATCGATATAAATAAAATGAATAAGCAATTGAATGTATCATATATGGAACTTTGCAATATATGCACAACCTTCAAAACCTACTACTAAATTATTATTATTTATTTATATCTATATTTATAATTACAATCAATTTTAATGTACAATCTATACTAAAATAATAGTTATATATATATGAAATATAACATATCAATATTCCTCGTAATGCTGGTATTTAAATGTATTTTGATTGAATATATCATACTATTTTATTGACATATATAGTCTAAATCCATAGATAAAAGAAACTTCTATTATAATGAAAAACCTACTGTTTTAATAGTTGATAATATAACTAATATTCAATCAAAATCACTGATCTCATTTCGTTAATTTATCGAGAAAAGTGCCATTCGCGTATCTATCTTTGTACGTCGATTGCGTAACCACTTTTCTGATATCGATGGCTATAGGAAATGTGACATTTGCGTAGATAAGAGCCACACCGCCCCCGTTACACCCCTAATACCTCAACCCCATTACATCCCTAATACCTCAACCCCGCTACCTGTTATACTATTAAACTGTAGTGAATACACGGTATTGATGTGGGCCTTACAGTTGTGGCCTTACATCATGTGTAATCATTTACGTGGTATTATTTACACCCGGTACACCTGTTACTACACAGTACCATACTGTATACACTATATATACTGTACACACTCGGTGTACACCCTTTCCTCTATGTATTCCGCACGTTAAAAATGCGCAAATCGTGAATTAAATATGCACACGCAAGCGCCATAAGGTATATTAAATATTATATGCACGTAACCATCACGATAAGACTATAGTGATATAAGGCCACGTGTTTTAAACATTATACTTTACACTAATATTATCGAAATACTGATATAATTATATAAATGATCAACTATATAATACCTCATACCGTGCATAAGCTACACATCAGGGTCGTTCGGTTATTTTGATCAAAAAATCATGGTTATTTGTTTTTTTTTAATATTATTGATAAATATATTAATTATAAATTAATTAATTATAAATATAAAAATAATATATTAGTATCAATATTATTAATAATAGTATAGATTATGTATATTATATAAAGTATACCATGTATAATATGAAATATATAATACATTTAATAACAATTAATAACAATACTTCATAATAATAAAATTATTAATATATATATTAAATATATTTAATCACATATCACTCTCTAATGATTAAAGAAAATCATATAATATGTGATTGAAAACATGTTAACACTGCCACCTGGAGGGAAGTGTGAGTTACAGAGGTTTTTGTTTTTTTAATATAATCTATTGGTTTTTTTATATACAATTATTGAAAATTAATTTCAATACTATTTATCATTTAATATTAGTATAAATATTATTAATAATAGTATAGATTATGTGTATTATATAATCTGAAAGAAAAATATAATTTGGAAACAATTTACTGAATCTTTGTATAAATTATACTATAATACTTTTTAATATAATATACATAAAGTATATAATAATAATCATAGAAGTATTTATTTCAAATAACATTAAATATAATAATTTATTAATACGAATTATTTAATTAATAAAAAACCAAAAAAACCTCAAAAAAAAATGAACAATCCTGCTACAAATATATATTTAATATATCATATGATATTGATAAACTATATTATATCATATATCATATACTATTAATCCCGATATATACTATTAAGGCATTGTACTAGTGATATTTAATATATTATATATAGTATATATAATGTATATAATATATATTAATGTATATTAATGTATATAATGTATCTTAAATGTATATAATATACATTTGATGATTGCAGTCTTTTTAAATTATCATAATACGCACATAATACGCACATAAGCGTATCTTGTATCGTAATCACACTAACCTTCTTGAGAGAGAAAGAGGCTGTCTGACCGGCCCTAACAGACTGTACGACCATACGCTTGCGATGTATGGACTTTATCACCTGTGATGTGTACTGCCCTACCCCGTCGGGCCCAAACTGCATTACGTCGTTGACACGAACCATGCCGCGCAGGGTGGTACCGCTCACCACTACTCCTACTCCCTACGGACGGGGTTAAAGGGGTCAACTGCGTGGTCCGTGTGGGTAGAGATGAAAAATGGAATCAATTATGGTTTATAATTAATTTTATATAATTAATATTAATTATTATTAATTAATATAATTAATTCTTACATAAATACATTATTATAGAATGAGTTATTTATTTTAAGAATCGCCGTTTATATATATATTATAACATCCGATATGGTCTAGTGGTGAGGATTTCTGCCTCTCACGCAGAAGGCCCGGGTTCGATTCCCGGTGTCGGAGTATTTTTATTTATTTTTACACATAAAATTATATTGATATCTTAATTGATTAATTAAATAAAAGGTTATTAAAAGGATTATTAAATAAATTACAAATTATATCTAATAATTTGGCTTAATTTATAATTAAATTCAAATTATATTATAAAATTTTAATATTATTATTTTATTATTATCAGATTTAGGCAATGCCAGGGTAATTATAGAAGTAGTGTTGCTTATCGAGACAATTACCCTATAAATAGCTATATAAATATTAATATAGGGGGTAGAGTGCACTCATGGGTACCTGGATGAAATCCGTACATTCAAATCCATAAATTAAAAATCCTTAAAAGCGTCGTAAGACATAATAAATATTAACTCCACATAATTATTATAATAAAATGATTGCCTATTATAATTATTCCACTTATTTTATACATTATATTTCAAACTAATGAAACAACTAATATAAATTATCCACTATATAGTACGGTATTAATAATGTATTAAGGGTGGAGGCCCGATTTAAAATATGATTAATATTTGTATTTTAACAACAACATTTTATTACATATTTTCCATTTCAATTAAAAAAATAAAAAATAATATTGAACTAATTGAGACTATTTTTTTTACACCATTTTAAATTAACTACATTTATATAAAGAAAGATACTATAAAATGGAGGAAAGTATCTGTTAAATAAAATTAACACCCGCATTTACGAATATTCACAAATATCTATGTTAGATCGATAAATAAACACTATTATTCGTTAATATTCGCCTGAATTGTGGCCTCCCCAGTTTCACATAATTAAATAGAATCTATTCTAATGTATTTTTGTATTTATTCTAGTGTCTTATCAACTAGTAAACCAAATTTAAAATACAATCTATATCGTTAACTTTAATTATAGTCTTATAATTATTATTATTTATACTAATGTTTTTTTTACGATCAATTAATGTTTAAAATTAAGAATTGTATGTAAATATCTAAATTCGTATTTATATTTAAAATTAATATAAAAATAGTAGTATAGATATTAAAATCATTAAATATAATCATTGAATATTTTTTCTAAATAGCATATAAAAGATCAATTAACTTGATAATACTAATTTTATGAAAAATATAATCCTTATAATATAATAATAATAATAATAATAATAATAATATTTATCAGAAGAACTTTGTTTGTTTTCTGTTTTGTTTTCTTATTTATATCATTATGCTCTTTCCTCCTAAAGGGCTTCACAATAACATAGTATATTTTCTATCGTCGTTGAGCGAATGAATATATATATATATATATATATAAAATCTAAAAATGGTATGTAAATAAATAAAACCAATCTCTCCATAATTACGGTAACAGGGGCGGGGCGGGGCGGGGGGGTGTAAAGGGGTGTAAAGGGGCGACTAACTGGGACGGAGAACACGTCGTCTATCTGGAACTCAGCAGGGGCTGTGACGTCGGTGATGATGTTACTGCCCAACAGGTTGAGGAACTTACGCAGTAGGTCTAGGTTCTCGCCGGTAACGTTGGATACCTGGAATATAGGGCACATCCTGCGAGGGGGGGGTGGGGGGGTAGTGGGGGGGTAGTGGTAGTAGGAGTGGGGGTGATGGTGGGGGTGGGGGAGTGGTGATGATGGTGGGGGTGGGGGTGATGATGATGATAGTGGGGGTGGGGGTGGTAGTGGGAGGGGTGCTGCTGGGCTAGTGGTAGTAGAGATGCAGGTATACCTTTATACCATTATAATGGTGATGGTGATGTTGGTGATGATGGTGATGATGAGGTAGAGGTAGTGTTAATAGTAGTGGTGGGATATAATCATTTTTCAAAATATTTGTATAAACTTTTATACATTATCCATACGTTCGTTTACGCTTAATTTATAATTAAATGTAATGATATTTTATATATATTAATTACAATATAATAATCTAAATAGTATTTAATAAAATTATATTTAATCGTTATAATGATAAGAGAATATAAAAAGAACTATAAATATTGAACATTTATCTTTTAAATAGTTACTACTTCTAAATAGATTGCCGCATCGAGGTAATATCGTAAGCAGTTGTAGTTAAGATCGGTAGGGTACTTTAAAGTAAGTTAGCTAAGTATATTCGTGTGTGTGTGTGTGTTTATTTTCTAAGTAAATTGCATAAATTACTGTGGACAAAGTAGACAAGTTCTATTTAGAACATCGCACAATTATCACTGAAAGTATACACAGATTTACATGTGTTATCAGAGATTATTTCAAACGGTAGCATATGTGAATGAGGCACACTTAGGAGGAATAAAAGGTAGGTTGGAGAACAAATCAAATTCAATCGCCGAACAGAAATATACGCAATCACTAAAGTGAAATAGAGGTATCACTAAAGTATATATAGGTATATATATATATCTGTGTGCGTGAGATAAGTGATTTATGTATATTTTATAAGTGCTCTTTTTAATATACATTAATGGTGATGAATCACTGAAGCGAGGTGAGTGACTCATACCTTTCAGAGGTGAAGTTAGTGGCAGTGGTGATCACATCATCGTCATCTTGTACCAGTACCGGGAACTTCCTACAGCCCGCAGACTTCAATATCTTCTGTAGTACCTAGAGTGGAGGTTTAGGTGATGTTTAGGTGAAGTTTAAGTGAGGTTTAAGTGAGGTTTAGGTGAAGTTTAGGTGAAGTTTAGGTGAGTTTTAGGTGAGGTTTAGGTGAGGTTTAGGTGAGGTTTAGGTGAGGTGTTGGTGAGGTTTAGGTGAGGTTTATGTTTAAAGCGAGGTAATTAGAAGGACACACACTCCCGCGTGGTGGAACCGGTGGCAGGAAGTGGAGGACCTAACCTTGAGAGTCTCCTCCAGTACGTTAACGGGACACATATCAATCTTAGTGACCACTACGAACACGGGCACGTTCAACGCCAGCGCCAGACCGAGATGTTCTTTAGTCATTCCGATGACGCCGGCATTAGCTCCTACCTGTGAGGGGAGGAGGGGAGGTGTGTAAGGGTAGGTTATACAGCTATGGGGGCTGTACTAGGCTGGGCCGGATTGTCGGAGAGAACAAACTTGTCCTAGAATAATACTTAGCTATCTCCGTAATGTTAAATATTTTCCTAAAATAATCCTTAGCTATATCCGTAATATTAAATATTGTCCTAAGATAATCCTTAGCTAACTCTGTAATATTAAATATCATATTAGGATAATCCTTAGATATCTCTGTAATGTTAAATATTTATCTAGGCTAATGTTTTTCTCTGAATAACTCGCCGTCGCTGAATTTCTGTACCTATACTACTATGTTAATTCGCGAGAATTTCTATTAAAATCAATATTTTTATAATATAGATTATAATCGATAATTATATGCATCGCGTTAATTTATCGCGTTAATATATAAGTAGATATCAATATTCACGGATAGTTATCGAGTGTATGCACTCTATAGGTACGATTGCGTCGACAGGTGTCACTCACCATCAACATAGTGAAGTCGGGGGCGTGGCCTGTCATACCAAACACAGTGGTCTTCAGGTATTTCTCGTGTCCGGCCAGATCTATGAACGTGATCACCTATGGAATGCAACTTTAATTAGTGGCCTCCTATCTCTAATGTATTATACATGAATTATGATGTATTTATACGTGAATTATGCTGTATTTATACGTGAATTATGATGTATTTATACGTGAATTATGCTGTATTTATACATGAATTATGCTGTATTTATACGTGAATTATGCTGTATTTATACGTGAATTATGCTGTATTTATACATGAATTATGCTGTATTTATACGTGAATTATGCTGTATTTATACGTGAATTATGATGTATTTATATGTGAATTATGATGTATTTATACGTGAATTATGATGTATTTATACGTGAATTATGCTGTATTTATACGTGAATTATGATGTATTTATATGTGAATTATGATGTATTTATACGTGAATTATGCTGTATTTATACGTGAATTATGATGTATTTATCGTGGACTCTCTGATTTATACATAATTTACCTATCATAAGCTGCATATATATAACATACAATTTCTATAGAAATATCATAATAAAATAAGTCTTATTTTTTATATATATATAAATTGATATAAAAATAGGATTTATTTTATTATGATATTTCTATAGAAATTGTATATTTACATTTATAACTAATTATAATTATGAAAATATCTCTCTATTTTATTATTTATATTTTACATTTACACTAGTGACATTATAAGTGACACTAGTGACATTATAAGTGACACTAGTGGCATTATAAGTGACACTCATGACATTATAAGTGATACTAGTGACATTATAAGTGACACTAGTGGCATTACAAGTGACACTAGTGACATTATAAGTGACACTAGTGACATTATAAGTGACACTAGTACCATTATAAGTGACACTAGTGGCATTACAAGTGACAATAGTGACATTATAAGTGACACTAGTGACATTATAAGTGACACTAGTGACATTATAAGTGACACTAGTGACATTATAAGTGACACTAGTGACATTATAAGTGACACTAGTGACATTATAAGTGACACTAGTGACATTATAAGTGACACTAGTGACATTATAAGTGACACTAGTGACATTATAAGTGACACTAGTGACATTATAAGTGACACTAGTGACATTATAAGTGACACTAGTACCATTATTACGAGGAGTTATGAGGGCACAAACTTTAGAAGATTCTTTACAGATCTTCATCCAGTCTAAGTGTCCATGATCTGCCTTGTTGACTACTTGACCAGTCTGATCAAAGCCCAGTATGTCATTGCCTACGCTGCTAGTACGACCACTCTCCTATTGGGAAGGGGGCGTGGTTAGGGGGTGTGGTTAGGGGAGTGGTTAAGGGGTGTGGTTAGGAGGCGTGGTTAGGGGAGTGGTTAGGGGAGTGGTTAAGGGGAGTGGTTAGGGGAGTGGTTAAGGGGTGTGGTTAAGGGGTGTGGTTAAAATAAGTGGTTAGGGGATGTGGTTAGGGGGTGTGGTTTGGAGGCAGTAGCAACTGTTGCGGCTATAGCTATTCCGTAGTGAGTGTAACCTTCTCGTGTTTATGACGGAAAAGTTTCAGCCTCGCTTGACCTCTACCGTTATCGAGGTCACCGTGTGTCAATACACCCAGCAGGGTAGACTTACCTGCGTCCACATTACCCACCACAGCGACTCTACAAAGTTAATAACGACGAGGATGATAATAGTAGTCGGTCGATGAGTCATTGACAATGAGTCACCGAGAATAGATGTGGTGATATTATAGTGGTGTTCCAGCTAACAGTAAGAGCATCATAATAGCAGCATAACAGCAGCATAATAGCATGACAAATTAATAGCAGCATAATAGACATTTAATAGCAGCATAATAGCACAATGTAAACATTTGAGGCTCTAGCATATGCTGTTATGCGGCTATTATGCTGCTCTTACTGTTTGCTGGGGTAGTGTGCGCGGGCGAGAGGGTGCGGGTGCAGGTAGTAGCGATTAGGGGCGATGGAACGATGGGGTGTATGTAGGGGCGGGACCAACTAATCAAAATAAATGTTGTGGAAAAGTGGGGGGGGGGCCAATACATAGGAGGTCCCCCTAGATTTTAAAGTGGGGCGGACATATCAGCCCCCCCGTCCCCCCCTGTTACAGCGCCCCTAGTAGCGATGTCTCGGGTATTTCGTAATGGTGAAGTTCTACGTCTCGTTGCCGAGCATCTCTCTCATTGAATACATGTAATGTGTGTATTTCATGGGGTGCTGTACTACAAAAGTAGAATCGGGTTGCAAAGCCGTATTCCGCGCGCCTGTTACATCATAAAACTTGACTGCGCGATGTGAACTCTGTAATGTGACGTATAGGCCTCGAAACCTAATTCTACTTTTCTGTAGAACACAGCACCCATAATAGTGACATGAATGTATTGTACAGCGTATACAGTGTACAATGTATACAATGTATACAATGTATACAATGTATACAATGTATACAATGTATACAATGTGTATAATAGTATACATTTTACACATCGTATGATGTGAGAGTGTGAAGTATATTGACATGATATACAAGTGAAAAGTCAGCGGTGAAAGGTCAGAGGTTATTACCACTTGGTATTAACCTGACTTCCATGAAATCAGTCTCAGACTGTTCCTCTCTGATTAGGAACATCGCAACACTTCCAACATCTTTGTCTGTCTTCTTCCTCCTGGGGTAGGGGTAGGGGTAGTGTAGTGTATGGTAGTAGTAGTAGTAGTAGTAGTAGTAGTAGTAGTAGTAGTAGTAGTAGTAGTAGTAGTAGTAGTAGTAGTAGTAGTAGTAGTAGTAGTAGTAGTAGTAGTAGTAGTAGTAGTAGTAGTAGTAGTAGTAGTAGTAGTAGTAGTAGTAGTAGTAGTAGTAGTAGTAGTAGTAGTAGTAGTAGTAGTAGTAGTAGTAGTAGTAGTAGTAGTAGTAGTAGTAGTAGTAGTAGTAGTAGTAGTAGTAGTAGTAGTAGTAGTAGTAGTAGTAGTAGTAGGTTAAAGAAAAACCTGAGCAAAACACATTGCAGATTGAGTTCAACAGTAATAGACATCAACGTTTTGATGGAAGCATCCAGATCATCTTCAGATAGTCCAGTAGTGTCGCCATCTAGTGATGAAAAGTTGCATTAATGACGATATAGTATAATGATGATGATGAGGAGGAGGAGGAGGTGATGGATATACTATAACAACAGTACATATGGACCATGTGACGACCTTCATACTTTGTGTGTGTACACTGTACATTGTACACTGTAAAATGAACTATTTGTTATTTATAATGTAAATTTGTATCAAACTATATACTTTTAAAATGTAAAATAAATGTTTTTAATTATTATTTATACGATGAAAACTAAGCGTTCATTAATAATATATAACATAGTGTACATATAAGAAGACGAATCAAGTAGTCAGTATTTACTATTATATATTCGTTGCTATGGTTATTATAATGGTGGGTATGTAACGGGGGAGAAAAGTAAGTAAATGTTCGTAAATTAATATTTCATGAACTGTCAAGTACATGTGTTATGTGGTCTTCATTGTACACTTGTACAAACTACACAATAAAAATAATGTCATATTCGTTGCAAAGATGATAATGTCAGCACATGAGTCATATCGTTTGTTTATATATATATATATATATAAATATATATACATTATGTATAATACATATATTTAAATGAAATTTAAATTTATTTAATTTTTAAGAAATTTATTAGGACCTTGAACACATAACTTTGTTATTGTTATTATTATTGTTATTTTATTTTGGTGGAATCCCATTTATTTATACATAATTATATAATATCACTTCTAAATATTATTTTAAGACCTATTTTATTGGTACGGACGAGGCTCGAACTCGAGTCCTACTGCTTGTGTGTCTGACGCCTTAACCAACTGAGCCACACAGGCAGTTTACTTACTAAATTATATAACTAGTTGTATAGATTATGTCCCTCTTTTCATCCCAAATGTATTCAATTATCACATTACATGCTAATTAAATATGTCATTTCGTTATATGTTATTATTCGTTATATATTAATATTATCATAAGTATATGACCTCTACAACTCCTATTCATCAATAGAACATTATTTCGATAAACTTAACTTTGGTCTAGTTGTATTCATATATATATAAAATTATTATAGATATCATACTAATTTTTTTTCTATGTAAAAAAATAGGTATAAACAAAAGTACAATCTTTATATATATGAAATGTAATGTGAAATATTTGATAACAATATCTATGGAAATACCATCGATATAAAGAAAGTTGATAAGCAATTGAATGTAGTGTATGGCACTATCCGCTACGGGCGCTGCAGTCGAAACCCACTATCTGGCCTACTACTTTTTATTTATAATAATATATATTTATACATATATATATTGATAATTACATCTAATTTTAATGTACTATCTATACTAAAAATAAAATTATATATTTAAAATACATCACGTAATTTTGTGTATTTAAATTGAAGATATCATACTATTTTATTGATATTTATAATCTAAATCCATTGATATAGATAGAAGTCACTTTAATCTATTTCGACGAAAAGTCTAATGTTTTAATATTTGACATATATAATATGACTAATATCCAATCAAAATCACTGATACCATTTTGTTAATTTATTGATAAAAGTGTCATTCACGTATATATCTTATACATACATTGCATGCTTATCCACTTTCTTTATATCAATGAGAAATAAATGTAAAAATTAATGTGAATTTTTATCTCTATTTTATATATAAAA
>OZ025242.1:25810519-25835519 GCA_964019155.1 Osedax fenrisi
TAGGCGATCTTTACAAGAGATTACCTAGCTATAAATAGTCACTAGGTAGTAGCTGGGGGCGCTGAAACGATGGTGTGTATGTAGGGGGGACCAACCAATCAAAATAAATGTTGTGGTAAAAGTTGGGGGGCCAATACATAGGAGATCCCCGTAGATTTTAAAGTGGGGGGGGCATATCCCCCCGTCCCCCCCTGTTACAGCACCCCTAGTAGTAGCTACGAACTTCACATACGATATGCCTACGACAGATACGAATTGTCTACAAAACTGGTTGATCGTCGATTTAAAAGTGTCGTAATTATCCGTTTAGAATTGTGATATCGTTTCACTGATACGGAAATAAGCGTATCACTACGATAATCTGTCATTATTATAGATTATGTATCTACATAAATAAATGATATAAAATAACGAGTATAGAGCGAAGAGGTCATAGTTAGTGTGATTCATGATGTAATATTTAGCCGGGGAAAGGAACGCGTTCGATAAAATAGAGTTATAACCATCTTAAGAAACGGTGAAATAGGTACTCCGGTATATATTTATGTATATATAAACTTCACATCTCGGTATATATTTAAGTTACAATATGATTATTTATAAATATATATATATAAGTTTGTATTTAAAATTTAAATTTTAAATTATAGATAGATATATATATAAGAGAATAATATATAACACTGCCTGCCCGTATCAACCGCGTACGCTATTATTAATATCAGTTGGAGAGCCGTCTGTACGGTTCCAGAGTGTCACCGATTACAGAAGTTTCACTAAAACTTCACTGCAATCGATTAAACTGAACTATGAAGCGAACACAACTCACTGAAATGACGGACTCGCGCGAATCAGTTAATATAAACCACTGTTATGCTAGCGTATGCTATGACGTATAGCGTATGCTATGAAGTATAGTAGACCGGTTCGTTCGAATCAATTTTTAATCCTTCATATAAAATATAATACATCTATATTTTAGTATAATATGTATTAACAATTTTTATAAAAAATAGTTACATTTGGTCACGAAGCATTTAAAGTTTAAAATATAAATTATTATTTTAAAATTTAATTTAAAATATCACATGTATAATAGTCATTCCACCATCTTATTATCTTTGATGTTTACATTTAAAATAAAAATATTTAAAATGAATTATGTATTTGTATTATATTTAATGAATTAATATAATATATACCATTATTTATATTTATTATTAATATATAATATCTATATTTCATTTTTATATCTACAAATTACCAATATTAATGTATCCTAAAACTCGAGAAAATACACCATTTTACAAAGTATTTATTTCAAAATAATTCAAAAAAATAATTAATTTTTTAAAATTAATATATATAATTATAATTTACATAAATTTGAGTGATCATATTGTATTGAATTGTGGATATAAGTTAGATATAAATGTCCTTTATACAAATAAAATTTAAAAAATATGTAAATATATTTTGTATTTCATATTTCAAATAAAAATCCAAAAAAATGTACAAATGATGTTATTTTTTTTTAAATAATTTTTAATTTTGTAATAATTAATTTGAATTGTATTATTATTATCTATAAATTATATATTTTAATTTTTTAAATTAAATTGTAATAATTTATTTATATTAAATTATACGATTTTTAGGTATATTTTTTTACTAAAATTATTTTATAAAATTTGGGCATCTAGATTGTTATGAAAAATATTTTGTATTGTTAATACTACTTGTAATATATGTTTCTAGGATATATCCATAGTTAGCTTAAAAAAATCATTGAATAAAACTTATTTCTATATTTCCCCCATGTTAAATTTTATATGTATTCAATGTTAAAATAAAAAGGTCTCGTGACATAAAACTATTTAAGATATAGGGCTTAAATTGTAAACACTTATTCATCATAGCATACATAATTGTCATAGATGTGAAGGTTTATAAAATTACGAAGACAAAAAAAGTACAAACCGGTCTAACGTATAGCGTATGCTATGAAGTATAGCGTAGCTATGAAGTATAGCGTAGCTATGACGTATAGCGTATAGTCGTGTAACATAGGTTTGTTATATTAGAAAAATAATAATAATAATAACTAAAACTAAATACACGAGTAAATATTATATCTATATATATTTACATGATATGTTTTACAATAAGATTAACTTATAATAGGATAGTCACATTTAAGTATAATAGTAAAGATTTTACGGAGCAAGGATATAACAAATCATATATACGCAATGTAATTAATATGAACCGCTGCAGTAGTATCTAAATCATTGAAATAGATTTATGTTTGATACGATGTTTATATAACAATGTTTACATCGTTCTATTAAATTACACGCAATATAAGTTTACTTTTACTCGACTTATAGATATGTATAGAATTAAAAACCAAACTATCCTATTGCTGTGTTATATAGTAGTAATGAACATTTAGTTTTGATCGTATAAATAAATATTTAGAATCCTTTTTTTACATTTTAAAAGTGTATGGTTTGATACGAATTTACATTATGTACAACAAAATTTTCTGAAATAACAACTTTTGTAGGTGGCGCTGTTCATTTTTTGTATACAAAATCCAATTACATTATAGGAATTGTTATATATTCCCTTAGAAAAATCTGTGTTAATTGTCTATTCATATAGTTAGTATAATACTAAGTATATTTATTATATATATTATTATAATAATTATTATATTTAATAATATGGTAGGCAAAAATTAAATAACTATAAATAGCAAAGTTTGTGATGCGTGGCGCGCAAGGCTTGCAGTGCGCTCACTTCGGGATATAATGTAGCTAAAAAAAAAACAGAAGAATAAAAATAAACTAAAATAAATCAAACAACCCACAAATATATGTTTATACGTATATTTTTCTAAAGCAATTATTCCATATATATATGTTTCTCGTTCAGATTTAATTTTCGTGTGCACTAGAGCCTTTACATTAATTCGCGCGACGCACGCCTTGCGCGCTAAGTGTGAACTTTTCGCTTTATGGTCAAAAGCTTTGCAATTTGAACGCACGCAAACTTTATTCAAACTAATGATTTTATAATAGCTTATAATTGGCCATTATAATTAGCGTATGTCTATTTATAGACTATCATACATGCAACGGCTTATCATTAACATATATATATATATGTGTGTGTGTGTGTGTTTGTTTATAGGCTCACTCGGGATGTAATGCAGCTAAAAAAAACTAGCTATATTAAAACTAAACCCAAACAAAACCAAACCAAACAAGTGAAAATAACTAAAATAACAAATAGTAATGTTTGTACAAACTATCATACGCTATTGTAAATTCACTAATTCGAATAAACAATTTTGCGGGCGTTAAAATCGCGCATCAATCGCGAAGCTTTTGACCAGGTACCAACTTTTCTATTTATTATAAATTTAAGTTATTTAATTTTTGCCTACCTTCTGTATTCCCTTAATATTATTATAATATAATAGTTATAATAAGTATTATTATTATAATAATACTTATACATCATATTATACATATATGTATATTGAATATAATTATTATATTCCCAAATCAATTAATTAATGATTTTATTTTATAACTTAGTAATTATTAACTTAATATGTTAATCAATGATTAACTTAATCATTAACGTAATGTATTAATTTAGTTAATTAGTTACTAAATAAGTTAATTTATTGACGTTTTAACTTACATAATTGTATATTTATATTCTATTATTTATCATTTAAATTAGATATAATTATTATAATATTGCAGTAATTAAAATATATAATATATAAAAATATCGGTTATTATAAATTAATATCAATTATAAAGTATAAAGGCATCGTTACAATGGTTGTAGTGAACTAATATTACGGATTGCGTAATAAATATAATACCTTGAGTTCCAACTTCCAAAATAGTCTCTCCCTGATTCTCCTTCAATCTTTTATCCAATTCGTTGACAAGTTTAATTCTATCGAATTCGTTAGGTTTAACGAAACAAGATTTAGTAGAGAATGGGTTGAGCTCTTCGATTTCATCTTCGGAAGAACTTGATTCATAAGGATCGAATAGATTTTGAATGGCTGGCGCAGGTTTAGGCGCAGGTTTAGGGACGCTATCTTCAGGAGCGTTTCCATTCATCTTTTAGAATTCGACCACAGATATTTGAATTTTACGGTTAAAAAGTATAATTCCTATATTATTAACTATTTTATCCAAAAAAAAATTGGGACACAAATTACATTTATTTATATGCTTACTGTTTGCATTATTTTTCAGCTTTCTAAATATATAGATGAATAGAAATTACCTAAAATTACATGATGTAATCAATTGAAATAAACAATTTCTCGTGGCTTATTGTGTGTGGTAATTATTACTTGTATCTTTGGAATAAACAATTATTTAAAATAGATCCAATATTTCATTTTATTTAAATATATTTCCATAATTCAATATATATATATAAATATTTCATATAAAATTAAATGTTATTCCTTATTTAATATATAATAAATATAATAATGGAATCTAATTGAGCTATTTATCACACAAAAACAACATAAAATGTTATGTGTACTACACCTGAACAACTTTTTTTCAAAACTCAGAAGCATATATATATGATTATGAATTATCATAAGTATATATCATTTATTATATATATCCAATTCAATCATTATGAATTATGTAAAAATTAATTATTTTGTATTACAAGAGGAGTATATTCATGAATTAATATTATTATTTTAACTATGATAATGTAGTAAGCTAATATTTTGAAATAGTTAATTTTCTCGAAATACTTTAAAACTAATCTCAATTATGATAATTATCATTTAATAAAACATATCATAATTCTACTATAAATAAGCATAGATATTGAGAAGGTGCTCTAATGTCTATGTCAATAAGTGATTCTTATAATAATAATGAATGTACATATTTAATTATTGTAGTACTTTTATATTGTGAATATTGTCAAACAGCCTATTTCAAAATATGCTATGTAAAAATACACCATAATTTATAGACGTCATACCCAGGGTCATACTTTATTCATAATATAGCATATTAGAATATTGTTCCTTATTTATTGTAGACAAATACTTATCGATTGTAGACCTACATGAGCCGAGACTGATTTGTGAATCATATAATTCGTATATTCCTATTGTTTGTTATGCATATTAGCAAGACCTTCTATAACCTCGAGGTTATAGGAGGTGTTGATATTATAGTCTATAATTTATAGATAAACTAATACTATAATATTACTACTTATAAGACCTCCTATAATATCAGTTATAGGAGGTATTACTAATACCTGGATTAAACTATATATTTACAATGATATGTGTATTATAATGTTACTATATAATTATGTTTAAATGTATGCATATATAAGTATATATATATATATATATATATATATATATATATATATATATACTTGTCATGCTTATTATCAAGACCTCCTATAACCTCGGTTGTAGGAGGTATTGTTATTATGTGTATGTGTTTGTTACAGATCTATACGTTATAATAATATAATAACTATACTCGTGATAGATACATTATATAATGCAGATGTACAATGTACTTAAATAATATTAAATAGTTATACAATATATAAAATATCTTAATAGATATACAATGTTATAATTATATAGTAACATTATGTACATTGTACATTAAGCCGGAGCGGCTCGGACTTTTTTTGTTGAAAATTGCTGCACCTTCTAGCATTTTATGTTTGGAGTATTTCTGTCACAATGGTATACTTTTTTTTTTTTTACATGTAGTATTCGCCGTGCGCCAGAGCTTTTAAAAATACCTATAAATTTTTTCTATAGAAAAAATACCGCTATTACCTATATTGAAATCACATGACAATTACATTATAAACCCTTATAAACAACTAATTTTCAAATTTATATTCATTTTATTATACTCTTTAACCACGAACCTTCTTACTAATACACCTTTTTAAATTTTATATAACCCCAAACCATTTACTAAATGACAAATAACAACATATATGGATATAATCGGCTAATCTTACTGTATAAATAATAACTATAAAGATATTCGAATATGGGATATTGGTACTAAAATGAGATTTTATATATTTATGCTATTATAATAACATTTGTATAGTTGGAATGCTTATCAAATTCTATAATAGAAGTCATATCTTAGTTTTTTTTAAATTTTTATTTAAAAAAAAGTTATGACCACAATTGTGAAAAAAAAATTAGTAAAAATGTTTAATTTTGTAGATAGAAATTATGAATGTATTAATTTATTTATAATACATATTATAACATAACTCATTCAATAATGAATATTATATAATGAAATTAACATAATATATATATTATAAATATAGCTATCTAAATATTTATAGAAATAAAAAAAATATCAGCATTTCTGACCAATATGGGGAAAATTGGGATTTTTTTTTTTAATAATATTTTTTTTATCTAAAATTAATATAATTTATATTTTTACAAAGCTCTTTAAATTCTATAATATAAGTTGTATCTTGATTTTTACAAATTTACAAAAGAAAAAAAATGATAGAGCAAACTAATAATTTAAAATTTATAAAAAAATAAGATAAAAAGTAAAATATATTTAAAAAAATTTCTAACGATTTAAATTCTTTAAAAAAACCCTATTATTAATCCAGTCGATTGAAAAAAAATTTTTGTAATAGTGCGTAAACTTTTTTTTTTCAAATATAAAATTTATCATATTTTTACATTAAAATAGTGAATAAATAACCATATTTTATACTATACATTATTGTTTTAAAATTAATTTCATGTAATAGTACACTCATATACTTATGTATATATATTTATGTTTATATTTTTTTATAAATAATTTTTTTAAATTAAAATTAAAATATTTTGTATTTTTCCAAAATTTCCTGGAAATTTCCTGGAAAATCGAAAAAAAATATTGTACAAATATTATCTTATACAAAAATATATAATTCAAACTATAATTGCAGATAAAACTACAAAAAAAATTTTTAATGATGTTAAATCGAAGTTTCAAATATTTCCTATCTCCTCCATGTTAAACTTCCTATCTCTTCATGTTAAACTTTAATGAGGTGGCGCTCCTCCAATAATTAATTTTTTTAATTTTTTTTTTTGTATTCAATTTAATATGTTATATAGTTAATATAAAAAAAAGTGCAGCAATTTTCAAAAAAAAATTACAGAGCCACTCCGGCTTATTGTACATCGTACATCCATATAATCAATTGCATAAACACTACAAAGCTATAATAAAGCATTGGATCTGTCAAATGTTGACGAACCTTTGTAGGGACATTATAACTAATTTAAACCATAATATAGTTATACCATTTATTATATATACGGATATATAGTATAATTAGTAGATTTGTTTAGTTCAGTTACTAAGCATTACATACAAATATATTGATAAACATACTTTATTTATAACTATGTAATAAATGTGTTATCTTGGTTGCATCCATAAATTTAGATAAATAATATTTAAAATGTTAATTTATACTGACATTATACGAATTGGTTCGCTTTAGTAGATAGTATCTAGTAGATACCTTCCACTAAATACCAATACCCCTCTATCTATCTATATATCTCACTATCTCTCCCCATCTATCTGTACTGCTATGTCTGTCTATTCAATCTGGTTGCGTACACTCACCTGAATTCACTCGAGGGTTTCTTAAGATCAGGTAATTATAACGTAAACACTCTTTAAACTAAGTTAAAAGGGTTAAAAGGGCTCGTCTATAAACTGCGGGGTCAACAGTTATCGGTTGTACCCATCGTGATGTAAATAAGCCAACTGTCTTCTTTATAGATAGTTATACCACGGCCACTCTTGCTGGCGAAGAAGGCCAGCGTTATACTGGTCACAGTTCTACTATATTGGTATTGTTATTTTGGTGGAGTCCTTTCATCCCATCCAGGAGCTTAGATGAAGTTTCACTTATAAGTTATAAGTTATAACCATATATTGCTCTAATGTCCCTTCGAAGTCGCTCTCATGTTAAGGCATCCGTGGTTTTAACTAGAGCCGATCATTTATTTATACACAATTATACTTCTAAATATTATTGTAAGACCTATTTTAATTAAACTGCTTGCATGTCTGATGCCTTAGCCAACTGAGCCACACAGACAGCTAAATTATTTCACTACATTATTCTTAGACCACCCGAAAATATTTATAATAGGCAGATACTATAAAACATACTATATATTCAACTATAGTATCAACTATACACTGTATACTATACGGTTTATAGTATAGACTCTATGCTATAAATGTGTTTTCATACAATCTAGCCTAGATTAGAAAATTAAATTAAATAGATAATTTATATAAATTAAAATCAATGCACCCTAGAAGAGTTATACAACGTTTATTCTAACTATTTATGTGGATACATTTTTATATTTCTATTATTAATTAAACGATTACACTAAACTAAAGGCAATAATTCATATAATTCATCTATATGGGATAATATACAATATACAATTATTATATTATATTACTAAAAGTATAATATTTAGATGATTATTCTTTGTAAATAAACATACTAGTTTCATATATGAAATAAAAGTATTTAATTAATTAATTAATTGATCAATCAAATGGAGAATATAAACATGATCTAACTCACCTAACACTTTGTGGGTTCTAGAATGTCTGGTTATAATGTAATATAAAGTTATGTTAATGATAATTATCATATCATAAATTATAATTTATGATTTTAGTTTAAAAAAATGATATATACAAACAGAAGAAAACTCTCATAAAAAAATTGTATTATTAGTTATTTTTAATATTCTTATATTTATGTTTTTTTTTTAATTTACTAATCTGACATTACTATTATTTTCTAATTATATATTATTATATCGTTTATTTATGTATTAATATTTAAAATAGTTAAATCAATGAGAACATTGATTGTTAATCATTTAACAATTGACAAATAAATCATTTATCTGTTCTACAAATAACAATTATTTAAAAATAAATTCGAAGTGATTTTTTATTATAATTTTAGTTACCGGAAAAGAAATGCTCCTGATTATAGATAGTACAATATTAATGTATCATAATAAATATAACAACACATTTTTCTAAGGAAAGATATAATACTTACACGAAATCGGGTAATTTGATTTCGTACATGAATAGTAACATGAATAGTGCCATCCTAGGTTGTTATTTCAGACAAATTACACTTTTAAATGTTAAAAAAATAGTATTAAATTAATATTTATATTATGAAAACTAAGTGTTCATTACTAATATATAACAATGTAATGGGATATTTTTGTATTATATAATATATATATATATATATATATATCTATGAGGTGAGTAAAGATAAAGTATATTGTATATAATTATTTGTAAAACTATAAACATAATTACATTTTAATATTATTTATCATTTTAATAAAATAAATAGTTTTCAGAAATAATTATTTCTTTTATCGATATTATAGTAATATATATCTATAGTAATACGCGTAGTATACTACGTTTATTAGTAAGAATTTAGTACTATTAATTCTACTATCAGTCAATTCAAACAGTATCATAAATATACTTGTACTACAGAGAATTAACAAATAATATTTCTACATGGATAATATCGTCGGTATCATAATGAACGACCTTGAATAAACAGGTATTATGTGATCGCTATTGTATTTGAAGGAGGCCTTTCGACCTCTCTAGATTATGTATTGTTCTTAATTCAAACACATATCACACTTAAAGAGGTAATAATATATGTATTCATAGTACAAATAGCAGTAGTAGTAATGGTATATATTGATAGAAATAATGGTGGTATCAGTAGCAATCGTAGTGTTGATAGAATTGTACCTATTAATAATAATTATAATTAATAATGGCATAGGTAAATAATTATTTCTAAAAATAATGTTGTTATTAAAATGGAAAAGGTAATATTAAAATATTGTGTTTAGTTATGCAAATTATACTTTGAAAAATCATAAACATTTATAAACAATTCATGGTTTCTGTCATTTAACTGTGATTTTAACTCTATTTATTATTTTATATATATATATATATATTTATAATTATAAAATGACAGGGATAATCATATGGTTCATTTATATTTGTTTTAAGATAGTAATAACATTAATTTAAAAGTGGTCTTCAGTACATTCCCCACTCTATATATATCTCATAGTTATACAATGAATACACGAGGAAGCTAGAGTGATCACCTCATTAATACTATACCAGATTACGCAAAGCCACCGACAATTCTACGAGGTCACCAAGGTCATCCGACGAAATGTGGACGATTACGAAATTACGTCAACGCAATTCAATAATATACAATGTTTTCTATTGTCTGTGATGGTGAGACGAGGATGCTAAGCATGTGTGTCGTAGCGGTGCCGGTGGTGGGGACGGTGGGGCTGGGCTGGTAGGGGGATGGGGCTCGTGTAGTACACAGATCACATGTTGATGGATGTGTCGACGTTGTGTTGGTTCTGAGTGGCGTTGCGGTATATATCACTGTGAATGTAGTAGTGGTGGTGTGAGTGTGTGTGTATGTGTGTGTGTGTGTGTGCGTGTGTGTGTGTGTGTATGCGTGTGTGTATGCGTGTGTGTGTGTGTGAGTGTATGTATTTGAGTATATGTAAGTATGTTTGTGTGTATGTGTGTGTGAGTGTGTATGTGTGTGCGTGTGTGTGATAGCTAGGAACCATAGAACACTTATAATAATCATACAAATATTATATATATATAAATCATTTTTTTACGTAATATATAATTCCCAAATAAGCATGTTTTTAAATATATAAAAAAATGATAATACTATTTACTAGTGTTGTCAAATTTTCTAAAAAGTAAGTCTCAGTATCGTATCAGTATCATTCAACAGCTGTATCAGTATCGTATCAGTATCGTTCGAAACTGTATCAGTATCGTATCAGTATCATTCGACAGCTGTATCAGTATCGTATCAGTATCGTTTGATAGCTGTATCAGTATCAGTATCAGTATAGTTTGACGAAGTATCAGTATCGTATCAGTATCATTTGACAGAAGTCTCAGTATTGTTTGACAGAAGTATCACTATCAGTATCGTTTGATAATTGTATCCGCATCGTTTGACATTAGCATAAGTATCGTATAGTGATGTAAACTGGTTCGGGTCTTGGAGATATTTATGAGTATCAAATAGTTGAAAAAAAATATCAGGTGTTAATATCTATAATTTTAGTACTGGATTTTAGATATACTTCGATATGAATCATCTCTTAAATGTGTATACAATATTTAAAATGAATACAAAAATTTAAAATAATGATGTTGATGGTTGCACGAATAATTTTAAAATGATGCAATGTGGATTAAAAGTGTCGCGGATACATACGAAAGGCGGGGTAGTTTGATTGACATTGGCGCCTATTCACACAAGGGACGCTATATTTAGTAAAAGTGTCGCGGATACATACAAAGGGGGGGGGGAGTAGTTTTATTGACAGTGACTCATATTCACACAAAGGGACGCTAAGCTGAGTAATAGTGTCGCGGATACATACACAGAAACGCTATGTTGGTTGAAAATGGCGCGAATAAATATAATCCCAAAGGTAAACATTGGAATGTATTTTAGATATCCAATAATAAAAATACGAAATAATACGAATCTAATATTTAAAGTCCGAAAAGTCCGAATCTAATATTTAAAGTCCGAAATAGTCCGAGTTAAATATTAAAGTCCGGTCCGAGTCCGGTCCGAGTCCGATATATCATAAATTATACTGTATCAGTCCGGTATCAATGACCTAAAGTCCGAAGTCCGGGTCCGAAGTCCGGGTCCGAATGACAACGCTACTATTTACATATTCAATTATTTTATTATAATTGAATAATTATAATAATTCAATGAATAGTTTTAAAATAGAATATAGTTTTTAGAAATTTTAAACTATAATTTATTTATCTATCTACTTTATCATAATTGAATAGGTAGAAATTTATGTATTAACATACTATGATAAAGATAGCCTGTATTTATTCAAATTTAATTATCATTTATATACTTATATACATTTATATACCTATACATGTTTTATAACTGGTTATATATTTATTTTATTTCGTTATGTATATATTTATAGGTTTTGTATGAAATTATTTTTCATTATTAATTTTATTAACAATCTAAGGCGTGATTAAGAATAATTAATTAGTAAAATGTATGATTGTAATATATATTTTAAATATTCAATATTATAAATTTATGGTGAATATTTTTCAAATAATGCTAATTTATTATTCTTAATCACGCCTTAGATTGTTAATAAAATTAATAATGAAAAATAATTTCATACAAAACCTATAAATATATACATAACGAAATAAAATAAATATATAACCAGTTATAAAACATGTATAGGTATATAAATGTATATAAGTATATAAATGATAATTAAATTTGAATAAATACAGGCTATCTTTATCATAGTATGTTAATACATAATGCTAATTTATTAAACTTGTTGAAAATTATGTTGATTATTAATTATTATAAATGAGGAGCGTTCACATGGGATGTATGGTGATTTATATGCTAAATAAATGTAAGACAATTTGTGACATGTGACATGTATCAAAAATCACAGAATTATGATGAAATAAAGATTTTAAATTTTTTCACTTACTATACAATATATTAATAATATTATATTATTTGAGACATTTTGTAGTCTTTTAATTGTTTTTAATATTTACATCACACCAATGTGTGATATGATTTAGTATACACATAGTACGCTGTACCGATATCGATGATTATTGCATTGATGAAAAGATATTAAATTTAATAGAATCATATACAATACTAATAGATTAGCTTATAAAGCCAATATAATACTGTTCAATAATTATATTTAAATAATTTATATTTCTAATGAAATTTCATTTTAATCACATATATTACGTAATTAATTCTATCAAAATGTAAACTTTTAATAATTAAAATGATTTCAATAAACTCATAGATATATATATATATATAAATGTATCTTTAATTCTAATGAAAATGTATTTATATGATATGAATTATGAATAAATATTACTATGGGATAAAGTTAACAATACAAATATATTTCGTTATGTCGCTCTAATAAATTTCGTCGTGAATTTTTCCAATAATATTTATCTCAATAAACGGATTATATTTAAAGTAATGATTTGTTTACATATTAGTTATGAATTCGTTTCCAAGTGAACGCTCCTTAAAAAGTATATTATAGACCACTTTAATATCTTTCATAATGCTAATATTATATAGATTTTATAAAAATATAAATAAGTAGTGGTATTTTTAATAGACCACTATTTTTCATATTAAATTATATGTAAAATCTATGTAAATGTAATTAATTCATTAAATAGCTCCTTAATTCATTGATTATCTTGCTATATATATATATATATACATAGGATATTATTCGAATAATAAGTATTGAAACTCAGTAAAATAATAAAGTAAAAAGTTTTTTAATTATATATTATTTAAGGAATTATTAATTATATAATAACTATACAATAGATATATTCTTATAATTGCTTGTGAACAAAACACCCATATAAGCTGTTTTCAGTGATAGTCGTATATGATGATTGTAAAGTAATAATATCCGCAACATTAAGACGTGTATCCATATCTATATAGATCATTATTTCAAATGCGCGTATACATTATTAAGAACATTATTTATATCCAAATACTTTATATTTAAAAACGAGATATGTAAAATTCAATACAAATTTGAATATCAATTCAGATTAGTAGTGATGTCGGCGGTAAGATATAACTAAAGTTAAATAATAGTAGGCAATTAATACCCCGTTAACTATGCGAATAATACTACACGAACATATCCGACATCAATTTTCATATTCATCGAAACCGACATATTTAATTATAAATTTAATTACTATTGTTAACTAATTTAACACATAGACAATTAGCTTTCCCCCGATTACATAATGCTAATATTATATAAATTTTATAAAAAAATAAATAAGTATATCTAACGACGTAGATCTAACATCACGTCACGGTACCCGTACAGATACTGCCACCTAGTGGGGGGGCGGGGGGGGCGCTAACCTAAAGAAGGGTATGACGTCGAACAGTCTCTCGGCGCCCCAGTGATCCTGATCAACGCTGTCGTTACTGATCACCACGCACAGCGCCAGGCGCAAGAACTTCTCCAGCACCGGTTGTCGCTCCTTCACACATTTCTCAGACTACGTGGGGTGGGGTGTCATGATTCAGTGATGGGTGAACGCGATTCAGTGATGATGAACCTAATTCAGTGTTATCTAGGCGAGATTGGATCAAGAGAATTGTACGATCGACGGACAAATTCCTTCGATGTTCGTCAATCATAAAGTTAATCTTATATACTATACTATACGTTGTGCGTCGATCGAAAAGTTCACTTGATTGTATTGTATTATATTTACAGATATCCGTCGATCTTAAAGCTAATATTATATGCTATTATATTGTAGCATATTGATATAGCTGTCATGTATATATATATATATATATATGAATAAAAAAACTGGTGTTAATTTTTATATGTTACATTTATTAAAATATTATATATATTGGAAATAATCGCAATACATAATATATATATATATATATATATATATATATATATATATATATATATATATATTATATTTTATGTTATAAGTAATTTATTAAGCATTTATAATTTAATCAAGCATAAATGTGCAGATAATTTATTTATATCAAATTTATTTCAATAATTCTAGTATTTGATGGTGCAAGCCTACGTTAAAATATGTATAATATTTTAATTTTGTCAATATTTTTTTAATACATATTTTCCATCTTCATTATCTTATCACATTATAAAATATTTTAAATTATTTTGAGTATTTCTAACAATATAAGGTGTTTCCAAAAATTCATATTTATAAATTTAATATATATTTTCTGTGATTATTTATTTAAAAAAACTTTGAATGTCATTTTCGGAAGTTTTAACTTTTTCACTAAGTAAAAATACGTAAATACCTATTATTATCTGAAATTTGTACTGTTTATGAATAACATTAGTAACACTATATATTTTATATAGGATATTTTATTATACTTTGTATTATTAATATAAATTATGATAAACTTGCACATTTATAATAAAAAAATATAAAAAATATAAAAAATATTGTAACTATTTTTTTTTACCCGATTTTAAATAAATAAATTTATAAAATATCATAACTTATATAAATAGGATAATATCTATTGAATACAAAATAATTATTTAATTATCTTTATAGGTTTTTTATTTTTACCGTTTTTTTACCGGTAATTGTGAATGCACCCCTGCACCCTTAATAACACTCTATTTAATCGGTTAGTGAAAAGAGAATTAGAAATATTTAATATTAATATTTCAAGTAGTATACAACTACAATTGTTTGACACATCGAGGCTGTGTAAAATAATTATACTCGCGTGCATTTTAGTTAGGATTGTATACAATTATCGAATAACAAGTGATTTCTATCTATGGATGTAGATTATATATGTCTATCAAATAGTATGATATCTTCAATTAAAATATATTTAAATACCACAATTATGAAGAATGTTGATATGTTGTATTTTATATATATATATATATAACTATTATTTTATTACAGATATTACATTAAAATGTATCATAATTATCAATATATATATATATATATAAATAATAATAATTGAAATGTAATAGATTACATTTAGTAGTAGATTGCAGTGTCATACACTACACAACATCGACGGTAGCTACCTTATTGCCTACGGCCTTCTTCTTAGGGAACGAGAAGCCGGCTATCACGGGGAACACCTGTATCAGAGAGTTACGCAGGTTGTAGAAGTCAGAGTATCGGCGGTACACGTTCCAGTGGCGGTCTCCCTGCTTTATGTTTATCTGAAGCAAAGGGGCGGGGCTAACGTTACATAGGGGGAGGGGCTAGTGTTACACAGGGGGCGGGGCTAGTGTTATGTGGGGGTCTCCTTGCTTTATGTTTATCTGAGGCAAAGGGGCGGGGCTAGTGTTACGTTGGGGGCGGGGCTAGTGTCGCTTAGGGGGTGGGGCTAGTGTCATGTATGGGTGGGGTAGTGTTACGTAGGGTGCGGGGCTAGTGTTACATAAAGGGGAGGGGCTAGTGTCACATTGGGGGGCTCACTGTAATGTGTGAGCGTGTGTGTAACCAGTGACCAGTAAATACTATCTGAGGTATAGATGGGTATAGAGAGGTATAGAGAGGTATAGAGAGGTATAGAGAGGTATAGAGAGGTATAGAGAGGTATATATGATGGGGTGGTAAACATGGGGTAGCATAGGTAGAAGTAACACTAGTAGTAGTACGATCAGGGTGACGAGGTTGTATTTTTGGATTATTTAGGTTTAAACGAAAAATCAAAAAAAATGTCTTCGGGTGTTTTACTAGTATTGTTAGTTTATCAACACTTAGGGAAGTCATTTACTTATTAGATTATTATGTTACTAACAATGTTTATTAATTTTAATAAATAATTTGTAATTAAAAGTTAAAAATTATAATTATTACTATGTTAATGTTAGCTGTTAATGATTCATACTGTAATCATAATATGATATTACAATTACAAATAAGAATATATGAAATACATTTTTTTTTAAAATAGAAAAAACCTAAGAAAAGTCCACATAAAATAAATGCAAAGTTGTCTCTCTGACTTCTAGTATAGCAGTACAATATCACGCGGTGATGGTTATACTAGAACCTGGTACACGTGGAACACTTTCTCATTGGACGAGCCTCGTTTCATCACCAGCGGTATGGAGATGTTCATCTTGTTATCGTTTCCTTGCGAAGTCATGCAGTCGGGAATCTGAGGCGGGGACGCGTTGTTGTAATGAGAGAGTGGTAGTGATGATGATGATGGTGGTGGTGTGTGTGTGTGTGTGTGTGTATGTGTGGTGGTGGTACGATAGGCAGTATTAATCAAGTGATGTACACTTGTACACTATACACTCCGCAATCTGGGGACACACAGACACTCGTATTACTAACGCGGCCATGCAGCGTAGCAATCTGATTGGTCATGGTTATTATCTGTTGGTCGCGCGTGAATAGTTTCTTGTGCAGCACTTCGTTAAACTCGACGAGTTCGGCGTGCATTTCCGTCATCTGCGTAGAGGTCAAAAGGTCATAACGCGCGTAGGTCGTGCGGCGATATGGGGACACGGTAAGGTAATGCTTATTCGCGGGCTAATTCATACGATAGAGTAATGGGCCATTACAGGGGTTAATAGGGGTTAATAATTTGTACGAATATTAGCCATTACTAATGGATGATGTTCGTACAAATCATTAAGCCCTGTATGTGTTAATCGTCTTAGTGAATACATAAGTAAGACGTCGTGCTTTCCCCGACGATGTTTCTACGTTATTTATAATCACTTATAAATGTACGGGAAACGTGTTATAATAATAATTCTAATTCGACTTATTTTATATTTTACATCTTCGATGTTAAGGGCATACCGCCACTAAGGGTTGTTAAGGGCACGCAATATGCTGAATTCACAAATATTTTTAAAAATTTTATTTATTTTTTGTTCCATAATATTAATAATGATAGTGTTTTTTAATATGTGTAAACATTTTAGCCATGAATTCAATCTAGAAATAGCATAAAAAGTAGTTTTTTGACCATACTATTCAAAAATAAAAGTACTAATATTTTATTTATTATTTATTTAGTGTTCCTGACTAATTTATTTTAGTTTATAATGTTTTATAACTTATATATTACCGATTTATATGAAATAAAAACGAGATTGTTTACATTGAATTATTCTATATCATTGCACACATAAATGCTATATCATGTGACCATACTGGCCAATTAGAGAGTAGACAGGTGATGCTATATTTGTTTACATTGAAAACTCTGTTATTTGCATTTTGCTATATTTTCATTATGGTTTATGATTTTGATTTCATTATTACTTTTACTATATTACTTACTTTATTTGAATATTATATATATTGTATTCACACACATATACATTATATTTTATTATTAGTTATTTGTATTCATATTATTTATTTGTATTCATATTATTCATTTTAGTTATATATATTTTAGTTTTATATTTATTTTATTTTGTTTACATTAATATTTATACTTTTATATCATTTATACTATATATTATATATAATTATATATACTTATATATATTATACATATATTATTCATAATATAAATTATTATTATTCAATTAGTTATTCTTATTTTATAGTTGTTTTCAATTACATTTATATATTTTTAAAATAAAATCAACTGCTTTTTATGCTGTGTAACTTCAAAGGGAATTTACTCGGAATAAATTAATTCGCGCTAGGTATGTGTGTATAAATGTAGAGAACTCAAAAACTATTATACGTATCATACTAATTTTTGTAGCATTGTATAAAAAACAAATATATACACAATCCTATAGAATATATAATTCAATATTGTTATATATATAATTGAAAAAATATCAATTTCTATATAATTTAAATATTAAAAAATATAAAGTTTTTTATGTATATATTTATATATGAATTATACACACTATGAAAAAGTTTATTCTATAGGATTGTGCATGTGAATGTATTTAATATAATGAAAAAAAAACTAGCTCAATTCATTGAATTGAATGCGCTGCGCCTAACTTTGTATAGACCCATTATTTGCTATCTTAATACATTGTGGCATGCTTGTGGCGGTATGCCCTTAAAGTAGAAATAGTAGAAATATTTCGATGCCCTCATTTACAAAACATTTATTTTATTTTTATTTTCGATTAATAGTCATTACGGTAACTGTAAAACTTTTGAATTTCCTACATTTTGTATGTCGTATTATTTTCTGTTTATTTCAGTATCGTATGTTATCGTTAGCAAATATTTATATGTTAGACTATGTATTTGCTTAAAATATCAATCAATCTTATTAGGTTGGCAATTATTGAAATCCAATATCAAACCATGAATGATTCATTGGTTATAATATAAATTAATTATAAATAATTATTTATTTAAGGGTAATAAATTTTATCTGTAAAATTATTTTTCTAATTTAAATATAACATATAAAAATGAATAATTTAAAACTATAATTTTGCTATAGTAATAATTTTCACCAATAATTTGTAATAAATATACATGTAAAATATGTATTATTTTTGTCATAATATTATTTAGAAAATAATTTAACCTAAAAATACCATAATTTATTATAAATATATAAAATATAAAAACTAATTAAAAAATAAATATTTGTACTTTTAATGTTCAGGTCATCTAATACATATGAATAGTACACATTACAAACAAAATGATATCAACACATTATATAATGCATACAATTTAATTAAAATATTAGGTAAATACATATTTTTTAAATGATTTCTTACTTTTGTATTATAGTTATAGTTATAGTAAATTATTTTAAATAATCTTTATATAATAATAATAATAATAATAATAATATTTATTAGAAGAAAGTTGTATATATATATATATATATCATGTGAATTATTAAATTCATTATATTATTGTTTCCTCTAAAAGGCTTCAGATGAAGATAATTATCTTTTCTATGCTGTCGCCTGCATCACCATCACCGGAACGTTTTTTTTTGTTGAATTACTTTACTTTTTTTCATTTCGTTTTCTTCTTATGTTTTATAAGATATTTTATTATCATTTAAAAACATAAACATCAAAATAATAATAATAATAATAATAATAATAATAATAATAATAATAATAATAATAATAATAATAATAATAATAATAATAATAATAATAATAATAATAATAATAATAATAATAATAATAATAATAATAATAATTTTTTTATATAATTTATTTTTTTTATTTTTTTTTTAATTTTTAATTTTTTTTTTGTATCTCAATGAGTTGATTTTTTATTTTTTTTTTATATGAATTTTTGTTTTTTATAATTTGGATATCTCCATTTAGATTATTCCATAACTTAGGTCCCATGGTTAGGATACTATTTATTAGTTGACTTTTTTTTGTATAAGGTATTTTGTAGATAGGTGATTTCCTTAATTTATTTTTATTTTTATTTTCGTGTTTTTTATGTATGTTATAAATATTTTGTGGTAGATTATTATTGTGATGCATGTATATTAGCGTGTTATATTTTATTAAACTATTGAGTTTTAATATATTATTCCTTTCAAATAGCAAATTTGTATGTTCTCTGAAATATTTGGTTTTGTTTATTATTCTTATGATTTTTTTTTGTGTGAGAATTAAATTTGTAAGATTACTTTTATAAATATTACCCCATATTATATTTCCATACATTATGTGTGGCAGGAATAGGCTGTTATATATGATAATCATTGGTTTTGTCTTAATGTATTTTGATAATCTGCTTATTGAGTAAAGTATTTTCGATAATTTATTATTAAGATTAAATATATGATTTTTAAAGTTTATATCTTTGTCAATTATTATTCCTAGATATTTATATTCTATTTCATTTTGTATTGATATGTTATTTATTTTTAGATGTATGTTACTGTATTTTCTCGAGTTAAAATTGACTATTTTAGTTTTATTGATATTTATTTTAAGTTTATTAAATGTATACCATTTTTCTATTTTTGTAATCATATTATCTATGGTATATTTTAATTTTTCATTGTTTTCACTTGTAAATGTTATTGCTGTATCATCAGCATATACTATAAGTTTTACTTGTTGGTTATTATTGAATAGTAATGATAGGTCATTTGTGTATATTATAAATAGGAGAGGACCAAGTATTGATCCTTGTGGTACTCCAATATTATTACATAATATTTGTGATTTTTTATCATTTATCAAAACAACTTGTTTTCGATTACTTAGGTAGCTTTTGATAAGTTGTAGCGAATTGCTTCTTATTCCATATTTATATAATTTATCTATTAATATGTTGTGATCTAGCGTGTCAAATGCTTTGCTTAGATCAAGGAATAGAGTATTTATTGATTTATTTTGTTCTTTGTTTATTAATATATGGTTATATAAATCTAAAATAGCATGTGTTGTGTTATGCTTTTTAGTATATCCGTATTGTGTATTAGATATAATTAGGTTTTTTTGAAAAAATGAAGTAAATCTCTGATGTATTATTTTTTCAAATATTTTTGAAATTTGACATAGTATTGATATGGGCCTGTAGTTGCATGGTTCGTATTGGTTTTTATTTTTATATATGGGTTTTATTATGGAATTTTTCATTTTTTGTGGAAATATACCTTCACTAATACATAAATTAAAAATATGTGTTAGTGGTGATGAAATATAATCTATTGATATTTTTACAATTTTCATGTTAATTAGGTTTATATCTAATGAGGTTTTTAATTTACTATTTTTTATTATTGAAGTTATTTCTTGTTTATTGGTTGGTTCTATGAATATAGAATTATTTATATTTGGTATTTCTACAGGATTTATTATATTTTGATTTTTAAATTGATCATTTATAATTTGTGCATTATTAATAAATTGTTCATTAAATATATTTGCTATTTTACTTGAGTCAAATGTGTTTTTATTATTTTTATCTTTAATGTATGTAATATTGTGTTTATTTACATTTGTATTAATGATATTATTTACTGTTTTCCAATGTTCTTTCGATGTTATGTTATCGTTTATTTGTTTGTTAATGTATTTTTGTTTTGCTTGTTTTATTGTGTTTTGTAAATTATTTCTATAAGATTTATAAACGTATAAATCTAATTCTGATTTACTTTGTAGATATGAGTTAAATAGTTTTTGTTTTTTATTTATTTTTCTTTTTATGTTATTTGTTATCCAGTTTTTAGAGAATATTTGTGATGATACTTTTGAAGTGATTATGGGAAAGTGTTTGTTTATTATATTTATATATTGAGTGTAGAAAATATTATAGGCATCTTCTGCATTATTGTTATTATATACAGTGTCCCATTTTATTTGTAATAGATTTTTAATAAATGTTACAATATTATTGTTTTTAATTTTTCTTGTTGTTATTAATGTTTTATTTTTCAGTAATCTGTTATTTAAGTTAAAGTTTGCATATATTGGAAGATGGTCTGTTATTTGTTCTTGTATTATACCACTTTTTCCTATGAAATTTCTATCTATATTAGTGTAGATTTGGTCAATTATTAAGTTTGTATTTGTATTGTATATTGGTCTTGTATTAGAATGTATAAGTGGTGTTAGTCCTAATTGGTGCATTAGTTGGTTTATTTTTGAATTTATATTATTCGTCGTGTCTATATTGAAATCCCCCATTATTATAAGTTTTTTGTTGATGAATTTATGAAATTTATCATAAAATATTGTATTAAACTCTTCTATTTTGTTAAATGGACTATTATAGATACATGATACTGTTATATTTTATTATCACTTTCTTGTATTATTTCTATTGTTACTATTTCTAGATAATCTATTATATTAAATGTTAGTTCATTTACTATGTTATATGTTAGGTTGTTAGTTACGTATATGCATACTCCCCCTCCTCGTCTCTTATCTTGACAATGTCTATTATTTATTACCTGTTTATAATTAGGTATATTTAAGTTATTATTATTTATGTTATTTAGCCAGGTTTCTGAAAGGCAAATTATTTCTGGTTTTTTTGTTAATAAATTTAAAAAATCTGTCAAGTATTCAAAGTTGTGATTAAGACTTCGTATATTTAGATGTATAAATGTTAGATTATGTTCGTCTATTTTTTTGTTTATTTTATTAAAATTGTTTGTTGTTATATATTCATTTTTTTCTTTTGAGTTATTCATTTTTATTTTGTAATTCTATTATTTTGAATGTATTATTTATTGAACATCTTACCACAAATTTGTGTCCATTGATTGTTTTACCTTTAGCTTCTATGGAGAGCTTTTGTATTTCTATTAATTGTTCTTTTGTATATTCTTGTGATATACTAATCTTACTATACTGCGTATTTTTTAATTTATGTGCTGAATTTATAATGTCTTGTTTTTCGTTTTCTGTATTAAATGTTATTTTTATTGGTCTTATTTTATTAGCTTTATCATCATATTTTCCTATTCTATGGTATTTAGTTATTTTATAATCACATTCAGTATTTTTCAGTATATCATGTATTTTATTTAATTCATTACTTGTTCTTGTTTCGAAATTGTCATCATTTTCCATTTTAACATTATACAGTATTATGGATTTATTTTTTTCAACGTTAACATTATTTTCATTTATTGTCTTTCTTATAGTATTGGTCATATTAGTTTGGATTGCTGAGTTTATATTTAGTTTTGTAATTTCTGCGAAAGATTGTAAATCTGACTTATGTGTTGTATTTGTTAATTTGTTAATTATTGTGTTTTGATTTTCAATTATTATTGCTTGATTATCTATTATTATTTTTTGATTAGATAACATTTCTTTTAAATCATTTAAATTTAAGTTTAAGTAATTGTCATCATTTTTTTTTTCAATTATTATTGCTTGATTGTCAATTATAATTTTTTGATTAGATAATATTTCATTAAAATCCTTTAAATTTAAGTTAATGTTGTCATTTTTTTTTTTATTTGCCATTTTTTATAAGTAATATATTTTCGAAATATTTAAAATATTTGTATATGTTATATGCTATATGCTATTATATATAATGTATCTTATTTATTATACATAGAATAATAAAAGGATAAAATGATATATATATATATATATATATATATATATATTTATATATATATATATATATATATAAACAAATATATTAAAAATATTAAAACAGTATATTTATATATATATATATATATACTTTATTGTTTATTTATATTGGATATAAGCACAAATATACATGGCAATGCATAAATATATAATGTATATAGTTTAATGTAATAATTAATTATTATAATTAAATCTAATTAATTATGCAATTATAGATATAATGAAATGTATATAAACTAATACAAAATAAAATGTATATAGTGTATATGAATGTATATAATGTATATGAATGTATATAATGTATATGAATGTTTATAATGTATATGAATGTATATAATGTATATGTATGTATATGAATGTATATGAATAGTGTAAGACGTGTAATAATAGTGATATTATAATATGAATATAGAGATTATAATATGAATATAGAGATTATAAATAAAAATAATAGAATAGAGAAAAATGTAAACAACAATATAATAGAAATGATATGCTCCAATGATTTTAATAATATTTTAAATATGAATGATATAAAGTTGAATAAATGACAAAGTAGTGCGTGAAAAAAATAATTAATAAGTAAACAATGTGTGTTATATGTTTATAAATGTGATGATTATAAAATATTCATGGAAAACTTATCTGGATATCGGATTAAGCAGGCTAAATTAATTTGGAATTAAATTGATGTTTGACAGAATAATAGTAAACAGGAAGTCTAAATATTGAGTGCTATATCGAGAAGATGATGTATATATAATATAATTTGAAATACTATTTATCGAGTGACTAATTGATATTATTAAATATCACTTATCGTATAATTTAATGTTGCGTTCGTATTCACAAAGGTCCTTAAAAGCTACTGTAAGGAGTTCGTCGTAAGGTATATCGCATAATAATTAATAAATTCCCCCCGATAGCGAATAGAGTATTAGATAGGTTCGGGTGGATGCGGGGATGAACCTGTATCAACCTCCTCTCCGATTCAATGTCTGACCTGTCGTCTACGTCAGGAATACTGTAGTTCCTGATCTGTTTCTTGAGCAAGTCGTTCTCTCTGTG
>OZ025242.1:25838019-25913019 GCA_964019155.1 Osedax fenrisi
TATACTTACGTTCGTTATGCCTAGGACTGCCGTCTCCCTGTGTTCTAAAAGCAAGCGTATGATTAATAAAGGTACGAATATGTGTGTAAGTGTAGGGAGCGAGCGATTCTAACGAGGCATTGACTTCGTACAAAGTCATCGTGTCGTACTGTTATGTAATCTATTGTTATGTAATCTATTGTTATGTAATCTATTCTTATATAATCTATTGTCAGGCGTGATTAGGGCTCGTATTAAGACGTGTATGAAAGAGCTATATTAACATGTGTAAAACAATATATTATACGTGTTTACTTAGGTGATATTGATAAGAGAGTGACTGTATGTATGTAATGTGTTGACGATCGGCCAATCGGGTGGCTAAGAAGTAGGTCGCATTAGAGGCGGTGCTACCGACCTGTAGTTATGTAGACTGGAGATATCTGAAGTTGAGATGTCCGACTCAGCCTCTAGTAAAGATGCGTCGCTGATAATGCTGTTGCGATGAGGAGGTTAAGGGTCAATGTTAATGTGGATAGTGAGAATGTGGGCGGGACTTATACATTAGATACACTAGTGGGCGGGGCTTATACATCAGATACACTAGTGGGCGGGGATTATATATCAGATACACTAGTGGGCTGGGCTTATACATTAGACACACTAGTGGGCGGGGCTTATACATCAGATACACTAGTGGGCGGGGCTTATACATCAGACACACTAGTGGGCGGGGCTTATACATCAGATACACTAGTGGGCGGGGCTTATACATTATATATATATACTAGTGGGCGGGGATTATACATCAGATACACTAGTGGGCGGGGCTTATACGTTAGATATACTAGTGGGCGGGGCTTATACATCAGATACACTAGTGGGCGGGGCTTATACATTAGACAAATTTGTGTGAGGTCGAAATGAAATCAACGAAATAAAGCTGATTCAAAACACTTAATTAAAACACTTTCACTGTTGGTTTAAGATGGTTCATACTATACTATAATGTAATGCGACGTGATACTTATGTGTCCCTCTTTCACCGATTATCATTCTCGTACTCCCTGTCTCTATCCCACTCCCTCTTTTGCAAAGTTTATAGACGATTAGTTATAAATGATGATTTGTAATAAATTACTGCGGGAGGTACCGGTGATGGTATAAAGTCATGTGACCTGATACTAATAGTAATGTAGTTACATGCATCATACATTATTATAGTTTCCAAAGCAATTCGTACATAGATCATTGTCACGTCTCCATAATAACACATTTTAATTCGCTGAGCGTATCGAATAATAATAGCAATATGACTTAAGGGGAAATCTCAGTGATGCCACCATTCATAACACTGCATATCTAGGCAACGTAATTAATATGAACCCCTGTCGATGCTAGACTGAAGAGCTGTCAGTATGCTGAAAGTATGGCTGGGTGTGTGGTATCGGGGTGTATCATTGGGTAACTGACAGGCAAGATAATAATGACTCATCAGATTTATAATCAACGGCCATGGTATATAATAAATAGTTATAAATTAATTCATATAGTAAATTATAGAACAGACATAAGTCCTTTATTATAGAATATTTGAGATATATATATATATATATATATATATATATATATATATATATATATATACATTTACCTCCTTAAATTCTTCCGCCTTGCCGTGGTGAGGAGGCTTGCGTACTCTAATGAACTAGAGAGCTATGGTGATGAGGATTTATTCCTTGGTAGCTTCAAGCATATCACACAGGTCTAAAGCGAAGAGTCAGACTAAATGGAAGAAGAAGACAAGAATTGTATGTGGGTTCTTGTATTCATACGATAGCGATGAATGATTGACTTTCTCCACGGTATCATATGGTTCGCTTTGTACGACTGTACATTGGGAAATCGCCCAAAACTGGGAACCACGTCATTAGTAGAAGTAGCGATCGCTAATGTATCCAGCAAACGAAAACTCAACTATGCCAATCACAACCAACAGCACCAGGGTTAAAGCCCCTGCCAACAACAACACCTTACTCATAAACGGAGCAGATAATAATAATATCTACAATGACAGGACACTTTTAAAGCCGAAAGGAGGGAGTGTTCTCGACAGCAAAGTTTCATGCAGTAAACTGCTTAGTTGCAAGCAGTCTATAAAAATAGCAACAATGAACGTAAGAACTATCAGGATGGAAGACAGAAAGAATGAATTAATATATAACGCATCCAAAAAAGGCATTAACATACTAGGAATAGTAGATCATAAAATATGCCATGACGACACTATAAAATACGAAAGAATAGATAAACATACATTGATTACAACATCTGCATGGAGAAACCAAAATCAAGCATCTGCAGGAGGTATAGGAATTTTATTAGACTCAAAAGCAGAACAAGCCCTGAGAGAAATAATTAAGTGGACTGAAAGAATAATGATTGTACATTTCAACGGAAACCCACTCACTACAGTAATAATTCATTATTCACCATGTGAAGGGAGCAATGAAGCAGAAGTTCATTATAAAAACCTACTCGACGCAACCACTACGATACCAAGGCACAATGTATTACTGACGATAGGAGACTTCAACGCACATGTAGGAACAAATGACACTTTCAAGTACACATATCATAGAAACAGTAATCAAAACGGCAGACTTCTAATAGACTACGCCGAAGAAACTAACATGATGATAGCCAACACATTCTTCAGAAAGAGGACCGGTAAACTATGGACATTTATGTCAGACTCTACTGGTGCCAAAACTCAAGTGGACTACATTTTGATTAGACGAAAGTGGAAGAACAGCTTACATAACTGTGAAGCCTACAACAGTTTCAGCAGTGTTGGATCCGACCATCGAATTCTGACAGCAAAGTTAAAATTAAGTTTAAGAAAGAACTCAACTCAAGCTAAGAAAACACAATATGACTGGTCAATACTGAAGAATAAAGACGCTAGTACTGAATATAGCAAAGCTGTCAGAGAAAAATTTAACGAACTTCAATCTGAAAACACAACTGCAACAGAACTATATGAAAACTTTATAGAAGCTAATAATATCATATCAAAGAAGATGATTCCTAGAATAAGAGCAAACCGAAAAACTAACACTACTTATGATCATAGAATTCAAGAATTGAGAGAGAAAGTAGAAATTGCATACAGTAAACACACACTTTCAAATACAAATGAAAGCTATGAAGAACTAGTAAAAGCAAAAGATAACTTACGTAATATGTACATGAACATCGAGAGTAACGCACTACAAAAAGCCACAGAACAGGTAGAATTAACAAACCAAGAATCTAAACATTCTAAATGCTGGAAGTTAATTAACGAAATAACAGGCCGTAAAAACACCAAAAAAGGAATTATAAAGGCGAAAAGCAAAGAAGATAGAGTCAAGATATGGTACGAACACTTCAAAAAATTACTGGGCAGTGACAGAAAAGGCGATGAAAACATATTAGTTAATACAGATCTCAATTTGGTTTTGAATGAAACACATAATATAGCTATAACAGCTTTTACTCTGGAAGAATATAGAAAAGTGAAAGATAATCTTAAAGATGGTAAGGCTGCAGGACCTGATGATATAAGTCCAGAGATACTAAAGTACTGCAAATTTGACGACATCATACTAAACTTTGCAAATAATATACTATTTTTACAAGAAACACCAGCTCAATGGACATCAAGCAACATAAAGCCACTACCTAAATCTGGAGATCTAAGCGATGTAAATAACTACAGAGGAATAAGCTTATCAAGTATTGCTTCAAAGATAACAAACAAGATGATTCTGAACAGAATTCAACCTACAGTCGATAAATTGTTGAGGAATAACCAAAATGGATTTCGACCAGGTAGAGGAACCATTGCACATATATTAGCAATAAGACGACTCATAGAAGGAATTAAGACCAAAAATATTCAATCTATCATAACATTTGTGGATTTTAAAAAGGCTTTCGACAGCATCGACAGAGCAGTTCTATTCAAAATTCTCAAGATTTATGGAATTCCAGAAATACTAATAAGAGCTATAAAATCTCTTCACAGTAACTCAAAAGCGCAAGTAATAACGCCTGATGGAATCACTGAAACTTTCCTTATTCAAAACGGAGTACTGCAAGGAGACACTCTAGCTCCATTCCTATTCATTATAGCTTTAGACTATGCTATGCGACTAGCAATAGATGGACGAGAGAGCGAAATAGGTTTTGAAATAGCAAGAAAGAAAAGTAGGAGACATCCAGCAGTAAATGTTACAGATTTCAGCTATGCAGACGACGTAGCTCTTATTAGTAAAAATATTGAAGAAGCACAAATACTGCTTCAGAGAGTAGAAGAAGAATGTGGAAATATAGGTCTAAAGATAAACTGTAAAAAGACAGAAGCCATGTATTTCGGTATAGACAATAACCAACATATACACACCATACTCAATAATGAAATCAAAATAGTAGATAACTTTAAATATCTAGGGTCATGGATGCAAAGCTCAGAAAAAGACTTCAATATTCGTAAAGCACTAGCCTGGTCAGCCGCTAATAAGATGAAGAAATTATGGAAATCAAGCATAAGAGACTCACTTAAAGTTAGAATATTCAGGGCTACGATTGAAACAATATACACATATGGTGCTGAAACATGGACAACTACAAAAACTATGAATAAACGAATAGATGGATGTTACACCAGACTTCTCCGAATGGCTTTAAACATATCCTGGAAAGATAAAATCAATAACATAACGCTATATAATGGACTCTCAAGAATATCTGAAGTAATAAAAGAAAGAAGACTAAAACTTGCAGGTCATTTGATGAGACACGACAACGAAATGGCTCATAAACTTGTCCTATGGGAACCGACAAATGGTAGTGCAAGAAGAGGTCGCAAAACCATCATTTTGTAGATAATCTAAGAGAAGACATAGGACTAGACGATATAAATGAGATAAAGACGATGATGTTGGACAGAGATGTTTGGAGAGATAAGGCAAAGAAGAGTCGAGCGAGAGCTCGACATAAGTAAGTAAGTAAGTATATATATATATATATGTTATAAGTACACATAAGAGATTGATATAGTTTAGTAACTACAATTTAATTTAAAGTAGATGCAATAGGTAATATTCGTATAATAAGATAATGCAATGATTAGTAAACTGTTATATTAAGGGTAGGTATACTATTAAACATTAAACATTAAGTATAAAATATACATAATTCATATTAATATATATATTTAATAATAATATCTAGTAATGTATAAATGAAGCTATTGCTTAGTATTATAGTTAACATGTCCTAATACATAGTAGTTATGGTACATAGTATTTATATTATAGTATTCACTTTTTGCTATGTATAATTTTTTATTTAGATTTTTAATTAAATATATTAATACTATAGTATATAGTTATATTTACCATAATACATTAATATAACTACTATGCATACTTACTATAGTACCTATATATTTAATTAAATATATATATACCTACTTTATAATATATTTCAAATAACTCCCTACTATTGAATAGCCTTAAAACAAAAGCTTTATTAATAAATACATCCCCAGGACATCATTCCATACCACCTATTATTATTAATAATCATATTATAGAATACTCTAACCAAGCTAAAAACCTCGGCCTCACACTTGACCAAAAGCTGTCTTATCTACCACATATAACTAATATATCGAAGTCCATTAATTACACCTTACATACGATCCGACTTATTAGACCTTCTATAACTACTGAACTTGCCAAACTACTAGTTACTTCCTTAATACTGCCCCGACTTGACTACTGTAACTCTACTTTAAATTCACTCCCAGCACATACTATCAAAATGCTCACTAAATTACAATATAGAGCCATCAGAACCATTTTCAGGATAAAAAAATACTCAAGACAACATATCACACCTTATATGAAATCCATTCACTGGCTACCCATCCCTTACCGCATACAATACAAATTACTCCAACTGACCCACCATGCCACCCATAATAATAAACCTGACTATCTTACTGAACTACTTACGAACTACAAGTCATCCCGACCACAACGAACAATACATAAATACAAACTAAATATACCAATAACTTTATCACTAAATAAAAAACAGGAATCTTCTTTTTCTATAATATCACCTAAACTATGGAACTCCCTACCTCACTCAATTAGATCTATAGTTTCTGACCACACCTTTAAAGTCAAATTGAAAACACATCTATTTAATATAGCTTATAATAATTAATATACGATACACCGCCGAAAACTCATTACTGATGTTGATCGCAGTGTCTAAACAAATTGGTTACAATTTTATATAAATATAAACTTATTTTATAAAAGTATATATATTATATTAAATTATTTTCTATTTATTAATTTCTATATATTTAATGTATTGCAAATGATATTCCTATATGTAAAATGTTAAAATAAGTATTATATATATATAACTAATTAAATATAAATAATATATTTATAAACATAACATAAATATCTATTAATATATATTGTAATAATAAAATTAAATTTAAAAAAAATAAAAAATTCGCACTCGGCAGGATTCGAACCTGCGCGGGCAGAGCCCAATAGATTTCTAGTCTATCGCCTTAACCGCTCGGCCACGAGTGCTACTATAGTATATATAGTATACTATAGTATACTATAGTATATTATAAGCTTATAAGTATATTTATTTAATAGTTATAAATAAATAATAACATTATTATTTTATAATATTTTAATATAATTTAATTTTTTTTTAATGTTTATATCATATTATTATAATATTATAACATTATTATAATTATATACAATCTATGTATTTTAATAAAAACTATTTATTTTAGAAATAAAACATGATATCAATAATATTAAACCTTATTAAACATTACAAAACAACAATAATGTCTATTTTGTTTCATTTATTAAATGATTTAATAAATTGTTAGGCCCTACTTTTAAATTGTTAGATAAAGTTTATCTTATCTGAGAATCAGAGTTATACCTTGTTATACTTACTAATTTAGTAAGTTACTAACTTAGTAACTTACTAAGTATAAATAAGTAACTTAGTATAGTATAATTAATAATTATAATATAATATTATACCTTTAAGGTAACCTTATAACATATTACAACATTATTTTGTAATTATTTAATAATTAAATTACAATTAATAATTGTAATTGTAATTGTATATAATTGAATTATATAAAATATAATTGTGAAAGCACTCTAAATAACGAAATTAACACTTCTAAATAGATCGCGAAATTGAGTATAAATTTATATATGTGCTGATTATTTACCATAACCTAAAAAAATATTGATCAATTACTAATTGAATTAGAACCTAATTTATAAATAAATTTGTATTTTTAATAAAATATGTATATAGTTACTATAATATACTATAATAGTATATAATATACTATTATAGTATAAATATATATACTATATAATATAGTAACTAGTAGTAATATAATATTATTATATATACTATAGTAACTATATATAATTATTATAATAATATAGAAATACTATTAAAAAATATGAATGCATTTTTATTGACAGATAAATAAATATCTTTGACAAAGATTGAAATCATGAACATATAATTAAATATACCACTGAAAAATATACAGCTCCGAGTACACAAAGTTACCATTGCAGAGATAGTGAGAGGACTTGTCCATTGTATAATGATTGCAGACATTGCATATATGATGATCATGATACGCATTATCATGTATACGAAGTCGACTATTAAATATCTACAAAACATATATGTATGCGAAACATGTGAATTTCCCATACATCATATATAAGTGACCTCGCGTTATGTCAATGCTTAGTGGATCGTAGGTAGTGATTAGTTGATGCTGTAGATGAATGGGGGCTATAGCCTATATAGGGGGTATGAAGGGGGCTATGTAGGGGGCTATGTAGGGGGGTATATGTAGGGGTATAGTGAGGGCTATGTAGAGGGATATGTAGGGGTATAGTGAGGGCTATGTAGGGGCTATGTAGGGGGTATGTAGGGGCTATGTAGGGGGGTATGTAGGGGGCTATGTAGGGGGCTATGTAGGGGGGTATGTAGGGGCTATGTAGGGGGCTATGTAGGGGGATATGTGAGGGCTATGTAGGGGGATATGTAGGGGTATAGTGAGGGCTATGGAGGGGCTATGTAGGGGGGTATGTAGGGGCTATGTAGGGGGCTATGTAGGGGGGTATGTAGGGGCTATGTAGGGGGGTATGTAGGGGCTATGTAGGGGGATATGTAGGGGGATATGTAGGGGGATATGTGAGGGCTATTTAGGGGCTATGTAGGGGGATATGTAGGGGCTATGTAGGGGGCTATGTAGGGGCTATGTAGGGGGCTATGTAGGGGGGTATGTAGGGGCTATGTAGGGGGATATGTAGGGGGATATGTAGGGGGATATGTGAGGGCTATTTAGGGGCTATGTAGGGGGATATGTAGGGGCTATGTAGGGGGCTATGTAGGGGCTATGTAGGGGGCTATGTAGGGGGGTATGTAGGGGCTATGTAGGGGGATATGTAGGGGGATATGTAGGGGGATATGTGAGGGCTATGTAGGGGCTATGTAGGGGGATATGTAGGGGCTATGTAGGGGGCTATGTAGGGGCTATGTAGGGGGCTATGTAGGGGGCTATGTAGGGGGTATGTAGGGGCTATGTAGGGGGATATGTAGGGGGATATGTAGGGGGATATGTGAGGGCTATGTAGGGGCTATGTAGGGGGATATGTAGGGGCTATGTAGGAGGCTATGTAGGGGGTTATGTGGGGGGCTATTAGGGGGATATGTAGGGGTATAGTGAGGGCTATGTAGGGGGATATGTAGGGGGCTATGTAGGGGCTATGTAGGGGCTATGTAGGGGGCTATGTAGGGGGTTATGTGAGGGCTATGTAGGGGGCTATGTAGGGGGTTATGTAGGGGGTTATGTGGGGGGCTATTAGGGGGTATGTGAGGGATATGTAGGGGGCTATGTAGGGGCTATGTAGGGGGTATGTAGGGGCTATGTAGGGGGATATGTAGGGGATACGTGAGGGATACAGGAGTAACGGTTAATTAAGTATATTCATATGACAATAGAACTTTATGTGGAGATATATTGTTATTGTTATTTTGGTGGAGTCCTTTCATGAACTTAGATGAAGTTTTCACTTATAACCATATGGTTCTAATGTCCCTTCGAAGCCGGTCTCGTGTTGGCCCGTGCAATACACCGTAACAATAATCAATGGAAGGTAGTATATTGGAGTGGCAATCAGAGCTAAAGCCGCAGATATTAACAATAGAATCACCTAAACGCTATTATTAACGAAAGAGGCGGTAAAAAGGATCTAAATAGATCACGAAATCGCGTGAATATTTCATACATCCGTAATTATTGCGTTCATATAATATATTAGAACTATATATTCTGTTAATGTGTGTGTACGTTACCTAACGGATGGTAACATTTGAGGCGGGCGACGAACATAGACAATAGAGTACATGTTAATGCGCACGAATCAATGCGTTATGGCTAATAGCTGAGCTATAAAGTATATACCGGTAGAACACATCCGTTATGTTCAACCACACACACACACAGTATATGTGTGATATATTCATAATAAATATATTAATCACAATTAATTATATTATAACATACTATATAATAAATAGAAACCTTGTATATATTGTATATATTATATATATATATCAAAATTATAATAAAAAATAATATAATTATATATATACAAATATAATATATATATATATATATATTTGTGTGTGTGTATTTATGTGCTACGCATTGTGCATACATGTAGGTATGTTTGTATGTGTGTGAGTATGTGTGTGTTTGTGTGTGTGATTAATAAAACATATGAATTACACAGTATACATGAGTGCATGTAATCTATACACAGTAATGGGCACCGATCCTCTATTTATTCTCTTATGCGATCCTTTTCCCGATCCCGATCCTCACTCCGTTACCCGATCCTTTCCCGATCCCGATCCTAAGTTTCTTACCCGATCCAGATCACGATCACAATATTATTTATATATTTAATTAATACGATTTTATTTCATAATTCGAAACAATATATATGTAGTTATAATACCTATGTAATATAAATTATGAATGTAAATAATATTTATTATTAATATATTGTATTATATTTCAATAATAATTCAATTGAATTAAATGCATATATTGAGTGTATATCATATAGATTATATGATATAGTCACTATATATAGTGAATTAAATATAATTTATTTATATAAAATCATTGAATTGGATACAAATATCTACTCATTGTACGACGTACAATGTACGTTGAGTCAAAGTCGGTGGTTTACTTATATGATATCAATTGATTAAATTCTATTATGGTAAAAATAACAATTATTATTTAAATACTACGTAGGTTTGCAATACATTGGAAAACATTACAAAATAATGATCAATACAATATCATATAAATGTAATAATACAATACTAAAATATTGTTAATATTCTTATAAATTAATATAATAATATTAGAGTATCGTATATGCAATGATGAGCACCGATCCTTTTTTATGAATCGGGATCGGGATCGCCGATCCTTTTCCCGATCCCGATCCTCCATCCGTTATCCGATCATTTGCCGATCCCGATCCACGCTTGCGTACCCGATCCCTATCCGGATCGGATCACCGATCAATGATCGCGATCCTGCCCATCACTGTCTGTACATCTAATCTTTATCAATAACATGTTAGGCTCATTGCTTGACTTTATTATGACTCATTACTCTTTAGTTGTTACTATTTAATACATTCAAAACATGATAATTATGACTGGTAAATTCTATATAAATATATGTCTATTCTCAGTATAATACTGTCTAATATAATAATTATAAAATACAAAAGCCATTTCGCGATCGATTTAGAACCATTTTGAAAGTGATTTTCATTATTTATATAATTACTATAATTATTATAATGAATTATTATATTATAAAATAATATAATTATTATGGCATGTATTTAATAATTATTATGGCAAATATTTAATAATTAAATATATGCCATATATTATTATAATTATTATAATTATTATAATTATTATAATTATTTAATTATTTAATAATAATTTATTATATGATATAATTATTAGAATAATATCATATTAAATATGGCTCTGGTGATTTTTTTTAATATCTGCAGCTATAAATCTGATTCCAGATAAGATAAACAAACATAACTTTAGAAATTATAATTGTGTAATGTAATTTTTAATACTATTGATATTATTGTTTAATTATAAATTAAATAGTTTTCATTAAAATATATTATAATCATGTTTATAAATTATAAACATTTAAAAAAAAAAAAAATTGTTTAAAATTAAATTTTAAACGTAAATAAAAATATAGCACTCGTGGCCGAGCGGTTAAGGCGATAGACTAGAAATCTATTGGGCTCTGCCCGCGCAGGTTCGAATCCTGCCGAGTGCGAATTTTTTAATTTTTTTATTAACCATGGATGCCTTAAATTTTAGAGGGACATTAGATATACGATGCGAAGAAAATATATTTTCTATATGTAAACATATTGAATTGATGGATTACAATTATATTTACATTATTGATCACACTTTATAGATAATATATCATATAACTATATATTATATATGATATACTATTGTATAACAAATAATATAAATAATGTTATGTAGAAAAATTGCGTCGTATTCGTAATTCCTAAATCAAACGTAGTGACATGGTGCGGCTATACAGGATAGATAGGGAGTTACACCCCTTGTGTATAAAGCATTATCTCAAGTGTCAAGCACTACACTCAATAACTGCTGTTGTAACTAAACTAGGTAGAAGAGTGTGGGTATTGTCCGTGCTTACATACAACAGGGTAATTGAGTCTAATTCGTATCGAAGACAGGTTTAACTTCTTAACTCCTACGCATCTGATATTAATATAAATGGATATATTATGCCGGTGATAGACATCTGAGTTCGCTATATGCTAATTAATGGGGGAGGGTTGCATGCTTTACTATTAAGCTGGTTAGATATGGCAAGAGATCTTTTCGACATTCGGCAGCTGCACTATGGAATGGTCTACCTCGAGATCTACGACTTGTGACACCCATAGAACGTTACAGAAGTAAAGTCAAAGATTTTATTATTGGTCATTTTTAATATTCGTAAATTTTAATTTTTTTCACGTTTATTAATCTAACAATCCTATTTTTTTACTTATATATTATTTTGTCGTTTATTTATTTGTGTATTATTATTTTGCTAAAACGGAAATGAGAACTATCTTAGTTATATTTGTGTATAAATAAATCATCTATCTATCTAACTATCTATCTAGCTATCTATATATCTAATAGCGATACTGGGCAGTGTACAATGCGGGTAACACGCAGACAACCGGCAATGTGGACAACCATGAATTGTTTGTTTACCGATTAGAAATTATTATATTTTATAAATATTTACAAATAAAACAATTTTATATTGATTGATAATCTTTAAGGGGGTAACATCTTTTAGGCACAGTTCGTTTTTAAATAATAATTTTTTATATTACAGATATAATTAATTAAATCAGTTATCTATCGTTTCATATAACAAATATTTTTAATTCCATATATAAACATGTAAATATAATATAATATATAATCATGTTTTATAATATATGTTATATTAAAATAACTGGGGTAATATAATTAAATATTATATTTATATATTATTATTTATATAAAACATTAATATGTATATATATTCCTTTTCTGTAATTTTATATTTATATTATTTTCTAAGCTATTAATTCTATTATTTTTAACCCTACTAATAAATTGTAAAAATGTAGTTCAAACTTAATTTTCTCAGTATATTTTTTTTCTGGAATATACATCCGTCATATAAATATTGCAATTATAATAATAAGATTTTTGGAATATATAGATAACTAGGTCTATAAACGCACGTTTTCTTTGTTCGAAAATGTGTATAAAATAATTAATAAAATACTCTACAATTATAGATATATAGACGTATGGTGTATTATGCTTGTTATAGCTTGGCATATGCCCGTGAATTCCAATACAGCCGTCTCGCATGACCACCCATCGTTGACATAGACAAATGGGTATTTACAGCGGCTCAACACATTTAGCACTTCCTTTAGGTCACTTAATGTAACAAGTATAATCCTCGTCACTCTTCTACACACACAGGCACACGGGCCTCATGTGTCCGTACATAACACATAACTCATACACAACACTACACATACGTACCAGAACCGGACTAACCTACTAGTGACGCTGTCGTATCTCCTGAGAACGGTGTGAGTGGCCGTAGCGAATATCTCCGCCGCGGATTTCTCCTGAGCTATGGTCGGCGTTGTAACAGCGTCCTCGAGGCCGTTCAGCTTCAACCCATCGCCGGTAGTAGGAGAGTCTAGCGCGGCGGCGGCGACGGTGGAAGTCTGACGGGACGGAGGTCGTTGAGCGGAAGGTGAAGGTTGCGAGGGTGGGGCGTCGAGAGCGTCCCCCTTCCCCTTATCAACGCCGCCGCCGCCTTCTACTACTACTACCCCATTAGGAGACGCTGAACAGTCGGTCTCGTCTACGGGACTGAGCAGCGGCGACTGAGGATTGGAGGGGGCGTATCTAGAAGTGGGCGGTAACGTCGGCGACTCGGGGGCGTGGCCTGCGGCGGGAGGGTCTGCGGCGCCGGATGATGCCGGGTATTCGACTAGCAGCGACTGGAAACAGTCGATGACGGAAGTGTACTCGGACGTGGTGTCGCTGTCGTTTAGGCTGCTGGAGGAGGCGTGTCTAGCCGTGCGGTGAGGCGCGTCCCTACTGATTGACAGCGAAGGTAGCCGAGTGTGGGTACCGGTGTTATCCGCGTTCGTGAAGTCTACGATGTTACGCGTCACGCTGCGACGCTTCTTCTTACGGCGCTGCTGCTGTTGTTGCTGGGCGCCTGTTGCTGTTGTAGGGGGAGGGGCTTGTTAGGGGGAGAGGGAGGAGTGTTGTTGTAGGGGGAGGGGCTTGTTAGTCGGAGAGGGAGGAGTGTTGTTGTAGGGGGAGGGGCTTGTTAGTCGGAGAGGGAGGAGTGTTGTTGTAGGGGGAGGGGCTTGTTAGTCGGAGAGGGAGGAGTGTTGTTGTAGGGGGAGGGGCTTGTTAGTTGGAGAGGAGTGTTGTTTATGTAGGGGGAGGGGCTTGTTAGTCGGGTGTATACAATATGTATGTATATATATATACTCTTATTTCGAAGACCTTTAAATAACAAGTACAATAGTTGTTCTATTATTGCAAACAAATAACTCTTCTAATATATGATGATCAGTATATACACAGTCAATTTGCGCTAACTCGGACTCGAAGGGATCAATGAAATGAGTCAGAGATATCACATTATTCTTACGTGTGTGTATTACATAGGTATGAAAGCAAACTAGCGCTCAGAGTTCACGGTATATATAGTAAGAATAATAATCTTAATTTATTAGAAGAGTTATTTGTTTGCAATAATAATGCAACATATTTAAATAAATATTGCACTTGTTATCTCTTCTAAAGGTCATCAAAATAACACTTCTCTTTTCTACTATACTAGCTTAGTATATATATATATATATATATATATATATATAGATTATGTGTATAGTAGATAGAATTTTTCAAATGTCTATAATTTTGTACCATACTAATTTTTAGATATTATCAGTACATAAGATGAGGCGAGTTTAATCTGATATAGAAAATACTCTTAAAAATTGTTTATTTTGAGGCTCTTCATCCCAGGAACTTAGATGAAGTTTTCACTTATAACCATATATGGCTCTAATGTCTCTTCGAAGCCGCTCTCATGTTAAGGCATTCATGGTTTTAAAGACAGCCGATCATTTATTTATACACAATTATATACGATCACTTCTGAATATTATTTTAAGGCCTATTTTATTTGTCCAGACAGAGCTCGAACCCGCACCCTATTGCTTGTATCTATATATATAATATATATTTTGTGTAATGCACTATTCTATTCTACATTATTTAGTAAATTAGGCATGACAAGATTTTATAAGTTACAGGTATCTTTATTCAACGTATATTTCCTGTCGACACTTTCGCTACGACGACGACCAAAATGGTAAAATCCTCGATACAATTAGGCTCGACACGCCCACAATCTTTTTAGGGGCGTGTCTATACATCTAATATTCGGTGATACATTCACTATTCGGTTCTACTGATTGGTGTAGATCTGTTCACCTCCATCGAAGCTATATATCATACTATAACTCGACGAATACTCCGCGCCGCTCTCAATATAATATATGCCTATATACGATTCATACCCACAATTATACCTTAGCTTATTCATTAGTAATTAATTATTACCCGTGCACTGACCCATACATTATGTATGATACATAATTTTTATTATTATATATGATACATAATAATACAAACTCATTTATACCCACACTTACTCAAACCACACTACATAACATACACATATATATATATTAATTAAGTGGTATAACTCATTACTATTTAATAAATATCAAACATGATGACTATGCTGCAGATTATATATAAACATGTTTACACTGCAAACATGTATAATTATGAACATATTATTTATATGGTACCTGGTCAAAAGCTTCGCGACTGATGCGCGATTTGAACGCCCGCAAAAGTGTTTATTCGAATTAGTGATTTTACAATAGCGTATGTTTATTTTTACAAACATTAATATTTTTAGTTTTAGTTATTTTCACTTGTTTGGTTTGGTTTGGTTGGGTTTAGTTTTGATATTACAAGGTTTTTTTAGCTGCATTACATCCCGAGTGAGTCTATAAAACACACATACATATATATATATATGTTAATAATATGCCTGTTGCATTCATGATAGTCTATAAATAGACATATGCTAATTATAATGGCCAATCATACGCTATTGTAAAATCACTAATTCGAATGAATTATCTCGAAGCAGGCCACTGAATGTTATTATAATAATGTCAGAGTTTAAGGTGGCCGGTACTTATATATGCACTACTGCATATTATACGCATTATAATATATTTTATAGTAACACAATATTTCATAGGCTCACTTGGGGATATAATGCAGATAAAAAACAGCAAAATAATACCAAACTAAAGAAATCACAGAACCCAAAATAAAAATTGAAATCTGACATTCTAATAATAATCGGCGGCCTGCTTCGAGATTAACGATTTGAATAACAATGTGGGCGTTCACCTCGCGCATCAAACGCGAAGCTTTTGACCATAATCCATTTATATCATATAATATTATATTATATGATATACATAGAGTATGGTCAAAAGCTTCGCAAGTGATGATAATGTATCAAATATATGGCTTAGCCTTAGGTGATTATATAATCATTATACTTTTTTAATATTTGCATATATTATATACAGTGATGGGCACAATCGTCGATCCCGATCGCGATCGTGATCTTGATCGCTATCGACGATCGTTTGAAAATGATCGACGATCGACGATCGTTAGAAAATGATAGAGTAAAATGATCGACGATCGTCAGCAACTGATCGCGATCGACGATCGTGAAAAAAATTAGATATATATATATAATATCATATTAGATAGAATGAATTTATAACTTAAGTTAAGGTAATTACCCCTTACATATTCTTTGAAATCTTTATTGTTAACAATACTAATTGGAGTCATTATATTTATTAGAAATTTTAGTAGTAATTTGTCAGTTTTTACATGTGATATTGTAGTCGATTGCTCGATTGATAATTGAACCAATGAAGATTGTTTAATCTTTTTAGTATAGGATAGTTCTGAAGGTTCTTGGAGTTGTCTTTTTTTTACTATTCTCATTGTGTTCACATTTCACTCTATCATATTCATATAATTTAGTATGATGTACAGTTTTGTAATGACGTCTTAAATTTGATGATGACGAAATCCCAGCTATTATTTTTTTTCTACAAATCTTGCATGATGCTTCAACTTTATTATTAATTATTTTTAAGTCATTAAAATAAATATTTGATTTAATAAAGGGCGAATTTATCCAAGACATTGTATATCTTAGAACTTATAACTTATAATGATTTAAAATATTAATAAAGTTATAGTCCTATATAATACGCCTTCAGGGAAATAGACAGTTTGACTCATTTTTGGCGTAGAGACTCTATAATAGAATAGATAATTAAACGTATTGTTTGATCTTGCATGTCTCGCGCGGTAAAATATTACGATTACATTAGTAAAAAAGATACATTGGTATATATATATAAATATATTGATATGACGACGTGAATGGGTGAGTACTCGCGAGTACTGCGTGGATCATTAGTGGTTCATGCAGCAGACCGTAATTCATATGCTTATATAATAATACGATCGATATCCACGCGATCGACGATCAAAATAATTACACGATCGACGATCGTTAAAAAATGATCGAGTAAAAAGATCGACGATCAACGATCGTTAAAAAATGATCGATCGTGAAAATTCGTGATTTTGCCCATCACTGATTATATATTATATAAGTTATAGATTCTATAACTCTGATTCCCAGAAAAACAAACATAACTTAAAGTTAAACTTTATTGTTATTTTATAATGTTTAATATTATTGATATATTTATTTATTTCTAAAATAAATAGTTTTTATATAAACATGTTTATTTATTATAAACATTAAAAAAAATAAAATTGTTCTTTAAATTTAAATTTTAAACGTAAATATAATATAGCACTCGTGGCCGAGCGGTTAAGGCGATAGACTAGAAATCTATTGGGCTCTGCCCGCGCAGGTTCGAATCCTGCCGAGTGCGAATTTTTTAATTTTTTTTCTAATTTAATTTTATTAATTAATACAACATATATATAGCATTTATTTTATATATATATGATTATAACTTACAAATTTGTATTTCATTTTATTAATTAATACAACAATATTAATATATGTACTAGTTGGCTGGGGCTCGCCTACACCCATGATTTATGCACTAAGCATTATATATAACTTAATTTCTCAGCTACCTTTGGTGAATACAATTTTGGAAAGAGTCGTCTCTCTTCAACTAATCTCCTATTTAACCGCCAATAATGTCCATCTTCCTTAACAAAGTGGTTTTCGCCGAGGACACTCCACAGAAACAGAACTACTAAACGTAATTATTGTCATCACTTCTACCCTTAATACTAATAATTGCTGTCAACTAGTCATGCTGGACATATCCAGTGCTTTCGATACGCTTGACCACCAAATGCTACTGTCCCGTCTACACCTGCTTGGAGTTAGATATCTTGCCCTCTCATGGTTTACTTCATATCTATCTGACCATAGCAGCAGTGTAAAAATATATAATTCTTTGAAATCCTATGAAATATGGTGTTCCCCAGGGATAAATACTTGGTCCTCACATTTCTCTATTTATTTATATCCAAAAATCTATTACCATCTATATGTAGATGAGATAAAACAATTTATGTTTTTTTCCACTAATTCATCACCAGGTATCAATAATCAACTTTCAAATTGTGCTAATGACATTAAAGAATAGCTTAATTCTAATAATATTCTCCTCAATACCTCAAAAACTATATCGTTGAATCTTTCTCCATCTCCAACTTACTTCCCTCCTTATTAATAACATTGTAATCTTTCCTTCTTCTACTGCATCCAACTTAGATGTACTTTTTGATTCTACTCTTTCCTTTATTCCTCATATTACTGTCATCACTAAATCTGCAAATTATCATCTTTTTAGAATTAGAAAAATATGAAAATCAATTACTGTATCTCTTACTAAAACGCTAGTTATTCCCCTGTCCTCTCACATATAGATTACTGTTCATACAATATATTTATTTCGAACCTAAATCTATAAATCTATAAATAAATAAATCTTCAAACCTGTCTTAAGCATGGTAAAGCCGGTATATTTTACTTATGAATTGACATCACATCACATTAATATATTCACTGGACGAGATCATTGTATGTGTATTAATGGGCGAGTCCATTAGGGGCCAGTGAAACGTGGATGATTTTTGAAATAAATATATTTTTTATTAAAAATTATATTATATAAAAATCAGTAATATAATATATTATCTTTAAAATGATATAGGGATTGATGCATAAATTTAACTACAAGTGTCATAAATAAGCATTTATAAATACAACCGTATAAAAATATACATTAAAATGAAAGTACAATATTTATATTTTGTTGGTCTTTTTTAAACTTAATTTGTTTGAAGATCGATAATTTTTAATCTACTTGATAAATATATATGAAACTTTCTGAACTTAATCATAATAAAAATCTGATATCGTCACCATGTAAATATGTATGTGTCTCACCGTTCCTTAATACACATATAATGAACATTATACGAATGATGGGTGTTATATAAAAGTCTGTATCGAATATGGACCCTGTTTGTTTTGATTACGATATATGAGGTCAAAATACTCGTTTTAATATCTGACACACTAGTAGTATGCATGATAATCTTATATGTACATCTAATATATATTATAAGATATATATATAAATATACAGTATACAATATATATAAAGTATACAAACACATCACATGTAAGATATTTTAAATTTGACATATGCAATCGTAATCAAAACAAATGGGGGCCATATTCGATATTCTCCATATGAAATATATATATAACATATATGACATTACAATTCTAATGTTATATATAGCATATTTATGTATACTAAATTATAATAATATATAAATTTCAACATGAAGTTCATGAATCTATAATAAAGCGGTTACTACTTTGGAATCAATCATGATATCTAACCCAAAGTACAGCTATTAGTAACGAGGTCGCAGGGTTCAGGGGTCAGAGGTGTCGTTGTTTCACCTTTCTGTGAACCCAGCGTGTCGGCAGAGGAACTGCCGTCGGAGTTGTGCAGACTGAGAGCAAACAGGATACTGCCCAGACCTAGGGTAGTGAGGGAGAGTGGAGAGGGGGGTGGAGAGGGGGTAGTGAGGGAGAGTGGAGAGGGGGGTGGAGAGGGGGTAGTGAGGGAGAGTGGAGAGGGGGGTGGAGAGGGGGTAGTGAGGGAGAGTGGAGAGGGGCAAGTGTTAGTTAGGCTGGCTGAATAGTAGGGGGACCCCGCACTATCGTAGGGGGAAATAAGATGGGCACCTGGTTTAGTAGGCGATACCATGTGTTATAAGTAGGGTTTATAGTGTGAGGAATTCTGTATGTCGGGTGCCTTTTTGTTTGATGATATATATATATTTCACTAGTAGTATTAAAGGTGTAAATATAGAGATAACGGTAAGTGGGGCTCTATAATAAAGGCCTATATACCAGTATATAGTTATAGGGGTAAAGTATGGTTCTATAAATGAAGCCTGATTACTAGAATATAACTTACCAGCTGCCATAGAAGGAAGTGTATTCGCTAATTCATGGTCACGCATGAATGCCCACGGCTCGTAGAAATCTCTTTATGTAGGCGATATGTGTATAGGATTAGCTGCAGGTGGGGTGGAGGTGGAGGGGAGGATAAGGAGGGGGGGAGGAGGAGGAGGATGTGGAGGAGGAGGGGGAGGAGGAGGAGGGGGTGGGGAGGAGGAGGAGGGGGAGGAGGAGGAGGGGGTGGGGAGGATGAGGAGGTTATGATAATTTAATGATGTTTATAGCATGGACACTTGACATTTGAATGTGCAGTATCAGTAATATAGAAAGTTGGATAGTGCATTTATATATCTGTGTTATATATGTTTATAAATTGGTAGTCTTTTGTAAATATTTTCATTTATACAGTGGATAATATAATATGTTAATATGATAATGTAATCTATTTTTAGATTTAGGAATGACTAATCGTGACATACGTAGTGAGTGTGAGTCATTATTCAGTGTAACTAGCTTAATGATATCTATACTGTCCACAATACATACAAGGACAGTTGTACATTCATTTCATACACTGAGTAGATACAGAGGTAAACTGTATATAGGTGCTCTAGTGTGTGTATGTTTTCAAATATGTTCAATAGTAGTATTCCTATTGTTACAATATTCATTATAATTATTAACATTGTGAATATTAATATAATGCAATTTAAAGTATTTCAATATCTTAATTATAGCATAAGTTATAGAGTTTAACAAAAAAATTAAAAACAACAACAAATTAAAAATAAATAACTAGTTTATCACTTTAAATAGATGACATAATAGATAATGTATTCATACATAAAATTAGCATGCAGAAAGTAAACATACATATTACGTGCAATGTCGAATATAAAACTATCTTATTAATTAAATAAAACATAACTAACCAAATTTATATCTATTTTTAAATAGTTGCATCTATATTTCTAATATAGTAGTATTAATGTAGAAGAAGCAGCAGCAGCAGCAGCAATAGCAATAATGCTATAAGGTGAACAAGAGAGAGAGAGAGCGAGAACAATATCACATTATGTATGTGTGAATGGTATGTGAAGTAAACATGTTGATCTGCTTGAGACATGTGATTAGTTTGCATGCATACACATACAAAGGGACTATATTCACCTTAATATAAATATACTAAATTCTCATTAATATAAATATACTAAATTCTCATTAATATAAATATACCAAATTCTCATTAATATAAATATACTAAATTTTCATTAATATAAATATACTAGATTTCACTTAGTATAAAACTATAAGAATAAAATGATGTCTTAACTGCATGTATAAATTAGTAGTTATCGGTGGTGGGGCTTCATCAGACTAAACTACGATGACCTTGAAGCACCCGCATACCTTACTATGACCTTGACACACGCGTATACCTTACTATGACCTTGACATACCTTAATATGACCTTGACGCACCCGCATACCTTACTATGACCTCGACGCACCCGCATACCTTACCATGACCTTGACATACCTTACGAAGAAGAGGTCGTCGGTGATCATCTGCATGTAGCGCTGGAGCGAGTGTTCGTTAAGGGAGCAGTAGATCCAGCGTTTACAGCGAAGGCAGTCGTCCGTAGTCTGTGCTGGCGGTGGTGGTGATGCCTCGTCGCTAGAGGGCGCTAGTAGGGTGTCTCTGATGTCACCGGTCATGTGACGCGTTAGTAACGGCCAATAGGATACTGCGGAGGGGGGGCAGTGTGTTAGGGTGGGTAGGGGTGGGGGCGAGGAGGCGCGAGGATAGAAAGGAAATGGGTACAGGGTAGATTGAGGGTACACAGAGAGCACGGTAAGGGTACAAAGGGAGTGGGGGCAGATTGAAAGTAGTACTGGAATAGATGCAGGATGAAGGTACAAATGTAAGTTGTTGAGACGACAGAAAGGGTACAAAGGCAAGATGTTAAGGCCACGTAAAGGGTACAAAGGGAAGGTATTGAGGCCACAGAAAGGGAGTGAAGGGAGTGAAAGGGACTAACGCTGGTGATCAGGAGGAGACAGGAGCGTTAGGTTCCTGAATCCTGTAATTTCAGTCATTTGCCTGCACGATTTAATACATATGTAATATAATATATATATATATATATATATAAATTTAAACTTAAAAATGATTTGATATCAACGCATATGAAATGTAAACAAAGATATCATTACGGTAATGTGAATAAGTGACAGAAAGGGTGTGATGCTGGTAGCAGGTCAGTAGGTCATATGGACGGCCAGTTGATACATTGCGTAGATACAACGGTAGTCTATCCATCTGTCCATGTGTCCATGCTACAAAGATCACATGCTAGGCTAACTAAAGAGAAGTTTTATTACGTTACTTTCAATCATTTATAACTACAATTAAACTTACTTTTTATAAAATATTATAACCATGGTATTAAATTTGTATTCATATATCATCTGTGCATTATGCATATACACTAATGTGTGTGTAAATATAGTTTTAGTAGATATGCATTATATCAATATATCCTGATTGAGTACATATAGTATATATTAGTGATGTAGTAAATGATGCCAGTCAAATCTAAAGCATCAATGCAGTCTCGGTCTCAGTCACATAAAGTATCAACTCGGCTCGGGCTCGTTTGGGTAGAGTATCTTTTCCAAAAAATAAAGTCTCGGATCGGCATTAAAAAGCTTGGCATCATTTACATCACTAGTATCTCATACCATATATAAATATGTATGTGATTAAATATAAAAGAATAATTATTAATAGGCAATAATAAAAAATGTTTAGCATCAGATACACATGGTATGTATGTATTATTTGATTTCCAGGTAAATAATTATTATTTATTAAAATTGAAATCGATTACACATCTTGTGAATAAGCGCGCGTATATCATACAGTCACACAGCCCCTCACAGCCCTAGACACTTACTTGATGATCACATTAGCGGGCTGTCTGACCCCGTGTGCTAGGATGTTGTGCCAGTTGTTGCAGAGGAGAGCTACGTTAGGGTCAGAGTCTATCACTAGCTCTCTCTTGTCTCCGTAGCGTTTCTGACACTGCGAAAGGAGGGGCGGGAGATGAGCAACATGTTAAGGAGGGTGATGAGGAGGAGGAGGAGGAGGAGGAGGAGGGGGTGAAGAGGGTGAGGATAAGGATGAGGAGTATGCGTATGAGGGGGATGAGGAGAAATACACTAGAGTCGGAATCTATCACTAGTTCACTCTTGTCACTGTAACATTGATGACACTACGATGGCAGAGGAGGGGAGGGGACAATGAGGAAGAGGAGGAGGAGGAGGAGGAGGAGGAGGAGGAGGAGGAGGAGGAGGAGGAGGAGGAGGAGGAGGAGGAGGAGGAGGAGGAGGAGGAGGAGGAGTAAACAGAGGTATAGATTGGTGAATTTGATTTCCTAAATCGATATCGGAGATCCTAATGAAATAAAAAGCAAACAATCAAAGCACATATTCGTATGAATTGCGTAGATTTCGGGTGCGAGTGCGGTTGATGAGCGTGCAAGAATAGGTGGACAAGTGCGCATACCACGGAGTAAACAACCTCTTTCACAGACAACAGTAGACTAGACATCAGCTGTTGACGATCAACCGGTCCCTGTTCCATGGCTCTGGAGTGGAGATCTGTATGTGGTGTGTATGTGTGTGTGTGTGAGGGTGTGTGTGTGGTGTGTGTGCGTGAGGGTGAGTGGTAATAAGGATTACTGATATCTACTGACAAAGGATACTATGTGTGTAATAAAGATCTCTATGATAGATGTGAACTAATTGTGGTATGTAATACTGGCCAACGATACTGTTCATTATGACTACCTCTAACACTACAACTACCACTACCACCACCACTACCACTACCAACACTACCACCACTACTTACACTACCACTACCACCACAACCACTATAGTGGTATACCATCAACACCTCCACCACCACTACCACCACCACCACTACCATCACCACCACTATTTCTAACACCACCACTACCACCACCACTACCAACACTACCACCACTACATACAATACCACTACTACCACAACCACTACAATCAACACCTCCACCACCACCACTATTTCTAACACCACCACCACCATCTCCACTACCATCATCACTACTACTACCACTACCACTACCACCACCACAATAATAAAATTATCTTATTAAAATATATATGTGTACTATGAAATAGGGGATGAATGAGTTGGAGATGCATATACAATACCTATATGATACTCGATAACTAACTTATTTATTAAATATTTTAATTATAAATATGATAGAATGGATCACAGCTAACTAAAGGCAATAGTTCATAGAGTTCCACTCTAGGGGACACTAGTCTACACCGAATTAGTATATTATTATATTACCAAGAGCCTAATCTTTACTCGATATACTTTGTATACAAATTTATTTATTATACGATATTATATAGAATATAAACAAGCAAGTTGTATACACTACACACGTATATATATTTATACCCTATAATAAACGGTAACTAGTGACCTCGTGTGGAGTGTTTTAATTCGCTTTCGTGTGATTATGTGCGCAGTATAAATTCTAATAATTATAAATAATTATTTAAATTAACACTACGAACGAGATCACTTCACACGAGATCACTGGTATCCTAATAAACTATAGTTCTTTAATGTATAATATATAATATTAATATATATATATATATATATATATAACTTTATATTATAAAGTATATAGTCATATAGCCTATGCATTACATTTCATTTAAATTGATTTTATATTATACAAATTAATTTATAACTAGCTTCAATTGATTTCATAGTTTAATTTAGTTTTTCTTTACAAAATGTATACCACGAAATAAATGGTTATATAATCAATTAGTATATCACCACTATTGTATATACCACCACGGCTACGCCCATTTATAAATTACAACGTAAATTCACCTTATTAAAATGATAATACTGCCACGGTAAGTATAGACCAATACTTCTATCCACGATTATAAGTGCAGAAATTGTATTGTGGCGGGCGTTCTAATTACTATAAAATTATATATGTGTACTTATTTAAATGGGCTGACTTTCATTTTAAATATGCCGACTTCATCCTGTAACCAAGGATTTCAGTTCACTATCTCTGTAATGGTTACTTTTGTACTCCGAAATAGAAACTTTACAGTGGTATATTTAATTATATTTCAATGTTTAAATCCTCGAATTAACGATATCGAGGATATTTATTTATTTGATAAATAAAAATGCATTCATATTTTCAAATAGTATATCTATATACATATTTTACTGAAATTACAAATTTATTTATATATTAGATTTGAATTGAACTACTTTTTTATATTATTTATATCGACATTCAAAATAATATAATTTTTATTAAATTATATTATGAATTAAATATAATCATATTGGAATCATATATTTAAAAACGAATATGTGCATTATTGTTGTATCAAATTCAAATGTGTACTCCTGGACCATGTTACAATACAATATAATAAAATAATTAAAGCCTAATATAAAAGTTTCACAAAATATTCATTAACGTACGTACTATACTTGCTGTAACCATGGGGCCCATGAAGGGCCATATTCGATATTCTCCAAAATATATAATTATTAATTATCATAATTGTCAAATAAAAATAAAATAAACATAAAATATATATGTCATTAAAATGTCTTATTATTATTTGAATATATTATTAATTATATAAAATAATGAATTGTATGTATGTATAGTTAATAAAATTATAAATTAATTAAATTTATTTAAAAATTAATTTATATTTTATACAAATGTATAAATATGTTATTTATTATAATCATATACATATGTTTAAAATAACCGTATAATCACCTTTTAAATTACGACCATATGGTATATAACAAATATTTTATAAAATAAGTTAAAATAAAAAAATGTATAAAAATTAAATATTTTATAAAATCTTGTTTACAAAATGGTATCGGAATTAACCTCAAACAAAAATTTCCGGTTCACGGTCCTTTTTAGTAAATAGTGGCCATTGGTGTGTATATATTCTAAAAAATTATGTATAAATCTTCAATAATCACCTACTAAATTGGATTATAACTTATGTGTGGCTATAATATTAATTAAATAAAAATATTATTAATATTTATTATACTTAATTTTAAACTTAATTATAATAAAAACTTCTCATTTTCAGATTAAAAATGGGTCGACGACCAGCCCGCTGGTAAGTTTACATTTTTAAATTTAAATATACTCCATATTTAATATATATTTATACTTCTAATACATTTAATTTAACAAACTAACTAATATATGTATATATAAATATTAAAATTAACCCAGTTTATATTTATAATGTGTTAATTAAACAACTATTTACTAAACTTATTAATTTGTTTTATTAAATATTATTTAAATTACATATGACATATGATATGTACTTATACCTATATATTATTATTATAGTTATCGCTATTGTAAGAACAAGCCTTACCCAAAATCTCGTTTCTGCAGAGGAGTACCAGGTAATTAATATAATCTAAATCTCTATTTTTATTTAATTCATATATATTCTAAATAAATACAATTAATTAAAATATATTTATGGATCATACGAACAAGTATACTATCGGCATCCTTCATATAAGTTTAATAATATACTAAGTGATATTGATTTGGAAATCGCGAATCATGCTAATTTTACAATCGACTAACATCTATGTCCGCCGATCGTTAAGTTCACTTGATTATATTTTAGAATATAAGATTAACTTTACGATCAACGGACATATTTACTATATATATTACAATACAGTTAAGTTAACTTAAATGACATCGATTTTCATAGTATGGTATATAAAATTAACTTTACGATCGATATCCGTTGATCCGAAACCATAATCAATTGCTATTTATTATAATTTTATATTACTATATATCAGTAATAAATCAGAATACCTGCATATGATAAATGTAAATTTAAAAATTGAAATCCTCACAAAACTTCTGAAGAATGTCGATAGTACACTTGTTCACATTATGCTTGTTTTTTACTATTAAATTTATACTTTTAACATTATATCTTCATGTGTATGAATAATATTAATCAGTAATTTTGATTATGATATCATTCTTTAGAATCTGATTTTATAAATATACAGTATACATGTTATTATAGGTTGTGGTTCATAACCGGCGCCAAAAATATATGACTAATAGTTTATTCGATATCGCAGCTCACGCTTTCGGAGTTGAAACGTATATATATATTGAGAGAGATACGTACTTTATATATACACACACACACACATTTATTCACGAGTTTTTTAACAAAGGAATTATGACTATAGTTATATATGGAATAATAGGTTTATAGTTTACCTTAGGCTAGATATAGCAATAACGATCTAGGTCAAATACTATCTATATATTATGACACGTCTATATCTAGAGGCGGGAGTCTCAATTGCGAAAGCGTGCGCTCCGATATTGAATAAAGTATTAATCATAGATTTTTGGCGCCGGTTATTAACGTGTTCCGTTAATATATAATATTAAATTACATGTTATTTTAATAATAAATAATATCACTAAATTATAAATATTCATAACAAATTACCAGGTACAAGTAATTTTACTATTAAATTGATATTTTGAAGATATATTTATATATATATATATAATCTAGAATACAACCTTTATTTTGATATAATCTAGAATAGTAATATTGTTAGAATCTAATCTTGTAGATATTTATACAATTTGAATATATATTTATACTAATTCTAAAATATCAGATTCAAAGATCCGAATTTTTGATTTGGGACGTAAGAGGGCTGGAGTAGATGAATTCCCATTATGTATTCATCTAGTATCTGATGAATATGAACAACTTTCATCTGAAGCTCTTGAAGCTGGACGTATTTGTGCCAACAAGTACCTCGTTAAACATCTTGGAAAAGATGCTTTCCATATGAGAATTCGTCCTCACCCATTCCATATTAACCGAATCAACAAGATGTTGTCGTGCGCTGGAGCTGATAGGCTTCAGACTGGAATGAGAGGTGCTTTCGGTAAGCCACAGGGAACTGTTGCCCGTGTCCACATCGGTCAACCAATTATTTCTGTACGTGCCCGTGAGAACGCCAGTGCTTCCGTTGTTGAGGCATTACGTCGTGCTAAGTTCAAGTTCCCCGGTAGGCAAAAGGTTATTAAATATTCAATACATTTATAAGGGTTACGATCAAAAAGGACGAGTTGAGGGTTACATTTTAAATGCGGAAATAAGTATGTATAGACTCTGGGATGTAATTCAAAATTAAACCAAATATATATATATACTATTAACTCGTATTTCAAATGTAACCCTAACTCCCCATTGATATACATAAATATATACATGTACATATTTTTATATATATTTATTTTCCATAGATCCACACTTCAACCAAATGGGGTTTCACCAAATGGCAGAAGCTTGAATATCCAGGTATGCGTGAATCAGGTCTTCTTGTACTTGATGGAACTAATGTTCAATACAAACCTGATCATGGAGCTTTGCAATTATGGATGGACAGACAAGTAAAGAAAGCATAAAAACTTCATACACTTCAATAAATATAAAAAAAATATTCCATTTAATTCCTTAATTGTAATTTAAACTATATTATTAATTAATATTACATAATCAAATTCATTATTGATTTTAAAAATTTATATTTTATTATAATGATTAGATTAAATTATAAGGCAATATATTATTGTTTTATTTATATTGTATTTAATATAATATCTAGTAGATTATAATGTATGATTCATGTATTTTAATTATATATATACTAATATTCTTAATAAAGAATAGTTTCAAATTTATGATTCATGTATTTTAATTGTATATATATATATATTAGTTTTCCTATAGCAAATTAAATATATAGTATTTGTGAAAACAAATAAAAGTTACATTAATGTTAGATAAAAATATAGAAATAATAATTATATGTAATGCCAAGAAAAAAAGATAAATCAATATATGAGTTATTATCATAGATTTTTCTAATAAAAATATTTGTTGTAAAGTTATGTAAATTATGTAGAATCCACATATCTATATAGAAGCTTTATCTAGTGATTAGATCATATGGTTATATATTTGAATATATAGATTCATGGATTCATATACTTACATTGAAGTGTAAATATTAAAATATATATAATATAAGAAAAATAGAACAACATTATATTATAATTAATAGAATTATAAATATATTTTCCAAGCAATACCTAATTTCACCAGTGTTCATCTAATATATAGAACCAGAAGAGTAGTTTAACCACTACTGATATATTATGGGTTAAGGGGGTTACACCATCTTACATATAATAGTTATAATTATTATATATAATTGAAGATTTTGATATTAGATGAGGAAAAATAATATTTGTTCAAGCATTTTTATTCATTATCTGAAGAACTTTAATATAATATATAGTTATAGACTATAACTTATAGTATATATCAGATTATATAGATATATCTAATATATTGCTATCAGTTATTTATAACGAATATTCGTTATATACATCTTTAAATGAATGTTATCACAAATATACATAACATCACACACATTATAATTTACTTTATCAATATTATAGATTACTAACATTAGTACTTGTAACACTAGAAAAATAGTATTTAAATATTAATATTTAATTTGAATTCAATATATATAATACGATATATCTAATACTTTATAAATTGGGATACCCCCTTATATATATAAAAGGATAAATTTATCTCTATTTTTTATAAAAATCTTAAAACATACTTTTTATTATTTTAAATATAATTTCAGATAATATAAATAAAATTTTTCAATTAAGGTTTTAGAAATGTAGAATAGAACATATATATTATTAGCAATTCTAATATAATATGTAACATAGTTATCAAATCTCAAGGAACATTTAACAATTAATATATATATATATATCAATACACTAGGAATATTTTTGTTTTTAATGCATAGAGAACAACAATTATTTATCCATGTAACATATTTTAATTAAGTATGATTTAAGATATTTTTATAACAACATTTTTAAAATATATTAGAAAGAACTTGATATTATAATATAATTATAACTAATTTGTTTTCTTAGTTATAATTTATTTAGTTATATTTACAAATAGATATATATATATATAATAAGCAAACTCTAAATATTAATAATCTATAGAAAGAGTGATCAATTCCCAGCAAACATTTTTGAGTACGGTTTGGTTATTTTTGAGTACGAATGAGTATTTTTGATCACAAACGAGTATTTTTGATTATAAATGAGTATATTTGATTACAACCGTATACATTTATTTATAAAATTATATTTGTGTACAAAACGGTACGTCTGTACACAAATATAATTTAAAACAATTATTTGCTACATTTGATTACAGCTGTACCGATTTGTACTCATAAATAATTATATAAATAAAAATAATAATATAAACGAGTATATTTGAGTACGACCGTAACAAGAATATAAACGAGTACAGACGTACCGATTTGTACATAAATATAATTTTAAAACAATTAGTTGTTACATATGATTACAGCTGTACCGATTTGTACTCAAAAATAATTATATAAATACAAATAATGATATAAATTCATTCTCTACCTAGGGTCATGACCTATATTTCTAGATTATGTGTATTCTCGTGTATATTAAATTATTCTATATATTTATCATTTTATCCATTTTTACGAATATGAGTTCAGAAAACAGTTCCTACATAATAAGGTTAAGCTATTATATTTATATATTTATGTATTATTATAATGTATTATTATATATTTTAACCTTTAACCTATCCCATAGCATTTGGATGCCGTAGGGGCGCCGTTGAATTCCATATAACTTTTCTCCATCCTTCTCTGCTCATCGTCGCTCTCATTGCTTTTACAATATCCATGCCAGTCCATTCAACAACATTGTCTTGCCATTGTAACTTCGGTCGTCCTCTTCTTCTTATACCGTCAACAGTTCCTTGCAGAATTGTTTTTGATATTGTGTCAGACCTAATAACGTGACCGAACCATTTGAGTTTCTTTTCAATAACCTTTGCTAATAGTTCTGAGTGTGGGCCGATTTGACATGTTACCCGTCTTCTAACTTCCACGTTCGTGACTCTATCTTTATAGTTAATATTTAGTAATCTCCGAAGGCATCTCATCTCTAGAGCACGTATTCGTTTTTGCAGATCTTTACTTAGTGTCCAAGTTTCGCATGCATATAAGAATATTGAATTCACAAGAGATTGCATTAATTGAATTTTGGCTTTAAGATGTAGCGAAGTGTCATACCCTATTACATTTAAATTTGATAAGGCTGCGATTGTTTGACCAATTCTAGATAGAATTTCAGCTTTAGAACCTTTGTCATCAATAATCGCTCCTAGATATTTAAATGAATCAACTACTTTTAATGGTGTGTTATTTATACTAATATTAGATGTAAATCTACCTTCAGAATTCGTCATTAATTGCGTTTTTGTACCATTTATTTCCATACCATAAGAACGTGAAGTATTATCGATTAATGTTATCAAATTATGTAATTCTTTTTCCGATCCGGCTAAGGCATCAATATCATCCGCGAATCTTAGGTTAGTTATAATCTTTCCACCAATATTTACTGTTCCATCATGTTTATCTAGAGCGTCATTCATAATTTGTTCAAGCATTATATTGAATAGCGTCGGCGAAAGTAAACATCCTTGTCTCACTCCTGTTGTTGTCCGGAACCATTCTCCAACTTTTCCATCAATATATACAGCACTTTCTGCCTTACTATATAGGTTTTCTATAGTTTCAATTAATTTTAAGTTGATATTGAATCTTTTCATTGTAGACCATAATGCACTATGCCAAACACGATCGAAAGCTTTTTTAAAGTCGATAAAAACGTGGTATAGTGGCTTATTATGTTGCGAGTACTTCTCTGAAATTACTCTGAGATTAAAAATCTGTTCACTTGTGCTTCTTCCTTTGCGAAAACCAGCCTGCTCTTCTGATAAAAATTCTTCTGTGAAGTGCTGTAGTCTGCGTAGGATTATTTTCAACATAATTTTACTTGAGTGTGAAATAAGACTAATTGTTCTATAGTTTTCGCATTTCTGGAAACTTCCTTTCTTATGCAGACTTATTATCAAAGATTTTGTCCAGCAAGAAGGCCATATTCCTGTTTCCCATATGTAATTACATATATTTGTAAATATTTTTGTTAGTATATGTCCTCCAGCTTTCAATAGTTCAGCTGGGATGTTATCAACACCCGGTGATTTTCCAATTTTTAAGGATTGTATAGCCGCTTCAACTTCAGATTCCAGAATTGAAAAGTTTTCTTGATTTGTTGGCTCTTTTACATTAAGTAGTGACTTGTCTCCATTGGCTTGATGTTTATATAATTCTGAACAATACTCTGTCCATCTTTTCAAAACATCTTCCTTATCAGTGATACATTTTCCGTCTTTGTCTTGTATGTTTACAGCGAATTTATTCTTCCTTTTTGTTAGGTCTTTAACGATTTGGTATGCTTTCTTTGAATTGTTCCTGTTTAGACAGTTTCCTAAGTCTGCGCATTTTTGTTTTATCCAGTTTTCTTTTGCCTTTTTCATGTCTCTTTTTATTTGAGTATTGATAGTCTTGTATTTACTTCCTGGTTCATGTTTCGTCTTTTTTAATTGTCTTCTCAGATCACACATGTCTAGCAATTCATTTGTTATCCAACTTTTCTTTTTCTCTCTGTACTTTCCTAGAACTTCATCTGCTGTATTAATAATAAGTTTGTTTAGTTTCTGTATACTCTCTTCAATATTATCGTTAACATTTAATTTTTGTTCAGTTACTTTATTTTCAATCTGCTGCTTAAATATTTCTTTTATTCCTGCATCTTTTAGTTTGTCAAGATTGAATTTATTTCTAGCAAATTTATTTTTCTTTGGACTTTTTAGTCGAAGAGTGAACTTCATTAATACCATGTCATGATCGCTACCGATATCTGCTCCTGGGAATGATCTTGTTTTGTTTACATTTACACTCGTGGAGAAACGTTTACTCACAAATATGTAATCAATTTGGTTGTGATATAAACCTCCAGGACTATGCCATGTTTGAATTCTAGAGTTTTTGTGTGAACCAAATGTGTTTACTGCTATTAAATCATTTGTTTTAGCAAATTCCAGAAGACGATGACCTCTTTCGTTAGTTGTATTATTGCATGATTTTCCAGAAATTTGTCCCCATATCTGAATTGTATCTTTACCAATCTTAGCATTCCAATCTCCTTGAATTACTAGTATATCTTTCTTCGATACTGTTTTAATGACATTTTGTAAATTATTATAAAATACTTCTATTTCTTCGTCAGAATGGTCAGTTGTTGGCGCATATACCTGGATTATTGAAATATTGAATGGTGTTGCTTGTAGTCTAATGATAGCTATTCTGTCACTGATCGCATTAAAACACATAACCGTACTTGTTATCTGTTTATTGACAATGAAGCCTACACCATTTATATGTTTTGATTCATTTCCGACATAATAGAGTTTGTGTCCCTCCAGCGTTTGTATTTCATTTATACCTTTTTTACGGATTTCACTGAGACCTAATATGTTCCATCTATATCGATCTAATTCATGAATTAATTCCTCAAGCTTCCCATCTACTCGTAAAGTACGTACATTCCAAGTACCAATATACGTGTTGTGTCGTGTCTTAATTTTATTTATTGTTTTTTCATCAGTAGCTAATTTTACATATTTATCCTGATGAGCGATAAATGACGCGGACCTTGTTAACCCGGTCGACGTCCGAGCCGGTATGGAGTTGTTATATTGTTCTGAATTCATTTGCGTATCTTGGGCAAGTAGTTCAGCGGAGCCCATCTCTCTCCGAACTCCCCCACAGCATTTGCCTACTAGCTGAGTAGTTTCCAGGGTGTGGCACTTGGAGCCTGCTGTTAGAGTTGAGTGTTGTCTATAGGTAGTTACTTGCCGGATACTCGATAATTTATATTCAAGCACAGCTATCAGCCCGTAACCATGAGCCCATACACAACACCCCAACACCCCAACATATTATATACATATTATATATACAAAATGTATTATTAATAAAAGTAAATTTAGTTTTAAAGATTAATTTATATATAATTAAATATCGTTCATATTATTTAATATTTTTTCACATTTTTTTAATATTATTAATAAAATTATCATTAACAATAGATATTCTAGAGAAAAATTACGGGAGTGGAGATATAAAGTCCGAGGCTATAAATATATCCATATATAAAGCATACAAATGCTTAAATGCATATCAAAATATAGAATTAAAGGTTACATTTTATTATAAATTATAAATCAATATATTATTTTTATAAATATGTATATATTTTTATATATATTTAGATGTTTTTGCAAATGTGGATTATGGTAGGCCTATATAGTATATACCCATATATTTAATGTATTCATATTGTAGTAAATTGTATATATATATATATATATATATATATATATATATACACGATTTACTATGTATATCTATAGATCTGTATACAGACAAACTTGCACCATTAACTTATATTTACATTTTAATATTTCGTAATAGTTTAGTTAAATATAGTTAAAACCGGCGCCAAAAAATCTATGACTAATACTTTATTCAATATCGAAGCTCGCGCTTTCGTAGTTGAAACGCCCGCCTCTAGATATAGGCGTGTCATACTAGATAAACTACGCCTATAGATATACTACGGACATGTATGTCCTTAGTATATACTACGTGTACAATATACATGTAATATATAAGTTGTCATATGAGTGGTATTTTATTAGGTTATATTTATCACTGATGTTACACATGGGGATTATGTATAAATTACATATTATAGGACCCACTAGTCTGGGAATATTGTATTTTAAAGATCTTTCTGTTGATTTCAAGTTATTGTTGACTCTTTGTTTGTTTAGTATATATTGACTTATTTATCATTGTTTTGATATATATATATATATATATATATATACTAGTAAATGTATACCGGTATATACTGGTATTTATGTGTACAAGTGTACCGGTATATACCGGTATTTATATGTACAAGTGTACCGGTAATTATGTATACAAGTGTACCGGTATATACCGGTATTTATGTGTACAAGTGTACCGGTATATACCGGTATTTATGTGTACAAGTGTACCGGTATATACCGGTATTTATGTGTACAAGTGTACCGGTACGTATGTACCGTTATATACCGGTATATACGAGTATTCTGGTAAGTTACCATACCGGTATTACAAAGTGTCCACAAAATACCGGTATGGTAAGTTACTGTACCCGTAATTCGTACTCAAAAATAACCAAACCGTACTCACAAATGTTTGCTGGGTTACTACATTAAGTATCCAGGGTATAATAGGGGTATCCCACTATAAGATTTTCTGACAACTTGCCGGAAATATTGTAACTTTAAAACCATTTTCTATCAAGTTGTAATGGGATACCACCTATAATGTTATTATATTTCAAGTAAGTTGGTTTCCCACTAACATTTTAGTTAACTTGATAGAAAATCGTTGGGTAAACCAAATAATTTACATAATTTTCAGATTTTGAAAATAATTTGCAAAAGTTTTCGAAAAATGTATGGAAACATTTTTGCAAATTTAGCAAATAATTTTCATTATTTTCGTAAATTTTTCTCAAATCATTTGCAAACTTCGTAAATAAATTTCAGAATTTAATAAATATTCAGTCAAAAAAAACATCTTCAAATACAAAATAAATGATCTGGAGAATATATTAAAAATATATGGGTATATTTTTAAATATTTATATATGTTGCATTTGTATTGTCCGGGGCCCCTTACAGTTATTTATAACATGTATAAGTCTATTACTTAGTGAGGGGTCCATTTATATCCGCTATTTGTATTGTATTCAATATATATATATATTTGTGATTTCAATAAATAAATATTATTATATATATATATATATACATATATAAACCTAAAATAAATATATTTGTATATAAAATAAGTGTTTTTGTTCCTTCATTGATTGATATTAAAAAATTAATATTAATTGATATTAAAAAATTAGTTTTAACTGAATAAATAGTGGTTTATTAATTGGTGTTTGCGGATCTATCCTCAGTTACTTTTCATTGAATAGATATAAATCATTGTAACACAACAGAAATCAACAGCTCGGATGAAATGATTAATAAGGACATTAAATATATAATATGTATATCAATTATATATATAAAAATCAATTTTAAGATAGTAGTTTTAGGATAGTAACATTTTATCTATTTTATATTTTTTTCGTTAATCATCAATAGAAAGTAGAAGTTTTTAAAAAATTTAAACATATATCTTCACAATAATTATATTTTAAAATGTAATTAAATCTATTAATATATTAATTTATATTAAATCTATTAATTAATTTATATGTTTTAATTATATGATTTGCTAGTTAATAATAAGTTTTGCAAACTTTGTTTTATTTTCAAAAAATTTATATATTTTACGTAAAAACTTTACGTATTTTTACAAATTATTTTCTTACAATTTTTGAAAATCATTTTCATATATTTGAATAAATAATTTTCAAATATTTTGCAAACTTCGTATTTTATTTTCAAAAAATGTACAAATTTTGCATATTATTTTAAAATTATTTTCGTAAAATTTTCATATTTGCGTATATTATTTTCAAATATTTTACAAACTTCATATTTTATTTTCAAAAAATATACAGAAAGGTGCAAACTGTAAATTATTTAAAATAATTTTCAAATTTGTAAATAAATAACAAGCATTTTCGAAAAATTTTCAAATATTGGTTTACTGGATACTATAGGAATAGTCATGCGTAACCTTGAATAAGTAAACTTATAAGTTAATAATATATTCAAAACATTGCCGTTAATCTCAAATATAATCATATTATATTTGTTACTCGTATTTTATAAATATACAATTAAGTTGCATAACAAATAACTTTATATACACGCGTTACTAGTTCTAACTAATAGCTGTATATTGTTTTAAATATTCATCTTTTAAAAGTAAATATGGGATTATGGGCGTATTGGGAAAAACAGTAACAAAAGTATTAATAAAACTTGAGAATAAAATGATTTAGATTAGAGTGTAAAGAAATATATTTATGTATACATGATAATGCGTATATAAAAGTTAGAATACAATCAACAATTGCAAGGTATAATACATTAAGAGATGAGATATGGATATAATAGATTATGTAACATATAACGAAGGTAGATATATCTATGTATACATCAGCTATATTACATAAAACTAAAATGTGATTATGTAATTGATATGCTATATAATAGATTATTTAACATTATTTTAAGGTAGATACATCAGACATATTAGATATATTACATATAACCAGATTTATTTAGCTAATTAAGAATTATGTATATATATCAATGAATGAGTATGTGCAACTATATACATATATATATATATATATATATGTGGTGAACGTATATGTATACTTGGTATATAAGTAGAGTTATACTAACCCACTAGTTTGAGACTTATTATATTGTAATATATCGGAACACAAGAAGTAAGCCTGCACAAATAGCAGTAGTTTTTTTGTAGATGTGAATAGCAGAGGTTATAGTGATAGGTAAAGAATTAAATCACCAGATATTTTATATACAGATTTAGTTGAGTTAGGTTATAATAGATTTAGAAACATCCAGAACCTTATCATGAAAGTATGTTTAGGATCAACAATTTAACTAGTTTCTTATATTAAAAATTTTTACTGATTAATAATACTTATAAAACTTTTAATCTTTATTTATTTATTATATTTCTTATTTATTTGAAGATTGATTTGTGTAAATGTAAGCCACGAGCGAGCATACTGTTGAACTATTAAATAAGTTGTAGGAACGACGTGTTCATAATAATCATACTGCTTTAAATATAGTTTCTCATTCTAAATTCGTAAATTCTCAAACAAAATATCTATTTAAACTTCAAATTCAGATAATATTCACTCTCATTTAAACTATTCGTTATAAATTAATTTTTGATAAAATATGAAAACTTAAGATAGTGAGTTTGTACTTCATACATTCATTATAATTACAGTTTTCAGCCTACAGATACCTCACTGTATATAACGCGCGTTATTCATAGTCATTACACCTATACCTACATATAGGAGGGAGACCACCGCAAAGATGGCTGGATAGCATAAAGAAAACTTCTACTGAACTATCTTCGACATGATGCCGGCCTCAAGATGTAGGAGGAGTTGGAGAGCCGCTGTCATCGATGTCGCCGGGGGTCGGATACGACTCGACGGCACAGATTAACAGGTTAATAGGATATATAATTATAACATAATATACATAATATAACATACTAATATCATAATATAGCGGTATGATGGAGTCGTTTACCAGGTGTGTGTCGGTTCGTGTTTATTGAGAGTGATTACGGAATATAATAAATAAGAAAATATAAAAGGGGGCGCCGGCGGTGGTCGACTAAATGCATGTTTCGTGGGAGGAGATCACCAGGGTGGTGGAGGTGTCGTCGACGTAAGAGTCTTTCGTTCGACTAGAGGGCCCCGTCGTGCTAGTGGAGATCTTCGCGGAACTGATACCCCCGGCGCTGTATTGGCCCGTGCCGACGGTGGCGTAGGTGCGACGTTTCGATTGGCTTAGGTCGCGCAGCATCTTTAATACCTGCGCGGGGAGTCGTTATTTAAACACTTCCATATTAAACGTGTCTTAAAATTGTGAACGATAATGTAATAGTAAATAACTAATCAATAATTAGTGTGTGTGTGTGTGCAAAGATTTTCCGACTGAAAGATGGTTCACTCGACCGAATTATTGAAATAAAAACGACACTAGCTCAAATGCGACGGGTGAAAGAACTAAAATCTATTTTTGGATTTGGTATCTATTTACAATTGAATTCGAAAAATAATACCCCAATATAATCTTAAATTAAGATATGTATGAAAATTCGATATATATATCGAAAAGAAAGTGTTCCGCAAAAATATTATTTGGAGATATCAAAAATGAATTCATAAACATTTTACCAAATTTTTATAGGTCAAAAGTAGATCTATTCAGTCATTTACATTTAAACTTTCAATACCGTTAAAATGTCATAATTTGAAAATATATTTTTATAAATATAATTCATATATCTATTATAATATTAAAAGTATATTAGTCTTATAATTAGATTAATTACCTTATGAATTAATAATAGTAAATATAACTTATAATAAAATATGTGTATCCATCTCGTGGTTGATATTGGAACTATATTCAAATAATTACATAGCTTAGATAGGGAGTGAACCATCTTTGGTGTGTGGAGTAAATTGTTGTATAGTTGTTGTATAGGCGAAGTAAGCAGTATTACCGGGAGTGTTGGGCAATGTGGCCAATAAATAATAGCTATATAAACCACTTCTAAATATTATTTTAAAACATATTAAAAAAGAGTAATAAGAGTAATAGACATAAGAGAGAGATAGAGAGAAATAGGGAGAAATAGAGGTAGAGACAGAGAGAAAGAAGACTATATCCTGTCCGTACTCACGATACAGTTACCTTCGCAACGCGTGCGATTTAAACCTTTTTCGTGAAGATGAAAGAGATGCAGATGAAAGCTCCCTGCAGCGAGTTCAGTACAATGAATATGTACCAGAGGAATGCTTGATCGAGTAAGCCCGCTACGTAACTACAACAACAACAGGAGGAGGTTGACATGGATACAATAATAACATTAAGTGTGGGCTACGACAACAGTAGAAAATATACTATATTATTTCGAAGCCCTTTACGAAAAAAACCATATTATTATTATAAACTGTAAAATGAAATAGAAAACAAACGAAATTATTTTAATAAATATTATTATGCAATGATCGAAACATTAACAGTAAGCGAGGCTATAGAATAACGACGCGTAGAATAATACGTATATTATTTTGTTGTTTATATTTATTTTTGGTTAACTGAAACATTGTAAAGATATATATATATATATATATATATATGTATCAAAATATATTAGAATGGAAATTTATTATACGTCGCTAGAACGTATTATATCAAGATTTAAAAAATGATATATTCATTTTTTATTTAGATTATATTTATAGTAAAAAACGTATCTGACATCACATACGATCGTATACGTAGCGAATGAATATAATTGTGAATAATAGTCAAGTTTTCATACGTTTAAATATGTGAAAATCTATAGATTTTCATTTGTATATATACAATTAGTAACGGATAAGGCGATGATCTCGATGTAAGCTGTAGCATCTAGAGATAGGTACTGAATATATCGTATAACTAGCGTACAATTACACACATATATGGTATAGTATGGAGCGTATATTACGCTTATTAAACATGACTACGTACGGTGTGTGTGCGAACCTAATAACCCAAGTGCCCCCCATTATCAGACTGAGCTTCACGTAAAGCATGACTTGCGATCTCTTCTCGTCTCGGACCAGCTGCGTCTCTTGCGATATTCTGTATAAACTGTGTGTGTATTTGCGGCGGTGTTATACTTAGTGTGCGGGGGAGCTATGCATAGTGTGCGGGGGGCTATGCATAGTGTGGGGGGGAGCTATTCATAGTGGGGGGGGGGCTATGTATAGTGGGGGGGAGCTATGCATAGTGTGCGGGGGGCTATGTATAGTGTGGGGGGAGCTATGCATAGTGTGGGGGGGAGCTATTCATAGTGGGGGGGAGCTATGCATAGTGTGGGGGGGAGCTATGCATAGTGTGGGGGAGCTATGCATAGTGTGGGGGGGAGCTATGCATAGTGTGGGGGGGGCTATGCATAGTGGGGGGGGGAGCTATGCATAGTGTGGGGGGGCTATGCATAGTGTGGGGGGGGCTATACAAGGTGGAGGGTGTGGTATACACTATGAAGTGGGTATACAATGGAAGGGGTATAACTGTGATTTATTCTGTGTACATTTTACAGTGTTCATTACGTACAGTGTACATTGTACAGTATAATGTTAATATGTACACCGATGTGTGTATGTGGGTGTCTGCCCCGCCCACTGACCTGACCACGGTGATGATATAGAACAGGAAGTTCACTAAGATCAGTATAGCCGAAGGACACACGAAGAATGCGATCAACGCGAGTCTGTTGTTGATCCAGCATAGGTCTGTTCGGGGGAGTGGCTTAAAGGGGGAGTGACTTAAAGGGGAGTGGTATAATTCTATATTACCGCGTACTAATTACACCCAACTAAATGAATGTAATGAACGATAGGCTCGCTATCTTAGGAGAAGTAACCTCATTAATGTGAACATTGCGATGTGTTGTGTTAAGGCGAGGCCATATCTTACACGTTAGATCTATTAACACAGCGCTATTAGCTGATAGTGACGCTAATTCTGACATACGTGCAGTAGGGCGCGGGTTCGATCCCCGCCCCCGGACCATTAAAATGGGTCTTAAAATAATATTTAGAAGTGATCTTATATAATTATGTATTCACAATATATAAAATGTATATAAAATAATGATCCGCTCTCGATAAAACCATGTATGCTTTAACATGAGACCGGCTTCGAAGGGACATTAGAGCCATATATGGTTATAAGTTAATGAAAACTTCATCTATGGGATGAAAGGACTCCTCCGAAATAAAGGTTCCTAAAAGTTCCTGGATGAAAGGACTCCTAAAGTGTATCCTGCTTTAGCCAGCCTAACTGTTACCCTAGTGGGGCGCGACTAACTGTTACCCTAGTGGGGCGCTACTAACTGTTCTCCCCGTAAGAGGGCGCTAGTTTAGCTAGTCGGGGGTAGCGGTCAGCCAACACGAGGTCGAGCAGTACGGCCGCGCTGACCACTAGCGCCGGAGTCAGCCATGCGTAACAACTGTACGCTAACAGTCTCTTTAACGATCCTGTGCGACGGGGGTGATCGGTTAGGTGTTGTAACGGTGAGATATGAACTGATGGGCTGAGATAAATTCAGGTGAGCTGAGATATGATCAGATGAGCTGAGATATGATCAGGTGGGCTGAGATATGATCAGGTGGGCTGAGATCATCGATATAAAGAAAGTGGATAAGCAATTGAATGTAATGTATGGCACTATCCGCTACGATCGCTGCAGTCGAGACCCACTATCTGGCCCACTACTTTTTATTTATAATAATATGTATTTATCATATATATATTGATAATCACTACCAATTTTAATATACTATCGATACTAAAAATAAAATTATATATTTAAAATACATAATATCAACATTCCTCGTAATTTTGTGTATTTAAATTGAAAAAAAATTGAAAATAATACTATTTTATTGATATTTATAATTTAAATCCATTGATATAGATAAAAGTCACTTTAATCTATTTCGATGAAAAGCCTACTTTTTAATATTTGACATATATAATATGACTAATATCCAATCAAAATCACTGATACCATTTTGTTAATTTATCGATAAAAGTGTCATTCACGTGTTTATCTTTTACATGCATTGCGTGCGTCAATTGCTTATCCACTTTCTTTATATCGATGGCTGAGATATGATCAGATATATTGTTTTTCTCTATTTATTTTCGTTTCATTTTTACGACGCATACAAAATATCAACATTTTATTCAGTCAATAAATAATATACTTAAATTGATATATAAATAGATATATTTAAATTATCTCAACATGAAGGTTTGATATCATGAAAATCTACATAGCTTCTACATCAATCTTGAGTGATTAATTTTGATTTAATTTTAACATTAACTTGACTGATATATTCTTGTGTTTATCGAGAACTTAATAAATAAGTAATCAAACCACAATGAAATGTTACTATTCGTTTTGTATTGTCCTGGGTCCCTCACAGTTATTTACGACAAATCTACGACATCTTGAGGGGTCTATTGTATCCACTATGTGTATATGTAGTTCAATAAATAAATATTACTATTATATAATCTGAGATATGAGAGACTGATGTATTAATAATACTTGAAACATATACCTATCGTTACCCCGTAACATGGTGCAGATACACTTGTAGAGCTTGGACTATTCTACTATACTGTTACTACATATACTATACCAATTCAACATCCTATGTTTTGGTTATAAAATAATGTAAATAATAGACAGGTAGCCGATAAAAGTGCTATAGGGAATGCCTGGAATATTTATGTAAACAAGCGATGGCTAGCCATTGGTTAAGCTATGTCTCTTAGCTATTGTCTGAATACATATATATATATATATATATATATTAATTAATCATGTTTTTTATAACTATTAATTCATTTTTACATTTTTTATTTTATAAAGGGTTCAGTTCGAAAGTATATAACTATTTACTGTAATACTATTTTTGTTATCGCCGATAAAAGCATAATTTATTCACGACGTTCATCGTACGTATAACAATAACTGTGTATCTAGCTAGCTATCTATCTATCTACTATTTGTATTGTATTGTCCTGGACAACTCACAGTTATTTATAACAAGTGATGCTACGACTCCTTGAGGGCTCCATTTGTATCAACTATTTGTATTGTATTGAATATATATATACGTGATTTCAATAAATAAATATTATTATATATATATATACATATATAAACCTAGAATAAATATATTAGTATATAAAATAAGTGTTTTTTTTCCTTCATTGATTAATTAAAAAATTAGTTTCAATAACTAAACATATCTGTCTGTATGTCTATGTGTATGACCTTTGACCGAAGGAAGACAAGAGCTCGCCGAGAACGTCCTCCAGATGTCGAAGGCGAGGACATTCATCCAGAAGAAGGTGGCGAGGAAGAAGTAGTGCATGGCGGCCCCGATACAGGTGCACAGCAGACGAGACACGTCGTCGGCTGTGATTAGTCATCAGCGCGTGATTAGTCATCGCGATATTAGTCATCATCGCTATTAGTCATCATCGCGGTATTAGTCATCAGCGCGATATTAGTTATCGCTAGTCATCATTAGTCATCGCTATATATAGCTGTTAGTTAATAATACTAATAATAATTATATTTATTAGAAGTATTGTTGTTTCGTTACTTACTAACTCTAGATAATAGACTATAGATAAAATATAATAGACAATATACAATAGCCTATCAACACTATAGACAAACCATTCAACAGGAAGAGAACTTGAGCGGTGAACAGAGACACCACTAAACACATCTGCAGCTTGCCGGGCAGAGTTTTACGCAGGTTGCTTAGCAACAGGTAAACGATGAAATGTACGAGCAGACACGTAATGGAAATCAACAAGCCGATCATCGAAATCAACGCCTGCGTTAATGGGGAATGTGTAATCGGCTGTAGATGAATCACTATTTCGTTATGAATCATAGTTTACGATGTAGATGTAGTGGTGTAATTGGAAGTGATTATGATCGTAGCGAAATTAGTAGTAGTAGTTAATCAATAAGTAAACGTTAATCGTAGAGATATTGAAATATAAAAATACATCGAAGATACGATAATGGCATTATAATAATCGTTTTATATTAGTATTTTATATATATATGATTAAAATATAAATCGTTAATCATTTTAAATGTACTCTTGTTTCTTCATTATCATCGTACCGTGAGTATTGTATATACTATTTTCACTACAGTTACTGTGTTGGAGACATGACTACAGTTAACACTATTACTATTACTACTACTACTACTACTACTACTACTACTACCACTACCACTACCACTACCACTACCACTACCACTACCACTACCACTACCACTACCACTACCACTACCACTACCACTACCACTACTACTACCACTACCACTACCACTACCACTACCACTACCACTACCACTACCACTACCACTACCACTACCACTACCACTACCACTACCACTACCACTACCACTACCACTACCACTACCACTACCACTACCACTACCACTACTACTACTACTACTACTACTACTACTACTACTACTACTACTACTACCACTACCACTACCACTACCACTACCACTACCACCACCACCACTACTACTTGATTGTTAGGAACCTGTAATCCCGCGAACTTCTTCTTGAAGATAAAACTTTCCTCAAAAGGAGAACAGATCAGCATTAACTGTGAACGGAGTGGTTAATAGTCACTCCACACGAATACAAGCACACAACCATACGCACACACAGGCGGGTATATACACTCATTTACGATGCGTACAACAACACACGAACACATGTGTGATGCATGTACTTGCATGCATTACGTGTATATATTCACATGCGAGTATGATCGCATGCAAGCTTACACATACACGGATATATACACATACGTGTGTGTGTTAAACACACAATCGCATGAACACACGAGTGTGTGTGCACCCAAGCTCGGCCGTATACACCCTTATACAGATGTACACACGTACAAACACATCGTATATAGGTATCAGGCTTATTTATAAGAAAAATATATCGTTAAATCAATTATTTGTGTGTATCCATTTAGTTGATATCATGAACTTTTAGACTTGATAAGTGTATTATTATTACCAGTAGTTTTGTGAAGCAAAGATATTATACTTGTATCTTTTTACGTGAAATACATTTGAATGTCGATTAGTTTGAAATATAGGTATAAATACTATTGTTTTAATTAATTTCAAAAGCGAATAGTCAAAGTATTTTTACATAATAATTAAGCATTTTACAAAATATGTATAATTTTACATTGAAAATGGAGCAATTTATTTATCATACTTCTTTAATATGGCTGTATATTTTAAGAAAATTGGTTCTAATTATAAAATAATATTATATTCTTAAAAAAAACAGTATAAATTAAATTTGTATAGTATTCAAAAATGTACATAACTTTTCATAGGTAATATAAATAGTGGTATATTTTTCAAATTTAATGGTAAACAAATCGAAACTAAAAATAGAATTAGAAATAAACAGTTTGCAGTACAGCTGAATCAGATGGCGAAATTGAATTCATCGATTTCACAAATTAATTAAAGTTACATATCTTTGCTTCACGAAATTTAATTCATTGATTTCACAAATTAATTAAAGTTACATATCTTTGCTTCACGAAATTGAATTCATTGATTTCACAAATTAATTAAAGTTCACAAATGCTCGCGTCGTTACTATAGGAACCTCGACGTCGTGTTCGTATCTGATCATGTGACGATCGTGCAGCGTGTTGTCGCGGAAGTAGTGCAGGGTTCCGTTGTCCAGCATCGAGTACTCGCTCGAGTTGATGGCGATCATCGGGCAGTCGAGGGAATACTGCGGACGGGGCGTGAGGCTTAGGTTATGGGGTGTACGGTATGTATATGGGTACGGGGTAAGTATATCGTATAGGGTATGTATTTACATCGTATTGTGTATGTGTATGTATACGTATACGGTATGAATGCACGAATGTATAAAGAGTATTGATATCTTTGTGCAATGTATTTTGAAATTTTTGTGTATTTATGTATGGGTATCATATGTACAATGTACTTGATAAGGTATATATAGAGTGCATGATGTACGTTATATACTGTACATCGTACATCGAAGTGAACTGCACTCATAAGTAAAGTGTACACGCTATGTACACAGTGTATAACGCTCGCGCTAGCAGATCTGTATAATACATCTCAGCATCGACATGATTGATAGGTTTAGTACAATTTAACTTAGTACAATGTAACTTAGTACTCTGTACTACGCTATCGTATGAACTGTGGCCTACTAATCGCCCCCCCCCCCCCGTGTATTACGCTCAGGTGAAATTATACATGGGCACCCGACTACCGCAAGGGATGTCGTTAACTTTACGATTAGATAATGTGAAAGCTTGCCCGTGTTAACGAGTGCGAATAGACGTAGAACTATGTCATTGCTAAGAAATGTACACTTACGTTACGTTAACTGTACACATTTTATATTCGTATTTCTCTAATCGCGTATTATTTTGTATCTATATCGATAACGTACGTTATCGCTATGGAAAATATTTATACTTTATATATTCGACTATATATATTCGATTACATATTAAAGTAATCAATTAATCATCGGCCACTGAGGTATTGAGGCTTCGCGTACTTATACTTATACATGCGAGAACCTCTACGTGATTCCTGTCGAGACTCTGGCCTATTCTGAAGGTCACGCTGATGCCTGCGAACATTTTACAAACATTAGATTTCAAAAATTATAATAAAAAACTTAAAAAATATCAAAAAAACATCTTTTATATAAAATATGAAATATAATTATAATCTATTAAGAAATTGATTCGATAATTATATTCTTTCACGGATACTAATTATAATGCTTTACAACGCGAAACGATCGATCTGATTTATATATTTATTGATTAGATTACACGCTGCCACCATAGAATCGCTATTCATCACTCCCGGTTTGGTAACTAATGGTAACCAGTGATCTCGTGTCGAGTGAATCAGTTTGGTGATTTCGTGCGCAGTGTAAATTCATAATAGTATTCAAAAATTTTTAATTCAAAAATATTAGTTGTACAATAATTTATTAACTTATATATATAATATATATATATATGTATAAATAAGTTATAATTAAAAAGCTATTTAGATAGGTAACATGAAGTTTAAAATATATATTACATCTACTCTTCACATTATCACAGGCATCAACTTATAGGTTTATTAAATACGGGTGATGACCATTTATAAATAATTATTCACATTAATATATAGTATCATTTCGCACGAGATCACCAATCCACACGCGAGTATAAAGTTAAATCACCTGGCTGCGTTTGTTCTTCTATCGTGTTATTATCATCATCGTTGTGGTTATTGTAGTCGTCGATGTTATATACATTCGTTATCGGTTCTTTATCGTAGGTTTCTGTTGTCTTTGGTACCAGTATTCTGTTGTTCGTCGCGACGCATTCGCCGTTGATGTAGGTACGTCCAGCTGAGCAGTATACCTGCGCAATATACCGTTGTGCAATATACGACTGCGTAATATACAACTATGAAATATACAACTATGAAATAATAGACTCTGAAATGTACAACTATGAAATGTACAACTATGATATATACAACTATGAATTATAAGTCTATGAAATATAAGTCTATGAAATATCTAGTTATAAAATTACATTAATGAAATATACAACCATGAGCATTAGAAATAGTTTATATACTTTTATGCTTTATCTAACGGGTACCTAAATATACACTTTGCATAGCTCTAACATATACACACTTTGAATACAGAATACACACTTTGCAATTAGAGTGAACTAAGTATGTATATACATACTATAGTATGGGCACACTAACCATCCTGCAGATGTTTCTCAGCGGATCTAGAACGTGAGTGGGCTCGCAGGTCTTCATAGATAGCGTAAGTGGGGCGCCACCATCGCCGCCACCACCGGAACTAGTGGCGACACCCACCCGACCGCTCCCGCCCGAGAAGTCGAATAATATCGCGAACGAATTCACATTACCGATGAACGTAGGGTTTAATGGGTGTCCTCCCCTAAAACTATAGTTTACGAGGTTATTACGCGAGAATATTACTTTCAACGAATTAACGAGATATTATTCGAGTTTAGAGAGCGAACGCTTTATTTTAATCATGTACTCGCTTAATTATGTCTGTGGCGCGGTTCTACGAAAGTAGAATTAGGTTTCGAGACTGGCGTCGACCTTTACATTACAAAGTTGTACGACGCAGTAAAACTTTGTCGAGTTGATGACAGGCGACGAAACGTAATACTACTTTTTTTAGAACAGTCGACTATAATGTATGCTCGATTGAAAGATCAGTTTTAATTTATGAATGAATTCATCAAAAGCATCGTCAATTGATCGGTGAAAAATACGAAATCAACGCCGCACACATATTAATCAGAGAGCACGAAATCACAAAAAATGCAATATATACGAGAGGGTGGATACAGCTAGAGGTGAGTTTAGGGGTCACTAGAGGTCAGTAGCGTAGGTTACTAGAGGGAAGTCTGTAGATCACGTCCGAACTCACCTGGGATCTCTACACTTGGTATCGTTGACGTCGTTACAGAGGGCGCAGTGCCGGTTCTTGAAGGTCACCCTAGAGGTCGAGTAGACGTAGTTGGTTCGTGACGTTTTACACTTACGTTTCTTAACCTATGCGACGAGGAGGTGAATCACACGTTACTAATGAGTCATGACTGTTATTAGTGTTAATTCTGCTATCTCTCTATAGAGCTGTATAGGTAGCTATTCAAAATAGTATACGTAGTCGATTACGCTGAGCGCGATATAATAATAATAATAAATATTTAGTAGAAGTTTTAAATTGTACATTTTTTTTAGGCATGAAATATATAATTATTTATGTTATTATTTCCTCTAAAGGGCTCCAATTAAGATCAATATATTTTCTATGCTGTCGCCCGAGTTATATATATTTTAAATAGTCGTTTGAATTTACGATTGATCGAGAGATATAGGGTGGACATTGTCCTAGTTAAAATGGTAACTGTTTGTGCTATTTTTATATTGCGCGTAAATATGTATTACGCTAAAGATAGAAGTAAAGAGTATCATATATATGCAAAATACGTCTCGATATTAGATATCCAGAGTATTTTATATAATTTTCGTAAATAGATATATGTATTTTAAAATAATTTATCATATTTGTTAAAGAATACATTATCTACTTTTAAATATAACGTCTTTCTATCTTACGATATTTGCCTATATATCTTTAAATATTTGTAAAGATTTTGTACTTAAAAATGATAGTAAATGTGTTCAAATAAATGACAATTATAAATTTTTTAAATTGATTAAATATAAATTGTTAAAATTAATGGTAATAAAATTCAATGTTTGTATTAGTAAGGAAATGAATATCTATTTATTAAATAGTACATTTTTATAATAAGAAATAGATACTTTACAGCGGTATATTTAATTATATTTCAATGATTTAAAAGATACCCTATATTATTTATTTTAAAAATGCTTTGATTTTTTACATATCTATTAAATGTAATTAACTATAATCTACAATAGCAAACTGGCTACTAGTAGTACTAATATGTTGTCTATAAAACTGATGGTATATATATATATATATTTGATAAACATATATAAATAATATATAAGTAGGGAGTGTACTTATATTGTTAAATATAGAAACAATTTAATGTTAATAGATGCTACATAATTCTACATATCTGGACGTACGATTTGCCCATTTATAATATTAACTCCCAGACTACCTTACAACTATTATATATATAAATTATATGTGCCGGTTTTCCTGCTCGAGATTCATGTTTTAATATTTAATACAAATTCAGTATGATTTAGACTGACATCGGCCACCAAATGTTACGTGACTAACCGAGATTTAAAGTAAAAAATGCGTGTATGGCTTATATAATATCATATTAATATATAAACATACGGTATTATGATGTGTATGTATATATATAAAACACACATTCACTACTCGGTGAATACTTCACTGAGAAATATAACGCCAGCCGCGAAATGTTTATTTTAACTTTTGTTTGACACGTGACTTATTGGGGGCCAATGTCAGTATTCAGCTTCAGTATAACATATTTATGGATTAATTAATTATTAATAAGTAATTTATATATAATTAATACTATAATTTATATATAATTTTATTATACTCCTATGTCTATAAATTAAATAAAAAACAATATATAATTGATATAAATTGTAATACATAATTATGAATATTTAAAAAAAAAAAAAATGATGCATATTTATCACTGTGTTTATCATTGGCATCATTGGATTGGCATTGGATGAAAATCATCACGTGTTACCACCAACATTAGAAATCTATAATAAGGAATATAATGGAATGGATATTATCCATAGAAATAGGGTTAGGTTGGGTTCAAAACACAATTCTAAATCTGGTAGGTATTCTTCCTATTACAAGACCTCATATAACCTCCGAGGTTATAGGAGGTATTATGTATTATCATAATACATCCGATCTCTTATATCAAGTCCATATATAAATTCGGGATGAATTACATATAGGCCTACAATTAAGTTTATTAGCTTTATAAAAATATGATCTTTAAAATCATATGAAATTATACTTAAATTTTCATTTAATTAATATTATATTATGTCTACTATAAATTATAATACAATTTATAAATAGTTATATAATATAAAAAATATATATATATATATATAGTACCTCGATTATATATAAATTATATTATATAATATAATATATATTATTTTATATATATATATATATATATTATATATATATATATATACCGTATATATGCATATTTTGTATTTCATGATTATTATATATCCTATTTCCTATAAATTATAAATACTAAATATTATTCCCTTCATAAATAAAATGAGTGGGATGGTATTCGGCAGTTGATTAATGCGTACGTTTTTCGTGGCCTATTAATAGCCATTTGTTATTCGAACGGCAGCATTAATAATAGGCTTAGTACCGAAGGCCCGAAACGAATGAGTCACCGGAATCGATGACTCGATCGTGCCGTCACGTGACGTGTATGACTAACGTGTGTGGCGCTGTCGAGACAGGTGTTTATGTTCTTTTTACAGAATCTAGGAGTGAAGCCTTTTTCTAAGACGTAGTATTTCAGACAGCCTGTTAACGAGATGAACCGTTATAATCTACACATGGTAGATAACCCAGCAAACACACAGAGTCTAAATAGAGTCAAAAAAACGAAAAGAGTCTAAATAGAGAGAACAAATATTATGGTCTAAATAGAGTTAAAATAGAGGAAATTAATTTGAATTTTACTTCAGATAAATGTTAAAAATAACAGTATAGTCAAAATAGAGTCTAAATAGAGGAAAAAATAGTATGGTCTAAATAGAGTTAAAATAAAGTCTAAATATAAGCTAAATAGAGTATACAATCAAAATATAATACACTAATTAGAGTTTAAAATCAATTGATTTTAATACAAATATAAGCTAAATAGAGTCAAAATAGAAGCCAAATTAGAGTCAAAATAGAGTCTCATTGTTAACATCGTTATAGTCTAAATAGAGGTTATTGCCTCTAATGTGTTTGCTGGGAAGGCCACATCGTGGTGCACTCATCGATATCAAGAAAGTGAGGAGTTCTTTCTTTATATCGATAGGTGCACTGCAGTGCCTGTTTTAAAGATATTTGAAAGTGAGGAGACTGCAAATAAAGTTGCAGTTTCCTAAACAAAACACCCTTAAAAAGGCAATGAAATATACCCATACCCATACCCTATATAAATCCACACACAAACACACATACACATACATCGGGGAGGGAATGGTAGGGGACCGATATCGATATTTAAACAATTATTATAGCAATCACAAAATTATAAATTCGAAAAATACTAACAATGATAGTATACTATATATGAATAATTTTTAAATTATTTTGATATTAATTAGTTAATTTTATTAGAAAAAAATCTATTTTCGTAATCTGTATCGAATAAAAATTAAAGTTTATTTTATTTCATAGACAAGTTATTGTGTATAATTATGAATTTAAAAAATATTCAATTAATATAATACATTTATTTTCAAATTATATAAATATTTAAATATTAAATATATTAATACATAAATATATCCTATCGGTACTTTGGAATAATCGGCCACAATTGTGGTATTTATACCCGCGCTATATAAATATATATATATATATATAAATAAATATATATATATATATATATATATATATATATATAATCAATATAACAATATTGTAATTATAGTATTTAATCTATAATAAAGATTCTCTATTTACGCAGACAATTTGCTTTTTAATAGCCTACAAATAAAATGACTCGAATAATAAAAATGCAATTACTAAACTCGATAGCCATTACGAGGGATATAGGCACCTATTATAAACCCCTATTTAGAACAATATATTGCAATGATAAATATGAATGAGGTAATCATAATATTAAATATTAATATGAGATATTGTATTTCATGTAGGGTTTAGGTATATAAAAACTATACAAAATCTGATTAATTAGGTAAATCACCTCTAATCATGTTAAATCATTTAAATCATTATAAATCTAACCAGTTTAATGAATCAAACAATGACTCATATCATATCGTGATTAATCGTGACTAATCATATAGCTATATTGAGTATATTATATAGGGTTATCAGTGATAACTTATCACAAATATTTTCCGAAGAAAAGATATAACACTTACGCGAAATCGTGTAATTCGAATTTGTATACAAAATACCCCAGTGCCACCTATAGCGGGTTACTTTTAGGAACTATGTGTTGTTTATTATGTAAATTCGTATTTAACTATACACTTTTAAAATGTTAAATAATATGCTTTAAATTAATATTTATATGATGAAAACTAAGTGTTCATTACTGATATATAACAAACAAATATGATATTTATGTTTTAAATGCTATAAGTATATATTTAGTAAGTAAAAGCTAATTTATATTGCATGTAATTTAATAGAGCAATGAAAACATTGTTGTATGCAAACAGAGCCGAACCTAAATCTATTTCAATGATTTCGATACTACTGCTAGCAGCGGCAGGGGATATTACGAAATTACGTTGCATGCATAGGGAGTGTTATATCTTTGCTTCGCAAAATCTTTGGTTATCATATATATATAGTAAATAGGGTTAACATATATACTACTAACTTAGTAGTACCAAAGCCCAAAGGGCTTTGGTACTAAGGAGTTAACACATATACACACATATACACACCCATCCACACACCAACCCACCCAAACACACCACGCACACACCCGCATACCCACACCACGCACTCCCGCACACCAGCACACCAACCCACCCACATACACCCGCACACACCCACATCCACACCCGCACCCACACCACGCACACACCGGTAACCTTTAGGTGTATCGCTGAGGCCATCGCGTAGTATGCCTTCCTTGTCGTCAGGGCTTAGGTTGTCGAGGAGAGGTTTCGAACAATTCATACTAATCTATAATAGTAATCATCATCATAGTTATTAGAAGAATTCACATTTGTTTATGTTTCATTGTCTTGTTTACTAGCCTATAGTCTATATATATATATATATATATATATATATATATATATATTGGTATGCGCGTGTTCCTAGTAGGAACTTCCTACTATAGAAGGAAGTTCCTACTAGTTCCTACCTCTATAGAGGGCTTCAACATAATATCACAGCATACTTTATGTTGTTTTTGCCTTTAAAACTATGTAGGTCAGTAGGTAAGTAGGTCATTAGTTAATTTTAGCCCTACTAATTAATTAACCTAACTATTGTTATCAGTAATTAATATTTAGTTATTGTATACACTTCTATAGCAATATCTCTATCCCTATAGGGATCGCGTCTTGAGGGAGGGAGGGGGGGGGGGAACGTACAATTGTTCAGGGACTCAACATTAACAAATAAATAAATTACGTATTTTATATGCTAAATAATATTAGTTATCGCCTAAATAGATGACATAACAGATAGGAAACCTATTTTGTTAACAAATTAAGGATCCCATAAATATAAGATGTTAACAAATATAATAACGGTATTTTAAAGACCACCTTTTTTAATTTTTTTCTGTAGATATTTCTTCTGTGCACATTATTTGCATATATTAGTTTTATCGTATTGGTATTCTAATAATTTACATGTTATCAGCAAATTATCTAATTATGATTCAAAGGGAATATTTAAAAAATACCTATGTTTAAAATTTATCATTAAACATTTAAGTTGTAAAATAAATGAAAAAAATGAAAAATTAAAAAATTAGAATAGAAATGAAAAATATGTAATGGTACAAATTATATATTATTTTAATTTTTAGAAATATTTTCACATCCGTTTAAAATTGTATAATCATGTTATATCATTGTCCGCCAAAAATATGGAATGTTTTAACAAATGCACGATAAGAACATTTGCCTACTCGCTGATGCTGCCGAACCTGCAGGTTGTCCGGCATACATGTATGGTTTCGCTATTGCAATACCATTACAAGTGTTATCAGCGGGGACATTAGTAGGAGGTAATAATGTAGTGTAGATATCGGATGTTAGTTATTTATAAAAACAAATGAAAAACTTAAATACTGTATTTTAAGTAAAATATTATATGTATACATATTAATTATTGATATAGTTACTTCTGTACAGTACTCCTATACTCCAACGTATTCTCCAATATATACGTTATACTTATATCCTACTTCTAGCCGGATTAACTTTATTAACATTTTATCAATATTTAAATATACGGAAATAATAAATGGTAGGCGAATAAGCTTCGCAGATATCGAGAATGTGTACCTATGATGTATGCGTTAGAAAAAATTACGATACATTCCTAGCCACCATGTTTGAATAGCGAATGTTTATAATATCACAAAAGAAAAACCAATGATAGATAATTGAAAATATTAATTATATATATATCATTAATTATTCATATTATAAATATCAATTTAAATATATTTGTACTTATAGACCTATCTAGGTCTATGAGAGTAAACTATAAATGAAATAATAAAATATTTAAATGGAGACTATAGTCTCGTTGGATGATATACCCTCTTTGCGAGCACACAGGCTTATAGCAGGATAATCGCTGGTACAACTCATTTTAGCAGACATTTTATTGCTTTGGCTGTACACAATAGTCACCAGTTTCAATTAAATCATGATGAAATATATAATACATTCAAATGTGTTGTTGTATGAAAGTTTCATTTGATTAGCTAGAATATTTTTACAAAAAAAAATTAAAATGTATCCGGACCATTTGGAAAAATTTTAATTAATGAAATGTTAAAATACTCAAAATATATTAAAAACATAGATTTGAAGAATCGCATGAGTAGGTTATAAACCTATAAAGTTATACACTTCACATACATGTATACTAATATACTTACATCTCGATAAATTCTGTTTATAATATATTTAAGTGTGCATACTTGATTCATGATAGTTGAACAATATCTCAAGAGCACTTATTTTTCAATTAATGACGACTCATTTTATAAACAATATAAAAGAAGAAACATCGACAACCATGAAAAGTTTTAGATCGAAAACGGTATTCTAAACGGCAACGATTACCGATGAACATATTGAAGAATCTGCTGTAAAAATATCGGAAAATTCTTATATAATAATTATTTATTAAATATATACGCTCGATGGGGGCCCCCAGCAAACAGTAAGAGCAGCATAATAGCAGCATAACAGCAGCATAACAGCAGCATAACATCAGCATAATATCATTACAAATTAATAGCAGCATAATATACATTTAATAGCAGCATAATAGCCAAATGTAAACATTTGAGGCTCTAGCATTTGCTGTTATGCTGCTATTATGCTGCTCTTACTGTTTGCTGGGCCCCCCCGTTGTAGTGTTGTTGTAAGGGTCTATCCAGGCCCGTGTTACGTATGTCTTAACACGGGCCTGGATAGCGTGTCACACGTGACTATCACGTGACGTAACTTTCACGCAACTCAACGCCTTATAAGGTATGCCTATAATGTTATTGTACACTGTATATCAATTGTATTGAATTGAATTGAATTGAATTGAATATGGTACCAGAGATTATCTTGTAATCTATACTCACAGCGAGGGTACTCTCCAATACATATTGTATACGATAACATTATATTTGTATACAATATATACAATGTACACAGTTGACTGGATATATGGTTACGAAACCAAACTAATAATAGAGTATTAATCTTAAAGTAACGTACATTAACCTTAAAGTAACGGCTACCATATATATCGTAAATAACGAAGATCAATGTAATTATCGTAAAGTAAGGTAAGTAACGTCCATAACGTAGAGTAATATAGTACTATGACATAGAGTAATGTACCATACTGTAAAGTAACGTAGAGTAACCTTGAAGTAACCTCGAAGTAATGTAACGTAATGTAGAGTAACGTAAAGTAATGTAAAGTAACGTAAAGTAACTTAAAGTAACGTACTATGGTGCGCGGGGGGGGGTAACCTTGAAGTAGGTGGCGCTATCGAGGACCCCGTGACACAGAGCGCAGTAGTAGTTACGATAGATTCTATTGTCTTTGCGGGTGAACATCGCCAGATCGTAGAAGTCGTCTACGTCTGCGGTTGAGGTATGACGTCATCGCGCGTTATTACGTAATCAGGGGGCGTGGCAGGGTGGGCGGGGCTTCAAAGTATTACGTCGTACCTGTACACGTCATAAGCTACGCCGTATAAGAAGTTATCGATAATGAGTGATTATACCTTCAACACGAAACTAAGAATATACATTCGTCTCATATTTAATTTAATTTATGAATATTTTCTCGACGCTCGTGAGATTATATGATGTACAGGTTTCTAAATAAATAATGTACTTACTTACTTACTTACTTACTTACTTACCTACCTACTTAATAACTATCGGTAATATGATTACTAAGGGTGTGCTTTAGTAGCAGGAAAGTAGTTGATAAGTTGTTAAGTTGGACAGGTCAGCTGATTCATTACGTAAGTACAGCGATATACCGATATATACTATAGACTGTCCATTAGTCCATCTGACCATCTGACCATCTGTCCATCTGTCCATCTGTCCACCTGTCCACCTGACCACCTGTCCACCTGACCATCTTCCCATCTGACCACCTGACCTCCTGACCACCTGATCACCTGACCATCTGACCATCTGACCATGTGACCACCTGACCATGTGACCACCTGACCACCTGATAACCTGACCATCTGACCATACTACACAATGACACCCCACTCGTTCTATAAATAGAGTGAACATTGATACACGCATCTCACGCATAGGTTAAACACCTATACCAATCTTACCACACGTAGTCCACCACGAGTAATGAATCATCACCGATCATTATTAATCGATGAATCACTACTTAACACACCGGCAGATAGATGTTTTATCTTGTTTTATTGCCTGTTTTATCTATAGATATAGCTATAGCTGTTCACTTCTGCTAGCATTGCTACTTTACTTTTGTTTATTGGGCGATAATAATTAAGTGTGGTATAGCGCGCACACACACACATACACACACACACACACACACACACATACACACATACACACGTGTTACAAATCATGTAGGTATATATTCATCATTATTAATTATAATTAAATATATTAAATATATAATTATATATATATATATATATATATATATATATATGGATATGAACATACGACGTATGTCATACGTATATATTTACATATGTAATACATATGATACTGGTTGTATATTTCACGGCAAACCGTAGTATCGCGCATGACAATGAGGTGATGAACACACGAGTAGTTATATTGAATTACGCAATACCAATACCCATTGTCCTGCTTACCATCCCCCTGCTGCCCCCTACGTACGTACACGCGAACGTGTGCGCTTACAGACATGCGTTCACCGTGGTAGCCGAGGTTGTACACGAGGTTGTACACGAGTGTGCGTGTGCGTGTGTGCGGGTTCGTGTGCGTGTGTGCGTGTGCGAGTGCGGGTGTGTGTGCGGGTGCGGGTGTGCGGAGGCTATAGCCTGGTTACGTAACTCTATTACGCGCGCGATACCACGTGATATGTAAATAGGCGCGTTCACCGTGTACTCGAGCCCGTGTACTAGCGATATGGCCCCTAACCTAGCAACAATGGGTGCTTCCCTCTCCCTCCTTATCCCTCCCCCTCCTTATCCCCCCCTCCTTATCCCTCCCTCTCCTATCCCTCCCTATCCTTATCACTCCCTCTCCTTATCACTCCCTCTCCTTATCACTCCCTCTCCTTATCACTCCCTCTCCTTATCACTCCCTCTCCTTATCCCTTCCTCTCCTATCCCTCCCTATCCTTATCACTCCTTCTCCTTATCCCTTCCTCTCCTTATCCCTCCTCTCCTATCCCTTCCTCTCCTTATCACTCCCTCTCCTTATCACTCCCTCTCCTATCCCTCCCTATCCTTATCCCTACCTTTCCTATCCCTACCTCTCCTATCCCTCCCTCTCCTTATCCCTCCATCTACCCCCTCTTCACCATTCTCCACATCTATCTATGCATATCTCACGTGAAGGCGTTAATGCCATACCACCACCACCCCCACTAATACCCCCACCACCCCCACTAATACCCCCCACCACCCCCACTAATACCCCCACCACCCCCACTAGTACCCCCACCACCCCCACTAATACCCCCACCACCCCCACTAGTACCCCGCCATAGATAGGGTCGTCATTGTCGGCTTAATCGTCATCACGCTCGCTAATCACGTGGGAGGGGGGCTTTGTTTACGTCGGGGTCAGAGGTTAATCATCACGAATGGAACCGGTGGTGTTCACGTGGTGCGAAGATAGCGGCGGATATCACGATTTTGTTGTAAAATGAGGGTTTCATCGGGGTTTCATACTGCATTCGATGTATACATATATGTAATAAAAATAATAACAATAATAATAATAGTTTATTTAGACACTCAAATAATAGTAAAATAAATTCTCTAAAGTGTAATCAAATAATAATGTTATATATAATGTATACAAAAAAATAACTATAATAAAATATGTTTGTTCAGTCTTTTGCGGAAGATCGTAATGGGGAAAGCTCTTATTATCGCCAGAGGTAGCTTATTCCACATCGAGGCGGACATTGTATATAAACCGATACCGGGATGGAACTCTAGGTGTACAATGTACACTGTACAATGCATATCGTACATTGTATATACAAATGTCTTACTGTATCTATATAAGTATGTAGATATTGCGTAATCAATGACTCACGCCGATGACGCCGATGACGTAATATTAGTTAAGCTCTGCGTAAGCCGATACTGTGCATCGCGCTAGTGAAGTCACGTGATATACTATAGTCACGTGTCCCGTATACGGTATATACTATAGTAGTCACGTGAATTGATGTTCACGAATGTAATATTCATGAGATACATACATATATATATATATATATATATATATATATATATATATATACATTTATCACGTGTAATCAAACTCAAAAGATAGGTCACGTGTGGTAGTGTAATCACGTGACCAACACTAGTCACGTGCTTAAGCGAACACTGCGTACTACGTCCGGTATACGGGCGAACATGCTGTACACGTGTGTGTGTGTTGGTGTGCGTTTTAAGCGCGCGTCGGAATATTCTAGAGAAAACGATAAACTCTAGTTATTCATTAATTGAATTACAATCTATTTATAGAAAGTGGACGCTGTTTCCCTTGCAAGGCGTTCTGCAATGCATTAGGCGTACACATTGTATTACGCGTGCGTAGATAAATTCATTAAAGTTCCATTATTACCTCGTGTGTGTATACGCCTATGTTTATGTGCTAACTGTCAGTGAATGATACACTTATAATATACGTCTACACGTGTAATATATTATATCTATAATATATATATATATATATATATAGATAGCTTGTATTTATTTATAAATATGTATAAAAAAACGTCAATAATATATAATTAATATTCTTTGAAGTGATGGTAATATAATAATAATAATAATAATAATCCACAAAGTAGGATAATAATAATAATATATGTTAAATAGTCGCGATGTGTCGTAAATGTTATTTGTGATTTAAATTTAAATAAAGCGTACCCGCTATAGCAGGGTATTTAGTGTTATCGTGTTTAGTCTCATACCATATATGGTATATGCTATGGCTACAGGCTATATGCTATATCAGAGTGTCGTAATAGCTTGTGAAATGGTGCTTACGAAACACCACGCCGCGATAATGTTCTGGTTCGAGCAGAGATAGGATGGTAGAGTTCAGTCGGCAGTCAGTTAGTTTGGCGGTACGTGAATTAAGGAGATAGGAAGGTTCCGAGGTGGTGAGGATTTTATATAACAGAAGGGGAGTTTTATGGTGAATAGCCTGGGAGATAGTAGGCCCGTTTTGTTGTAGTCTAATCTGTATCGGTGTGGTCATCGCTTTAAGTTGGGTGCACACTAGTAATGTACATGCTGCCAGTCAAATCTAAGGCATCGATGCATGCAGTCTAAGTCGCAGTTACCTAAAGTTTCAACTCGGCTCGGGCTCGTTTGGCTAGAGTCTCAACTCGGCTCGGGCTCGTTTGTCTTGAGTCTCGGTTCGGCTCGGGCTCGTTTTTTTTTCCGAAAATGAAAGTCTCGGCTCGGCAACAAAACCTCGGCATCATTTACATCACTAGTTGACACCAAACTTATGCTTATGTTAAGTAGTGATGCAGATGTGACGTAGTTATTAGGTTTAGGTTGAAGATTGTTCTAATTTATCTATTCAGTATGAGTTCAAGGTCGGATAACATATATATATATATAAGTTACACATTTCTACATTATTACAACCTATTATATACATAACAACAATAGTTAACAATTGAATTATACGGAGAATACTATAGTCTAATAAGAATCAAACGTCGAAATACACACGACCAGTACACTGTTAGTACACATATACATCAGTACGGACACCATGTACGAAGTACACCCAGGGAGACCCTACTAATGCTAATACCTTACGATGTATAGCATTATACATATAGCATATATCATCTATTAAAACGTAACTTATTATGAGAATGTAGACATTGCCCGTAGTTCTACATTAATGCTTCCACAACAGCTCAGCCTATAGGTATAATGGCGATGTCGATATATACGTATTTCGATGTCGACATACATCGGTATACACGTGTATAATGAAATACAAAACGTACTGGTCAGTTGTTACATTGCGTAGATCTAAAACAGTAGTACATGTCCATCTGTCCATCTGTCTACCTGTCCATCGGTCTATCTGTCCATCTATCTACCTGTCCACCTTTCCATATGTCTACCTATCCATGCTACAAAAGTTTATTGGCTATAGTTCACTTACAGATTACGATATCGTAGTGTTCACTCAGAGTTTGTTAAATACGCGAAACAGTGTACTCCATCCTTGCCCCTCCCCGACTCCTTACCTACGACCCTCCATACAACCCTCCCAGCTTTCCTCCTCGCCTCCCTGCCTCCCTCAAGTGTATACGCTACTACTACTACTAGCACTAACCGCTAGGATTGTCCGCACACCTCTCGTTGATGATCAGGTCCTTGAAAGAGCTGGGGCAGGCGTTGATAACGTACACCTCGTAGAACGTGTTGACCTTCATGTTCAACTTGCACTCGTAGAGGTTACGCTTCATCGGTTTCTGTGTTGGCGAGTGAGAGTGTAAGTGTGAACGCGGGTGCGGGTGCGTGTGTAAGTGTATATGTGCGACTGTGGGAGTGTGCGCGCGTGTATGTATGTATTCACGTGGTCTTATGTATGCGAGGGTGGCCATATATGTGGGTATATCACTGCAGGGGTATACCCACATATATATCACTTATATTATATATATTATATTATATTATATATAAGTTATATATGATTAGTTATGCGCGCGTATGGTGTGTACACATGTGTGTGTGTGTATGCGCGTGTGTGGGTATGATTGTATGCTTGTAAGTGTGTGTGTGGGTATGATTGTATGCTTGTAAGTGTGTGTGTGTGAAGGTCGTGTACGTGTGGACAACACTTACCGCTAGTTTAATACGATTAAGTACATTTATTAAGTACATTTATTAAGTACATTTATTAAGTACATTTTAGACTTCGCGTGCATAACGCTCTAGAATATATACGCCTACATTCGTCCGTCGGACGTATGGGTTACCTCTATTTAACACCCCTGTGAACCCCGATAGGCTATCGCGGGCGCAAGTTACCAGATATCATTATAATTAAAACTCAGCCACCCCCCGCGAGATAAATCGAGATAACTCGAGACGGTCTGGTCGCATTCGTCTGTCAATGATAAGTATATATCTACAAATATACTAGAGAATATACACAGTATAGAGATTGGCCATCTGTAAAAGTAGGACATTTATCTTTTGATCGTACTCACATACACACACACACACACACACATATATATATATATATATATATATATATATATATATATATATATATATATATATATAATATATATATTATATATATAATATATATATATATATATATTAATATATATATTATATATATATATATATATATATCAATGTTCATTCTAGGTTTCAGGGCATCTAACAAAAAAAATTATTATATATATATATATATATATATATATATGATAAATAATATAATATATTTAGAACCGAATAAAAACTAAATATATAAATATATTTAACTAGTACATGTCTAGACATTTATTATCAGCTGATCCGATAGCTATTATCTAATATAATTAGTTAACAGAGATAACCCTTAGGGGTATTAGGGGTGTTATACTAGCTTTACCCGACCCGGCGGTATTCGGGTTGTGATTTACTTACCGGCTAAAATATATTATATTATATAATTATAAAGTATGTATAATATAATGTATAATTATATATGTATATATATAACCCCTACATGAATACATATAGGTTATCACATAATTCATTATTATACTATATTATATATAATATAGTCTAATGAATTATTTGATTATCGTATACGATTATCAAATAATGATATCTCTATAGAGAGTAGCATACATACACTATTGTAGTATTAATAGGGGGTTCACACGATGCGGGTTTTGCCTGTCGTATGAACTATTGCTGCACTGAATGATACGACATCACAGCTCTAGTCTATCGCTTAGTTACGCTTGGCAACAACGGGGGAATTAGAGGATTGTTATTTTTAAATTTATTTTTGTATTTTGGTGGATTCCCGGAACATAGATGACGTTTTCACTAATACCTATATATGGCTCTAATGTCCCTTCGAAGACGCTCTCTTATTAATTCATCCATGATTTTAACGTGAGCCGATCATTATTTATACACAATTTAAGACACACTTTAATGACGCCTTAGCCACACAGCTATATATTGTATCATATATATATAAATATATATATATATATATATATATATAAATTATATAATATAATATATTATACAATATATTGTTAAAAACCACCACATTTAAATCCTATTCCGAAAGGACGCCTATTAACTACCGATAACTACACCTTATCTAATCGATAGGTACATATATTACTTATTTCACACATAGTTTCGAAAATTTAAACCTTCGCCTTCCAGAATAAAATTTAGCGCATTTATTGTAGAATTACGATAATAAGAAAGTTTTTAGCTTTATTGAAATTACTCGTTATTCAATTCAAATGCTAATCGTGCCCAAGACATCCCCGGAACACAACATTAACACCAGTTATAACAGTTAGTGGCGTCACCACACGGATATCGAGTTTACTATACACATAACCTACACATATACACGGATATATAACCCTATATATGTATACATTTAAGTATATATAGTCGCGTATAGTATATATAGTCAAGACCTCCTATAACCTCTTAGGTTTGAGGTTATAGGAGGTCTTGGTATAGTAGCATTATAATGATGTAGCTATTCTATACTACATGAATTAGTAAATATTATTATATTAATTATTATTATTATTAATATAATAATTATTATTAATATTATTATTCTCATCTTCATCATTATTGATATCATTATTATTATTATATATATATATATATATATATATACATGTTATAACACACATACTATACTATGTTATGCGTAACTTGCTTCCATTATAATGTAGTTATATCTTAGCCAGACCTACTTATTGTTGTAACAAATTTAATATAAAATATCTGAATAAATAAATAATCGATATTTAACAATTACATACACAAATCGTACTTTATACTCACATAGACAATGCAACCATTAATATAGTTTCCATTCTACTAGTATACTAGTAGTAATACTATACTACTACTAATAATACTATACTATAGTAGTAGTATTAGTAGGTAATAGTAGTAGTAGTAGTAGTAGTGGTTGTGGTTGTAATAGTAGTAGTAGTAGTAGTAGTTGTAGTAGTAGTAGTAGTAGTAGTAGTAATAATACTAATAATAGTAGTAGTTGTAGTACATTAAACCTAATAACATTTTATATATATATATATATATATATATATATTAATATATATATCTCTCTCTTATAAAATATATGTATACTCAATAAGTACAAACGTATTATAATATATTATAATATAATTCACATGACTAATACACGAACATATATATATATATATATATATATATATATATATATATATATATATATATATATAAATATTAAATATAATAAATATCACGTCATCCAATAACAGGCGTTCTCAGAGAATACGGGTTAAATGTTTATTATTTACCGATATACAGGTGGCGCTGCTAATTCTTAACTTCTGTAAATTATATCCGATATCGTCTGCTATAATTTAGTTAGACGTCGGCAAAACGTGCATTCGTTAATGCAATAACGAATAAAGTTTTTCCCCTGGCGGTGGGAAATATGACTAATGGGTTTATATGGGTCTGCACGGGTATACATGGGTCTGTATGTGTCTGTATACATCGGACCGCATTACCGGAATATCAGTTCGATATACATTATTAATACCCTTCATACGTTGATGCTTGCACATCGTGTCCTCGCTATATATACCATTCGTATACTGTATACAGTATACGATATATTAGCTTTGCAATTATGTATACATACCCTATAGGATACATCGAATGCAGCTTTCCATACACACACAAACACATTTATATATATATATATATATATGTGTGTGTGTGTGTGTGAGATACAAACTCACACACATATATATACCAGATTATACAATGACTAGAGAGCGATAGTGTGTGTGTGTGTGTGTGTGTGTGTGTGTGTGATAACATAAGCTATAAGGTACCATTGGGACTATTCTACGAGTGCGCCGCACAGTACACCTTTCCGTCGCATACATATTAATATATATTAATTAGTATGTATATATACAGTATACGATGAGGCTTTTATGTCACTCACCGCACCGGAGTGCCGCAGTGAGTGAGTCGCACCCGCACACTACATATAAGACGTATACCTACACACATTATCGCCCGCTACATTGTGTATATGCTACTTTAATTAGGGGAAACAATGCGATGTAATACCGCTTATATCTAGAGGGAGGGGGGGGTGGGGAAGAGAGAGGGAGGGTGGTAGAAAGAGAGAGAGAGAGGGAGAGGGGAGAGAGAGGGTGGTAGAAAGAGAGAGAGAGAGAGAGAGAGAGGGAGAGAGAGGGTGGTAGAAAGAGAGAGAGAGAGAGAGAGAGAGGGAGAGAGAGGGTGGTAGAAAGAGAGAGAGAGAGAGAGAGAGAGAGAGGGAGAGATAGAGAGGGAGATAGAGAGAGAGATAGAGCGACAGGGAGAGATATATATATATATATACGTATACGCATAACTGTGTAACTATAGGTAGGTGGTGGTAGTAGCTGTGGTTATTCTGCTGTTAATTAGGACAACGCGGACGAACCTACACGGTAAGACGTAGTGCATAGCATGTGTTAAGTGTTACGGGGTGGGGGTGGCTCTCATTGAGGGAGGGGGTGTTCACTGAGGGGTATATACCCTGGTGATGTATATACATCACCAGGGGGCGTTATAAACGATATGTTCGTGCGTAAACTTAGCGGTTTGTAGGGTAAATAGCATTACTATAATACACATTCCGACATGTATCATTATCGTATCTCAGTAGCTATACCTTTCAGAGAAAAGAGTTATTTACATAATTATAATTAATTTTCATTTTACTGCTTGCATATTTAATATGTATTGCTACTTTTAATATGCTTAATATATTACATATTATTTCTATAAATCAGTTTAATTCGTATTGGATACAAAACACAATATAATATTTATTGTCGGCTTTATTAGCATTTGTGACCCCACAACAATAGCCGACACACCCTAATGAACAATAAAGTCAACACCCACGACGTGGGTCCCACGTGCTTTAGTAAACCAATTAAACCATAGTTATCCGACATTAAAAACTAGTGTGTATTATAACCTATAGGGTTATTATAGTCCTATGGGGGTTTTACCTCTATAGATAGGCCTATAGGGTTTTACCTCTAGACCTAGCTATCGTATCGTTTACAAGTAGTTTATAAAAGATAAAGAACATTTAGATATATTAAAATACATCAATTCATATATATATATATATATATATATATATATATATATAAATTAGTTATATCTAGATATATATATATATATATATATATATATATATATATATATATATATATATATGGAATCTAACTTATCTAGAATATGATGATTGGGGAAGTTCTCGTAAAAAAATAAATACAGTTGTTTATTAACTTCTCCATTATTTCATGCTTTACAACATGAAATAATTAATCTGATTTATTATGATTTATTAGGATTTATTTATATATATACGATCGTAGATTATTTATATATATATTATAACATTAATTATTATTTGTTAATTGCGTGAGTTTTTATTTTAAAAAATAAAGCGACATTACTGGTTGCGTATTCAAGAAATTAGCCCCATCTCAGATGGGCCATCTGACGGATGTTTACATATAGGTAGTTTTGTTTACTATAATATTTACTATATTATTACTATTTACTATAGTCTGTATGTGTAGCTAGTTTAATAAGGGGGTCGATATTTGGGGAATCTATTCAGAAATAACTACACCCCTCGGTATAAATGAATTATATTTTATTTCGAATTTCTATTTAATATATGAATCAACATTATAGATAATATATTACAATTACTAGGGTGATGGTATGACCATATATGGTATACCATCACCTTATTAATTGTAATATAGTATCTATCGTAACGGATTGTTAACGTATACGGGAGCGGTAATGATAAAGTATACCAACTATACTTCACCCTATACTTCACCCTCTTACATAGAGCTACTTCACCCCCTTTCTCTCTAGTTCTATGCCCTCTTCCAGCGTCCGATAGACGAGGACATACCGATATAGATAGCGGATAACAAGAGATGATACTATGTCCTTAGTCATAACCAATACACCAACAACGAGTTAACAACAACAACAATAACACTATCGTATCGACACGTGACCATCGTACTACGAGTGAATCATCGATATCGTATACGACTAATGACTAATCGCTATATAGATATATTGCCCATGTAGATAGCAACCGGTATCGCGTATACATATAGGTGTGTTGTAGTGTTACTGTGGGTACTATCTTGTGCTACTCTATAGTATATCTGTAATGTATACACACACACGCATGTGTATACATATATATATATATATATATATATATATATATGAAATTTATAGGTAATTAGCTGGTATATATGAGTATACTTCCTGGTATTTCATGAAGGTTTTTTCAGTCATCTTTATCGTATTAGCAATTACCTTATTATGCATCATTCATTGTTTATCACATACACCCACGCGCGCACACACACACACATTCATACACGAGTTCACACATACACACATTTGTATATATATATACACAAATGTGTGTATATGTGTATACACATGTATACAATGTATATATATATATATATATATATATATATATATATATATATGTGCGGTTGATAAAATAGAAAACGGCCTAATTTACGAAATATTATGTAATATTGTGTCACGTGATAATTATATGATGCAATCCCAGATACAGTAGTACTATATATACTATACTATATTAATGCTATACCGGTATACTAGTACTACCACCATCCCTATCACCACCATTACTATAGTACACCACCACCACCACCACCATCACCACCGTCACCACCACCACCACCACCACTACTACTATAGAAGTAGTATACTATTACAGTAGTAGTATACTACTGCTGCTGATAGTGCATTGCTAATAATGAAGAAGTCACGTGACACCGCCGCGTTGATCACGTGTTCGCGCGTGTAGGTCACGTGTCGACTGTTAGGGATACATCGCAATTTACATACATAATACACGACGCGAAGGAGGAGGAGGGGAAGGATGAGAGGGAGGAGGGGATGGGAGGGGACAGAGAGGATGATGAAATGATATTAATAATAAGATAATCAAGCGCGAATATAATATTACGTAACACACACGCACACATACACACACGCACACACACACACACGCACATACACACGCACAAACACACACGCACATACAAGCATACGCGCTCGCACACACATACGCGCGCACACACACACATACATATACCAGACCTATATAAGAATCCGACACCACGTGTAATACACACGTTGGAAGACACGAGAGTATACTTATTAGTATACTTATAAGCTTGACTAATAATGTACACGGTTAAACAAATCCGATTCCTACGACGATTTAATTATAGGAATCGGATTCAAATTGGAAAATAGATTCCGGTAAAGTTTGTTTAGAAAATGGTTTATAAAACCATTCCTACCATTCTTATCGATTCCAAAATTAATTATTGAGAACCGGTTTTTAAAAACGATTTTAACTAATTATTGAGAATCTGTTTTGAAAAACGGTTTAAGTTATTAATGTAAGTATTACCTAAGTTATGGGTATATTATTATGTTAATATATAAAGAATAAAATATATTAATTATTTTAAATTATGGTTTAATTTTTATTTATGCAAATTAATTATTAATTATTATTTTAATTTTATATTTAAGTTAATATACTGAATTTAATAAATAAAATATTATTTTTAAAACTAAAATTATTTAATTATTTAAGTAATCCATTTTATTTTTCTAAATTATCATAATATCATTCAAGTGACACATTGAACTAACACTGTAATACTAATTATATTGATAATACAATTGGAAGTCATGTTGAAGTATACTATAATTATAATTGCTCAATATTGAATATATAGAAATTGATCAATATTCGAATATTGATTAAATATATATTTACAATATTGTATTCAATATTATAATGTTATTATTATTATAGAATTTAAATCTAACTTAAATGCAATTATACAATACATTATAATATATGAGTTAAAAATTTGCTATAGCAAATTTTCTTTTTATATGGTATACGATACTAATATTTATTTAAATATTATATTTTACATCTAAACTTACGTTCAACTTATATCAACAACTTAAGTTAAACCGATTCCTATAGTAATAGTTTAGGAATCGGTTTCAAATAAACCGATTCCTATATTAATAGTTTAGGAATCGGTTTCAAATAAACCGATCCCTATAGTAATAATTCATGAATCGATTTAAAATAAACCGATACTTAAACTTGAATTTTAGGAATAGATTTAAAACCGATTCTCATTAAGTACTCATAAAAACGCAAATAGAAATCTGATTTTGTTAACCGTGTTGTAGTATATATGGGTGTTCATGATTCATAACTTTATTACGCATGTACAATGTACTTATACATGTACATTGTTCATGCGCTAGTTAATATAAAGTAGAATAGATAAGGTAGATAATATCATGTAGATCTGTGGTTCCCAACTAATATGGGTCATGACCCAAATTTGGGTCATTGGGTTTTTTGTTTGGGTCATGAACCAATTTATAAAAATATTTATAATAATATTCATATCCAATATATTATAGTTTATATTATTCGTTTACGATTAAGTTTAATAATACAAAATAAAATTGTTCATCGGGTCATGGTATATTTTTAAATTTAAAGTTGTCAACAAAAGGGTCACGACGAAAAAAGGTTGGGAACCACTGATGTAGATAATAGATTATAATTTTAACAAATAATGTAGACTCTTTTATTTTCCTATATCAGAAGGAGTCGTGTCGGTATATTGTTATCATAACTAAACAATGTATAATAATATCATCGGTATAATAATAGTTGTAGGTACACAAGTATACGTACCATTGTAGTTATTGTACAATGTACACGTTTATACAAAATAGATCAGGATGTTAAGACAAAACTAAACTTACCTAATAAAAATTAATAATTAAAATTATTTATTTATATTTATTTTTAAACAGATATACCGAATATTATAATATGCTATATTCGTATACTATAACGTATATACCCATAACTTACTGGGTAATTACATATATGTCTATAGGCAATGGTTAACGCCGCGCACGACGCGCTACAGCACACTAGGAATACCTGTATGTATTAGGTGCGCGTGTACCCATTCATCAGTGCTGCTGCTGGCACACACACACACACGCCGTTATTTATAGGTATATCGCAGTGTACAGATGAAGAAACTGCGCATGATTATGTAATAGATCTTCGGCTCGCCTTCTACATCACGTCGGTAACTCATTTACATTGTTATACATATATATATGTGTGTGTATATATGTGTATATATATATATATATATATATATATATATATATTGTTTGTTCGGCATGCATAAAGCAAGGCGTTTTGTTATTAAATGTAAACCCAATGTTAATTGTTGTACCATGGTATACCATATATAGTACCATATGTATATATATACATGCATATGCATGTCGAATTGGGTATCAATTCTTATCTATTTTTTCTTCCATATTTTTGTTTATTTATGTATTTGTTGTTTACCTAATAAACTATATATTACTCTTATATATATATATATATATATGTATATATATATATATATATATATATATGTTATACAGTATGCAACCTTTATACAGGTGTACACTATCACACAACAACACACCGGTGTGATGCAATTAGATGACACAATCACCACATTAAGACATATAATTAGATATCTAATTAAATATCTAATTGATTAATGTATACGGTTACTCACTAAAGCTATATATAGATTGTGAATCATGCCGATAATGCACTAACACACACATATATATATATGTTACTTATGCATTATATAGGTATGTATACGTGCTTTATTCAATGGACAACATTCAGATAGTATACTATAGTATATATACATATATTCAGATAGTATATATATACTAGTCCTATATAGGGGCGCTGGAACCATTGTGTATGTAGGGGTACCAACCAATCAAATAAATGTTGTGGTAAAAGTGGGGAGGGGGGACCAATACATAGGAGCTCCCCCTAGATTTTATAGTGGGGGGATATGTCCCCCGTCTCCCCTTGTTGCAGCGCTCCTAGTCCTATAGGACTTCTTTGTAGAGGTATCCCCCATACGATTAAGGCACTGGCTCATTATAATTAACACATACATGTTCTAAAGTATACATTTGTGTACTATTCGTATAATTTCCACAAACGCGTTAGTACAACTTGAATCATGACTACAAGAGCACTAGTAGACTAATTGTATACACATATATGTCTACATTGTCACCTTAGTACAGCTGCGCCGCACGTGTTGTGTTCAGATAAACTAACACGTTGATGTACCTTATCATTAACCACACACATACACTATCTCTTATCACTCTACACTCTTATCTCTTATAACTCTACCCTATTATATCTTATCACTCTACTCTCTAATATCTTACCACTCTACCTTCTTATCTCTTATCACTCTACCCTATTATATCTTATCACTCTACTCTCTTATAACTCTACCTTCTTATCTCTTATCACTATACTCTCTTATCTCTTATCACTCTACTCTCTTATATCTTACCACTCTACCTTCTTATCTCTTATCACTCTACCCTACTATCTATTATCACTCTATCCTCTTATCTCTTACCACTCTACCATCTTATCTCTCATCACTCTACCCTCTTATCTCTTACCACTCTACCTTCTTATCTCTTATCACTCTACCCTATTATATCTTATCACTCTACCATATTATCTCTTATCACTCTATCCTCTTATCTCTTATCACTCTACTCTCTTATCTCTTATCACTCTACTCTTATATATTATCACTCTATCCTATTATCTCTTATCACTCTACTCTCTTATCTCTTATCACTCTACTCTTATATATTATCACTCTATCCTATTATCTCTTATCACTCTACTCTCTTATCTCTTATCACTCTACTCTTATATATTATCACTCTATCCTATTATCTCTTATCACTATACTCTCTTATCTCTTATCACTCTACTCTTATATCTTATCACTCTACCCTATTATATCTTATCACTCTACTCTCTTATAACTCTACCTTCTTATCTCTTATCACTATACTCTCTTATCTCTTATCACTCTACTCTCTTATATCTTACCACTCTACCTTCTTATCTCTTATCACTCTACCCTACTATCTATTATCACTCTATCCTCTTATCTCTTACCACTCTACCATCTTATCTCTCATCACTCTACCCTCTTATCTCTTACCACTCTACCTTCTTATCTCTTATCACTCTACCCTATTATATCTTATCACTCTACCATATTATCTCTTATCACTCTATCCTCTTATCTCTTATCACTCTACTCTCTTATCTCTTATCACTCTACTCTTATATATTATCACTCTATCCTATTATCTCTTATCACTCTACTCTCTTATCTCTTATCACTCTACTCTTATATATTATCACTCTATCCTATTATCTCTTATCACTCTACTCTCTTATCTCTTATCACTCTACTCTTATATATTATCACTCTATCCTATTATCTCTTATCACTATACTCTCTTATCTCTTATCACTCTACTCTTATATCTTACCACTCTACCCTATTATCTCTTATCACTCTACTCTCTTATCTCTTATCACTCTACTCTTATATATTATCACTCTACCCTCTTATCTCTTATCACTCTACCCTACTATCTCTTATAACTCTACCCTCTTATCTCTTATCACTCTACTCTATTATATCTTACCACTCTACCCTATTATCTATTATCAGTTATACGTTATCATCTTACCCGCTTATCTACAGACACGATTAACTCCCCACATCTAACCATCCGACACCCGGGCAACGCAGGCTCTATACGTGTATACGAACTCGCGCGTAGAGGGAGGTGCGGCTACCCCAGGTCATGGGTGGTATTGCCCGATCGCACACACCGTAGCGCACAGTGAGCGCGCACACCGTAGCGCACAGTGAGCGCGCACACCGTAGCGCACAGTGAGCGCGCACACACACCGTAGCGCACAGTGAGCGCGCACACACACCGTAGCGCACAGTGAGCGCGCACACACACCGTAGCGCACAGTGAGCGCGCACACACACCGTAGCGCACAGTGAGCGCGCACACACACCGTAGCGCACAGTGAGCGCGCACACACACCGTAGCGCACAGTGAGCGCGCACACACGCACGTAATGACGAGCGGTAATCCTATGTAGATAGCGCTAATCCA